>JAESUZ010002067.1:1200000-1740360 GCA_017311185.1 Proteles cristata cristata | reverse complement strand
CTTGGGTCATGATCTCGCGGTTCGTGGGTTCGAGCCCCGCGTCGGGCTCTGTGCTGACTGCCAGCTCAGAGCCTGGAGCCTGTTTCAGTCTGTGACTCCTCTCTCTGACCCTCCCCTGCTCACGCTGTCTCTCTCTCTCTCTCTCTCTCCTAGAAATAAATTAATTAAATAAATAAATAAATAAATAAATAAATAAATAAATAAATCCTGCATCTCAGGGCACCTGGGTGGCTCAGTTGGTTGAGCATCTGACTTCAGCTCAGGTCATGATCTCATGGTTCATGAGTTCGAGCCCCGCCTCGGGCTCTGTGCTGATAGCTCAGAGATTGGAGCCTGCTTCGGATTCTATGTCTCCCTCTCTCTCTCTGCCTGTACCCTGCTCATGCTGTGTGCGTGTGTCTGTCTCTCTCCCCAAAATAAATAAACATTAAAAAACATTTAATTCCTGTATCTCAACATAGAGGTTGGGAAGTACAGCAAAGTATTCAAAGTAAAAGTAAGAGTGCTAAGAACCCCATCACTCAGTTTTATGTATTTTCTGGAAGGCTATTTTATTTACAGACGACTAACCCAATATCCAACGTGTGGCAGGTTTAAAGTATCGTTATCACAGGCCTGTGAATTGGTTCTACCTCAGTGATTCCCAGACTGTGCTCAGCGGGCCGTCTGCACCTGAAACTCCTGTGAGCTTGTTGAAGTAGTAACTCTTGGCCCTGTCCCAGGCTTGTTGAATTCGGATCACCAGCGGATGAATCCAGGAGTCCGCCTTTAAAAGCGGTCTCAGCTGTTTCTTACAGTAAAGTTTGAATATGTGACCTCGGGAGAAGACAGTATAAGGAGGCATTTAGTTACAGATATCCAGGTTTTTCACTTTTTCCAGTTAAAATCATTGAGTCGCTGAGGTTATATTCAAAAGTGATATAACCGAAATTCATTAAGCTACGATGGGCCTGGTACTTTACATAAGGAACCCACACTTCCCGAGAATTCTAAGTACGACTTATGTTACGTTTAAAATCTTTTCCCCCATTGTTTGGTGCCCCTAAATTGCTTAAAGCAGTCTGCTCCTTCTCCAAATCTTCCCTGTGTTAGCGTCTCCTCTGTCTGCTCCGTAGGAAAGCCTAAGGATGTGGCTTTTTCTAGGTCCACTAATATTTCCCATATTTACTATTTCTCCAGCCTTTCTAGTTTCACAGGTACCTCCATGTGTTAGAATTCTCCAGAGAAAGAGAAAGAGACCAAATAGGATGTGCATATAAAAAGAGATTTATTATAAGGGACTGGGTTAGGTGATTATGAAGGCTGGCAGGTCCCAAGGTCTGTAGGCGTAGTCAGCAAGCTGGAGTCCTGGAGAGCCCATGGGGGAGCTCCAGTCAAGGCCAAAGGCGTGAGAACCAGGAGCAGCATGGCGGATTTCTGGTTTGGAGGCTGGCAGACGTGAGAGCGAGGAAGAGGTGCTGTATCAGTCTGAGTCCAAAGGCAGGAAGAAAGCTAATGTCTTAGTTTGGAGGCCATTTGGTGGAGGAAGTCTCCCTTCCTTGAGGGGAAGTTGGGGTGTTTTTTTGGGGAGGTAAGGAGGGGGTTTCTATTCAGGCCTTTAATTGATCAGATGAGGCCCACTCACATTAGAGAGAGCAAACTGCTTTAGTCAGTCTCCCAGTTTGCTCTATCTCGTCTGAAGCACCATCCTAGAAACAACCAGATTAATGTTTAACCAAACATCCGGGCACCCCATGGTCCAGTCACATTGACATGTAGAATTAATCATCACATTGCTTCTCCCTTATTCAATCCAGATGGCATATGTGGTATTAAATAAATTAATTAAATAGTTTTATGTTATATCTATATATTAGAGATCA
This sequence comes from Proteles cristata cristata, assembly GCA_017311185.1. NCBI lineage: Eukaryota > Metazoa > Chordata > Mammalia > Carnivora > Hyaenidae > Proteles > Proteles cristata. The sequence goes on along the minus strand of JAESUZ010002067.1, from coordinate 1,738,498 downwards.
TATATTATTACGTTAAGGTGCTAATTCAGGTTCTTAAAAAACATTTCAGTAGGGTTCTTTGTTTATGCTTATTTATTTATTTTGAGAAGGAGGGAGGGTCAAAGAGATGGAGCAAGAATCCCAAGCAGGCTCCATGCTGTCAGTACTGAGCCCAACACAGGGCTCCATCTCACAACCATGAGTTCATGACCTGCGCCGAAATCCAGAGTTTGTCACTTGACCCACTGAGCCACACAGGTGTCCCGCTAACTCAGGTAAAATAAAACATTACACTTCCACAAGCTAAATTTAAGTACAGTAACTAAGTCTAATGCTAAGGGAGAGGCATTGTGGTAGGCATTACGCTCAGGTACTGAAATGACTTTCCTTTATTTCCACAAAAAATACTGTCTTTGCCATTTCTTTTATTATTTACCTGTGTTATTTTCTTTATGTGGGTTCCTTGAAAATAGTGTATTCATTTATTTTTGGTAACAAGTCTTTACTGAGGGCTTCCTCTGTGCAGTCACTATAAGTTTTGGAGACATTTACGACAGGCATGGAGTTGCAGAGATTTGTGAAAGAATTAAACAAACCATCACATAAGTAACTTCTAGTAACACTTGTGGTATAGAAGAAATTGCAGGATGTGACATAATGAGGCCTCTTTCCTAAAATTGAGGGTTTACGAAGTTGTGGAAATTTCCTCAAGCTGAGGCAATAAAGGGTGATTTAAAGTTAGCTTCATATCGGGTAGAAATAAAACTATTTCAGGCAGAGGAAATGAAATGTGCAGAGCTTCTGAGTCAGAAGAGAGCTCGGAACGTTTGGACTAAAAGGAGTCTAAGGTGGCCAAAGTCAAGTGCAAGGGCCTGTGCAGCCCATGCAGTCCATGTTGGGGATTTGGGATGTTTTCCTAAGATGAATAGGGAGCCTCTGAAGGGTTTTAGGTGCCATGGTGCCATGGTTGGATGTGTAGTTTCAGAAGACCCTGACCTGAGAGGTTGGAATAGCAAGGGTTGGGGAAGGGATAGGGAGGAAAGGGTTCAGAAGGGAGGCTATTCCAGAAGGGAGGATGTGATGATGGCTAGACCTAGGGTGGTGGTGGTGACTGGGAGCAGAGGAAATCTCCAAGAAATTTTGAATAGACAGACTGATTGATAGAGTTAGATGTGGGGAGGGAGAGGGAGATATCCAAAACTACCACCAATTTTCTAGGGTAACTACCTGGGTGAACAGTGTGGCCTCTTATAGGAAGATATAACCCTGGAGGGACAGCAACCTGGGTGGGGGGAAGATTTTGAACTCTTCTGAAATCAGAATGTCTGCAGGGCTTCCAAGTATAGTAATATCAAATAGACAATTTGGAGTAAAGGGAGAGGTCCAGGATATTAATGTATAGATGCTTTGCTTTTGACCCAATTTGGTCAAAACTAGTTTGGGCAGACTAGAATTTTCTAGAAGGAGAAACAGTGCCTCCAGACCTCTACCTACTTGTCTGCCCAGTTGAATTCATGGTTATCGCAGCCTCTGAGTGGATTTGGGAAGACAGGAACTGATGACATTGGCTCAGAGAATGCATTGAAGAGGAGGAAAAACCTAAAGTGATCTAAGTGTCTTAAAATTGCTCAGGCAGAAGAGCAATAGCTGCCCACTTTCCCCAGTGGTTTTTTTAGGTCTTGTATATTGGGCCTGGAAAATGATCTGAAAGCTGAAACAAAGAATCTTTTTTTTAAAGAATTTTGTAAATGTTTTTTATTTATTTCTGAGAGAGAGAGAGAGAGAGAGAGAGCAGGGGAGGGACAGAGAGAGAGGGAGACACAGAATCTGAAGCAGGCTCCAGGCTCTGAGCTGTCAGCACAGACCCTGACGCAGGGCTTGAACTTACAAACGGCAAGATCATGACCTGAGCCGAAGTCGGATGCTTAACCGACTGAGCCACCCAGGAGCCCCAAAGAGTCTTTCCTTAGTCTCTTCACAGGGCTAGCCTCATTCTCCAGTTCCACTGGACTTAAATTAATTTGAAATTATCTCCAATATGAGGTTTTTGTGCAGCATATTTTTTTAATAGTTTATTGTCGAGTTGGTTTCCATATAACACCCAGTGCTCATCCCAACAAGTGCCCTCCTCCGTGCCCATCACTCTCCTTCCCCTCTCCCCCACCCCCATTAGCCCTCAGTTTGTTCTCAGCATTCAAGAGTCCCTCATGGTTTGCCTCCCTCCCCCTCCCCAACTATTTTTCCCCTTCTCCTCCCCCACGGTCCTACATTAAGTTCCTCCTAATCCTCCTGTACGTGCAAACATATGGTATCTGTCCTTCTCTGCCTGACTTATTTCTCTCAGCATAACACCCTCAAGTTCCATCCATATTTTAAAGGAAGTTCAGAAAGCTGGATCACAGGTGGCCAGACAGGCATAATTTTGAACCAGCAGTCAAATATCTGACTTTCTGCCTTTAAAATAATTTGTTGGATTTAGTTGGTTGTGCATAGCTGTCTCATCACAGTTTAAAAGGCACTGGAGATCAGACAATGAAGAGCTGTGTTCCTGAGAGGTGAGAGACAAAAGGTGAGCCCTACATGGGGCGCCTGGGTGGCTTAGTCGGTTAAGCGTCCGACTTTCGCTTAGGTCATGATCTCGCGGTTTGTGGGTTCGAGCCCCGCTTCGGGCTCTGTGCTGACTGCCAGCTCAGAGCTTGGAGCCTGTTTGAGTCTGTGGCTCCCTCTCTCTCTGACCCTCCCCTGCTCACGCTGTCTCTCTCTCTCTCCTAGAAATAAATAAAACACTAAAAAAAAATTTAAAAAAAAAAAAAAAAAAAGGTGAGCCCTACAATTGTCCCCACTTATGACTTTGAGAGACTTGGCAGCAGAGGGAGGGAAAACGCAAGCCAAGCCTGTTAGACTCTCTGAGTTGAAACGATAGAAATGCAAGTCCAGGAAGATCAATGCAGGAAGAGTGTGGAGGACTGATATGGAGAAAGGAGGGCTGCACAGAGAATGAAGGAACAGACATCATTGAGTTCCATCGGCATACCCCTCAGCAGATACAGGTGAGGAAACTACCTAAATCAGGGGAAAGAATTAGAAGGAAAGTACCTGGCCCTTAGTCAGGGGAAAAAATCATGTAAGTACAACTCACAAAGTACAAGGTAGAATTCTCCAGAAAGCCTTGTCTCAATATTGAGGAATAGATCGATCTAGCATCAGCACCACATAGGTCCTGAATAACAATTATTAAGAACAAGACTCAAAAGGATTAAAGTATTTGCAAGTAACTTAGCCATGCCCCAGAAACAAGCTTAAGAATATTTATAGGAATACAAAAATATTCCCCACCAACAAAGTTAAAATCCAATGAAAAAAAAAAATACCAGACAGATAAAGAAGAAGGAAAATACAAAATAAAGAGAAAAACCAGTTCATCAAAACTGATACAGAGTTAATACAGATGGTAAAAGTGTTATATAAAAACATTAAAACTGTGATTATTACTATAGTCAATATGTTCTAGGGGCCCATGGACTTAATTGATTAAGTGTCTAACTCTTGGTTTGGGCTCAGGTCATGATGTTGCAGTTTGTAAGATTCAGTCCTGTGTGGGACTTGGCGCTGACAGCACAGAGCCTGCTTGGGATTTTCTCTCCCTTCCTCTGTTCCTTCCCTGCTTGTGCAGGCACTCTCTCTCTCTCTCTCAAAAAAAAAAAAAAAAAGTTAAATAGAGGCACTGGAGATAAAAAAAGAAGATCCAAATCAAGCTTCCAGGGATGAAAAATACCATGTCTGAGATCTAAAAACAATAACAACAACAGCAAACAAACAAAAACTGGACGGGATAAATGGCAGATTAGACACTACAGGAGAAAAGAGTCATGAACTGAAGACATGACAATAGAAACTATTCAAAATGAAACACAGAGGGAGAAATTTCAAACAGGAAAAGATCATTAATGAGCTGTAGGAAAACTTCGGGTAACTCAATATATATGTAGTAGAGTATCCAAATGAGAGAGGAGAAAAGGGGTGGGGAAACATGAAACAAAAAAAAAATAGTTTTTGTGGATTTAGTTGATTTGGCGTATTCTATCATAATTATCTTGTTTAGGGCACTTTCTATTAAATCTAGCCAGAAGTTTATGAAAGCTGGTACTATATTTTAAATAACTCCTCTGAAATTTTAAAGAAGGAAAATTAAAGGCAACAATAAGAACTTGTTTAGTTTTAAAAATTTGATTTTAAGAGATGAATATTTAGCATGAATAGGACATTCTCTTTATCCCTTTGGATGATTTAACAATAATGATATAATAATGTAATAGTATAATAGCAATGTAATGAGAATTCTGTAATAATTGAATAATAATATATAATAACACATAGTAGTAGCAATAATATAATTGTAATATAATGGACTATATGTTTTCTTCATATCAGGGAATTTGCTATTATATTTTAAAAGCAAGTCTTGGCATTTATAGAGCAACAAGAGAACTCTAACCTTACATGAGGATTTTAAAAATTATTATTTAGACACTACTTTTTCCTACATATCAAGAGTACTTAATAGCTTTTAGCATAATTCATAATTAGTATCTAATTGGTTACAATTACAGAAAATAACGTAAGACTGAAATGAATTGATTGCTTTCTTTAGGATTTCTTTAACCAGAAAGCAAAAGACATTGTATTTTATTTATTTTCCTTGTTTCCTTGCACTTCTTGTTTGATGAATTCTGGAAAGAATCTATTTTCATTACAATATGTAAAATATTTGGGGACATTAACAGAACATACTCATTTAGCCAAATGTCATTAGTCACTTAGTGCAAACATAAAGCCATTTTTAGTGTTCATTTTTATTGGTAAAATCTTCTCTCCTACCTTCCCACTTCTCTGCTTTCTTGCCCGTCTGTCTGTCTGTCTATCTTTCTGTCTTTCTTTCTTTCTTTCTTTCTTTCTTTCTTTCTTTCTCTCTCTCTCTGTCCTTCCCTCCCTCCCCTCCCCTCTCCTCTCTTCCCTTCCCTTCCTTTTTACCTTCTTTCCTTTCTCTTCCTTCCTTTCTTTCTTTCTTTCTTTCTTTCTTTCTTTCTTTCTTTCTTTCTTTCTTTCTTTCCCTTTCCTTCCTTCCTTTCCCTTCCCTTTCCCTTTCCCTTTCCCTTTCCCTCCCTCTCTATTCCCTCCCTTTCTTTTTCTTTTCTTCCTTCCTTTCTTTCAACTAAGTACTTGGCACAAAACATTTTGCCAAACTCTGTAGGGAATACGTAGATGTCTACAGCATGACGTAGCCCATAAAGAACCTGCAGCTGCTATTAAAACACAGATACGCATGCACTCGATGCAAGTGGGTGAGCCAAGAGGTAGAGTGAGTTGGATGTGCACTAAACATGGAGGCAGCCAGCCCCTGCACTCCAAAGTGAGAAACTGGGTTTATGGCATAGTTTTGGCAGGGACGGGGGCAGGAGAGCTGGCCAGATGGAAAGGGCCTTTTGAAATCACCTTAGCGACTAGATCAAGTGATTTGCTAACAAAATTCCCAATTTGGTAGTAAAAATGAGGATTTTTGTGATTGAAAATTTTTATGAGTACAATTAGAGGCTATTAAAAGCAATATAAGCAATATCCAGATCCAAATGACTTCACTTGACCAAGGGCCAAAATGCCTCTGTGGCTCACAGTTGCTAATGTGAATGGCACTCAGAGGTGAGTCCGGAGCCAGGACAGACTGGGCCAGTTGTTGCCCACATTAAGCCAGCACCGCTAAGTGAACCAGCTGCCGACGCTGAGCCTCCTAACATTTTGAACTGTTTTTAAGGTTAGTTTCAGACAGAGAGAATTCAATCCTGGCTGTGTTTTTCTCAATGGCATTATGAATTCAATATAAAAATGTCGTATTGGGTCCAAATAAGCTTGGGGAACATTGAGAAGAACAAAGTCAAACAAGGTTTTCTACTGTAGGACCTCTCTAAGATTTTAACACATGGAATGCATATTGTCAACCTACAGGAATATTTCCCAAGTCTGTTTGTCTAGCGAGCTCTTTTCCCTAGGGCTTCTTCTAAGAGTTGTGTTCTGCAAAATATACTTTGGGAAACATTTTACCAGACTAAGCTTTAAATATAAGCGACACCTTGGGGTAACCATATAAGCTATTATCCAACATGTAAGTCATTGAGAATATGCAGGGAGCTCTTAATAATTATGCTCAACAATAAGTATAAAGTGGGATTGCATTGGGCAAACCAGGATGTGAGATCCTCCAAGTTAGAGCTTAAAAGGGATCTGCAACAGCAATTATTATCCCTCGAACATTGTAAAAGAAATAGGATCTAAGTAGGTTGGGTCAGTTCAGGGTCTTTGAGAAGCAGGTACAGAATGAGCCAGAGATTGGGTTAACCTCCTGTGAAGGCTGAAGGGATGAGGATCAGGAAGACATGGAGAAAGCTTCAGTCTGTGATGCAGGTTTGATACCTGTAAAAAGAGAGAAGAAAGGAAGGAAGGGAGAGGAGGAGGGCGAGAAGATCGGCTAGGAAGAGCCTCAGGTCATAGCATAGTTCTGGGAAAGACTTGACCAGCTTGATAGGATCCTGAAACAGAGGGTGCCTGTGGGAGGAGTCCCACACTGGGCAGGAACAGGCTAGTTCCAACATAAGCATCATATTGGATCCCAAGGGGTGACAGGTAGGGACTCCCCACAGCAGGTCTTGAGGAGATCTGAGAGGCCTTTCTCTGTGGCTACCACCTAGGTTAGCTTGCAGAAAAATTAAAAACTATTCGCTGAGTTTCTGTTTTAATCATTTCAACCCTACTGCTCGGCTCTGCAAATTGGACCGGAGTCTAGGTCCCCACAGCCCCATAGAAGAAGAGGCAGACATTTCTTCATAACAGGGGAAGCCGTTGGCAATGAAAAGTCTCTTACCCCAGGTGAGCATTCAGTGGAAGAGCTGACAATCACCCTAGAAGATGCAGTTCATCAAGAGAAATTCGTTTATGAATAAGTGCGGGGGAGTCCATCCTGGGATTGTACGCAGTCTTGCTTCCAATTAAATTATATTAGAACAGACGTGGTATTTTGCCACTGCACCAGCGTGGTCAGAGCTCTGTGGTTTACGGTTACGTGGGCAATTCCTGTTCTTGGGAAGTGCCGGCAGAAGAGAAAGCAGAATTCCAGCAGTTTGGGATTCGGAGCTCAAAATCTTCCTCGGCACTGACTTGGCTGTTGAAACATGGCTGTTGGAGACTTCAGGGCGCCATCTGTGACAGCACATAGATATTCCCAGAATTGCTGACCTGCGTCTTAGATTGCACTCTTCTCCTCTGCAGCTGATTCTGGGTGGGGATGGATTCGGACTCAGCAGAGCAAACCGTAGCCTTTGTCCGTGACCATTTTCCAAAGCCAAAATAATAAGTTTCGATTATGCCTGAGACGGCTAATTTAATGTGCCAGCGTGCCTAGGCCACGGTCCCCGGATGTTTGGTCAAACACCAGTCCGGTTCTTCTTGTGGAGGTTTTTAAAATTTTGTTTTGTTTGATTTTCCGGTTTTTTGTTGTTGTTTTTTAGACAGGGCTCCATGCTGATGATGTGGATCCTGCTTTGGAGTCTCTCTCTCCCTCCCTCTCTGCCCCTCCCCCATTTGGGCATGCTCTTTTGCTCTCTCTCATGCTGTCTCTCTTTCTCAAAACAAATAAACTTAAAAAAAGATGTATGGCATGAACATTTTAATATTTTGATGAAATCATTAAACAGTGAACAATGGTACATGGCCTTCAAAAAATTGTCTGGTAGAGGGGCGCCTGGGTGGCTTAGTCGGTTAAGCGTCCGACTTTCGCTTAGGTCATGATCTCGCGGTTCGTGGGTTCGAGCCCCGCGTCGGGCTCTGTGCTGACTGCCAGCTCAGAGCCTGGAGCCTGTTTCAGTCTGTGACTCCCTCGCTCTCTGGCCCTCCCCTGTTCACGCTGTCTGTCTCTCTCTCTCTTAGAAAAAAAAAAAATTGTCTGGTAGCAAGACCAGCAATGGTGACGAAGTAAGGACTCATCAGATCTACAGTTTTCTTTCTACCTCCTATTTGGAAGCCAGACTGGCCACTTCACATTAAAGACACTTCCAGAATTCTTGCATAATTCTGGGCAAATGGGTATTGTAGTACTTAATCATGGAGTTATAACTTTGTGTCTGAAGGCAGCTAGATAGTCATGCTAAAATATCCTTTAGATGAATATTACCATTAACTTTAATTTTATGAAGGTATAAAGACTTGGGAGCAGGGGCTGAGATTGAAGATAAGGGAGGAATCCAACCCAGGATTCAAAACATGCTTGAGACTTGTTTGATAAGTAATTTTGCATTAGCCCTTGTTTTGAAATACTGCAATGCATTTTCTAGACCTCCACGGCGGTACTGATCATCCAAATTGAATTAAGATTCTTCCCTACAACTTCCAGAAACAGATGCAGAAATTCAAACTGTAAGGGATGCCTTCCAAAGCGACAGCGAGTCCAACAGCCGTGTAACAATCACGAGAGGTAGGCTGAAATAATGCACAGTCATCCATCTGAGGGACTGTGGGTCTAATCAAGTGGAAACTTGTCCTCTAAGGGGACATTCCTGTATTTCAAATTTATTTTAATGCAGCTGATGAAAGCTATCTATTTTTGACTGGTCTATAAGGTGCTGTCAAGAAGATGGCATCATGTTGTAGAAAAATACATGGAGAAGGAAGAGGCTGGGGTTCTTGTTTTCTTTCCACTGCATACTGGCCACATGACCTAGGAAAGTTACTTACTTCCACTAGATAGAAAAAATGCCTTAGTGGCATAGTTAGGAAAATGGCCCAGGTAATCTCTTAGGGTCTTTCCAAAAATAATTATATGTCTGCATAGATGCTAAAGTTTTGTACTATGTTTCTTAGTAGGATAATTGTCTTTTAATTTTCTCCTTCTTGTTTTGAATATTATACAAGGGGCATTTATTGCTAATGAAAATTATTTAATAAAGAATTTGCACTGTTAGTATATCTGTCTTCCCAGTTGAAGAGTTGTCGAATTGTCATAAGTTTAAGAAATTTGGCTGACAAAACTCTGGTTTCCATGTATTATTTTATTGTTATTTTGTTTTATTTTAGAAAAGGAGAGAGAGCAAGAGTAAGGGAGAGGGGCAAAGGGAGAGAGAGAAAGAATCTCAAGCAGGCTCCATTCTCAGCACAGAGCCTGATGCGGGCCTTGATCCCTTGACCTTGGGATCTTGACCTGAGCCTAAATCAGTAGTCAGACTCTCAACTGACTGAGCCACCCAAGCATCCTTCCATGTAATTAAAAAAAAAAATGTTTTTTAATGTTTTATTTATTTCTGAGAGAGAGAAAGAGAGCCAGTATGAGCAGAGTAGAGTCAGAGAGAGAGGGAGACACAGAATCTGAAGCAGGCTCCAGGCTCTGAGCTGGCAGCACAGAGCCCTACACGGGGCTTGAACCCACAAACCATGAAATCATGACCCAAGCCGAAGTCGGATGCTTAACTGACTGAGCCACCCAGGCACCCCTCCTCCATGTTATTTTAAACATGTAGTGGAAGTATGATTTTGATTCTAAATCTTTAGCAGTGTCAATCTGACACTCTGGAGTAGAAAAGAAGAAATCTTCTCTCATGTTCCAAAGACCACCCAAATTCTCATTTTGGGTTAATACTGTGAGGATAAGCTTTCAGGCACCACATTCACTGTGGTTGTGAGACCGTGGGCTGTTTTTTCAGTCTCTCTTTTCTCCCATCTGTAAAATAAGGGTTGCTGTATGGATTAAATAATGACCAGAAGGTCTTATAGATAGCATTGCCCTGTAAAGGGTGTTTATTAGAATTTTCTAAATTACTTGTGCTAACAGAAGGAAATTCTTTTCTTTGATATTGTTCTTTGTTTAAAAAATATTTTTGTTGCTTTTCAATTACAGTTTCTGACTATCGATTGCCAAACACAAGCTATTGTTTATTATGTGAAAATTGCTGAGTTGTCTTAAAATCAAATCTCAATGCCACAAAGTGATGTGCTTATTATGTTTTGATTCCTTTGAGTTGGATATTCTTATTGGAATAGTCATATTCTCAAGAGAGTAAGAATAAAAAATTAGAGAATTAAGGACAAATAAACTCGTCATTACCTAGTTTATCCTCATCCAATTATAATACATATTTGAGTATCTCCTAGAAAGGAACATTTCTGCCTAATGAATTCATTCGCCAGTGCACAAAAATAGAATGGAAGGTGAAATTATGAAAATCTTTTAAGAATTATTAGAAATTAAACATATGCTTTGAATAGTTTAGCAGGGGAAATATCTGAACATTATGAGCAATTTAAATAAGCTAATATTTAAACATCTGCACTTTAATAAATATCAAGGATATAAATAATTAAGTTGGCTTTCCCAAGAAGCTGATTTAGAGATAAAAATTAGAAAGTAACAGTGCCAGGGCGCCTGGGTGGCTTAGTCGGTTAAGCGTCCGACTTTCACTTAGGTCATGATCTCGCGGTTCGTGGGTTCGAGCCCCGCGTCGGGCTCTGTGCTGACTGCCAGCTCAGAGCCTGGAGCCTGTTTCAGTCTGTGACTCCCTCTCTGACCCTCCCCTGCTCACGCTGTCTCTCTCTCTCTCTCCTAGAAATAAATAAAAACATTAAAAAAAAAAAGAAAGAAAAAAAAGAAAGTGCCAACCTGATTTTTTTCATTCATCTTCTACAGAGAATTTTACTAAAGTTGTTTAATACACAATTTCTCTCTTCTCACCTTGGAGTCTTCTGTCATGAAAATAGCTGATGGGTCTGATGGTTCGATATAGCAGACTTCTCAACTGCATTTTATCTCATTACTGTCTAAAATTTATGTCCCCATGAAATTTAGTTTTCATTATCTTAGTAGTGCTTTGCTGACTTCAGTGCAGTAATTAGTTTGTCACTTGCCTGCCTACATAGACTGTTGTGACAAGCTGAAGTGAGGAGACATGGCTTTCTGACCGCAAAGCTTCTGACACATTGAACTGTAGTTATCCTTTCTGTCGGGGAATTCCCTTCAATTCTGCGATAAGGTTGCTGCTTGTCTGGCTTTGAACTTGGCCAATAGCATGGTCTGTGAGGTTCCTTTTCACAAGGACTGTCTGGGAATTCACCTGTAAGCCTTAATTCATGCATTTGTTATTTTGCTTCTTCCAGAAAATCAATTTCCTGGAATATATTGGGAATATATATATTGGGAATATTCATATATTGGGAGTATTCATGCATTCATATGAATATATATACATATATATATATGTGTATACACACACACACACACACACACACACATACATATCTGGCTCACCCCTTCTCTGAATCAAACACCACCCTCACCAGTCTGTGTTCCTTCTCAAATACGTGGCTCAGAGTCTCCTTCCATGGAAACCTAAAGTAAGACACGCTACAGCCACTTGTATTTCATTCCTTCCCATCCCTTTCCCCCGGCTGGCATGAGAGACCTTGGAAGTGATTGTTTCTGAATTGTATCACTCAGCTTTCTAGGATCTGCCACAGACCTGACTCTAAAAGTATCCAGGAAAATCTTTCTGCTTCACCCCTGTGTATCTGCCCTTTCTTCATCCTATTAGAATTGGCAACAGCTTTTTGGTTGCTTAGATTGTTAACCATTTATTGCCCACCCTCCAGAAGTCCACTGGCTTACCCAGAAGTTGTCCACACATCTAGTCTGCTCACCACTCAAGCATTTTTTGCCAAACTACCTCCTCATTGTCACTGGGGACAGAGAATCTATCTCGGTTATCTATTACTCAAAGCTATCTTATAACAACAGCCACTTCATTCTCATGATTCTATGGATTTTCTGGCCTAAGCTGGGATATTCTTTTCTTCCTCTGGGGGAATCACTCATGGGGCTTCATTCTGCTGGGAGGTCTGCTGGGCTAGAATGTTCACAATGGCTTCTTTCACACGTCTGGCACCTCAGCTGGAGACTGGAATGGCTGGGGCTTTCTTTCTCCATCTGGTCTGTCATTGTGTTGATAGTCTAGCTTGAGCTTCTTTACCTGGTGGCTGTCTTCTAAGGTGAAAGCCAAAGCAATGAGATCTTTAAAAGACTTGACTCAGAGGTCTCAGTGAAGTGAAGAGGCTTTATTTCCATTGCCCTCTCTTGGTCAAAACAAGCGATTAGGCCAGTCCAGATTCAAGGGGCAGAGAAAGAAATCCTATCTCTTGATAGAAGGAGTAACATGCGCCTACAGAAATGAGAGGAATTGTTTGGCGCCGTCTTGGGAAATGATCTGCCATAACCGGTAATTACTTTGACTGGTTCTTTCATCTTGTCTCTCCTCTCCCGATTATTTATCTTATCTTGGCCAGAGATTTTCTTCTCATGTTCCTTGGGTCTACAATCTACCAATGCCAATCCTTTCTACATCATGTGCCTCTTTTGCACATATCCCATGAGGCATAGTGGGACCAGCTAGGTACAACAGTCGAGATCACTTTTATGCAATAGCGTTGGCAGTACTCTTGGTAATTACTCCAGTAGTACCTTTTGTGCTTAGCTTTTTTTGTAGTTGTTGAAAGTGTAGTTGACACCCAATGTTCTATTAGTTTCCACTGCACAACATGGTCATTCCACAACTCTCTACATTATGCTGTGCTCACTGCAGTGTAGCTACCATCTGTCACCATTGACTGTATTCCCTATGCTGTACCTTTTGTCCCCAGGACTTATTCATCTCATTCCTGGAAGCCTGTACCTAACTCATTATTTAAAAACAAGAATTGCAAACATCTCAAGATACCTCTTTACCAAATGAGTTCCTGGAAAAACTGCCTTACCTATTCAAATCTTCTTATCATGGAATTCTCTTCTTGTCGGTTTAGAAGAGGGCCATATAACAGGAAGTTAGAGTTGGCTGCTTGCAACATTAGCTTCCTCTTCCTGCAATTTTAATGGGTGAGAAATCCGAGAAACGTATGGATGTGCTTCTGGAACTGCCACTTGAGGCAGCTTGTTGGTTTTGTCCTTGGGGAGACCTGTCAAGCCTTTCTGTCTCATTATTTCCCAGAGCTTCTCCGGATGGAAAATGACTATGGACCTTAGCCATTTACCCTTCTTCCCACACCCTTTCCTCAGAGAGTACTCTGAGTTAAAAACAAGCATGAGACCAATTTTTGGGTGAAAAGTATTTCTTCCTTTTCTTATCTTCCTTTTTTGTTATTTTTTGGTTCCACTGGAAGATTTGCCCTAGAGCCAAGAGATTTCTTGGACAGCGTTTTAGAAATTAATTTAGAAAAGATACATTTTCCGTACCTTCAGTATTAAATAAAATGAAATTATTTACTGTTTGCCCTTTTCTCAGCAGGGAAATAATTACTCAAATGACTGAGAGCTGTGTCCTTTGGCCTCGTTTTACAGATATTTTGAAACTTCTTTTTCCTTCTCTAAAGAGCAATTCAAGAAGCAAAGGTATTTGCATATTTAATTTGTCATGCTATAATTGTAAAATTGAACCATCTAAACAACTAAGAAGGCTTCCATCTTCCCATTACTATCATTTTATTCCACATGGCTTGCTCAACCAGAACAAAACTAGTCTCATTCACTGGATGGGCAGATGCTGGAAAATTCCATGTCCAGGCAGACTACACTATTCAGAGGACATAACGGCCAATCAGCAGGCCAGCTATTAGCTCCGGGAGGTGTGGTATGAGTTGAGAGAGTCTGGCAAAGGTGTCACGTGCTCCAAAGGGCTACCCTGGCTTTGGTGAGGGAGAAAACCGGCACAAATAATTGTTAGAGTCCTGATTTTGAACCCTTATGGTTAGGGAAGCCTATTGTTGCTGGCAAATCCCTAGCCACTACTCAGAGGTTTAAAGGGAAACTGAGAATTTCCTAAGCAACTGATTAGTAACAGCAAGGCAGGCCCTTAGTCCAAGAAGACCTAAGGTTCTAGCAAGTTTTACAACTGGGACATGAGGCAAAGACCATTTGTCAGACATGGAACACAGACATCACGGTGTTGTTACAGGCTGAGCTAGCACCCTGCAGATTCCTTCTAAGTGAGGTGCTCACAGGGCTTCCCTTCCCCCATGGGATATTAAGACTCCACAGGTTAGGAACCAGGCAAGGCTCGCCACTTTGTACTGTCTCTTACACCAACCATGACCAAGTAAGTAAGAAATTAGGGACTGTTTTCATCTAGTGTGATTCTATGAAAGTAGTTATGTATTTGTATTTTATGAAAGTATTTATGAAAGTGATTTGCGAATGTGGTACTTGTGATGCAAATATTGTAAAAAATTAGTGGGGATGCTCCAACCCTTAGGTGGGGTTTGGTTCCAGAAAAAACAAATTTTTTTAAATGTTTGGCACAAAATTCCTTCCAATATTTGACTGTACATGATAAGGTGTAGCAAGGAGAGGAAGACAGTGACACGGCTGGACTGTGGAGAGGGTTTGAGGGTTTGGAAGAGTAGATGAGAGGGCAGAAACCTCACTTCACAGCTGCAGTGAAGGTTCAGATAGATGTGAGCTGCTGCAATCCCCGTATCTCACATCTCCCTCGTTTCTCAAATTAACTATTCCTCACTGAATCCAAGTCCTTACAATTTTGTTACCTTAGACTTCACTGAGAAGGCAGTAATTAAATGAATTGCATGGCCTGGTTTCTCACCAAGATAAATTTTAGAATTTGGTAGGTTGCAACTGGGAGAATTCAGTTTCTTTTACTAGCACTAAAAAAAAAATCCCTTGGCCAACAGACACATGAAACGATGCTCAGCATCGCTCCTCATCAGGGAAATACAAATCAAAACCACACTGAGATACCACCTCACACCAGTCACAGTGGCTAAAATGAGCAAATCAGAGAACTCTAGATACTGGCGAGGATGTGGAGAAACGGGCACCCTCCTACACTGTTGGTGGGAATGTAAACGGGTACAGCCCCTCTGGAAAACAGTGTGGAGGTTCCTCAGGAAACTAACAATAGAACTCCCCTATGACCCAGCAATAGCACTGCTAGGAATTTACCCAAGGGATACAGAAATGCTGATGCATAGGAGCACATGTACCCCAATGTTCATAGCAGCACTCTCCACAATAGCTAAAACATGGAAAGAGCCTAAGTGTCCATCAACAGATGAATGGATCAAGAAGATGTGGTTTATCTATACCATGGAATACTACATGGCAATGAGAAACAATGAAATCTGGCCATGTGTAGCAACATGGATGGACCTTGAGGGTGTTATGCTGAGCGAAATAAGTCAGGCAGAGAAGGACAAATATCATATGTTTGCACGTATAGGAGGATTAGGAGGAACTTAACAGAGGACCAAGGGGGAGAAGAAGGGCGGAAATGGTGGGGGAAAGGGAGAGAGGCAAACCATGAGAGACTCTTGAATGCTGACAAAAACTGAGGACTGATGGATGTGGGGGGAGGAGGGATGGGCATGGAGGAGGACACTTGTGGGGATGAGCACTGGGTGTTATGTGGAAACTAATTTGACAATAAACTATTTGTAAAATAAAAAATAAAAAAAAATCCCTCTCAGGTCAGGAAAATGAGGTCGTGATTTCTCTGCAATCTCATCTGTTTGGTCCTCAAGTCTGTAATCACCCCAAGTCAATAAGTATCTTGTATACCTCATACTAACTATTGTGAGCAGAGTCAAATAAGTATAAGGGGTAGCCCTTGGTAAGTCCCATTCACTAAATGTTTACTTTACCAAACACCAACCTTGTGGCTTTATGTATCGTTAATCCTCATAATAATCTTTTAGGATATTAATCTAGTTACTATTGCTGTACAACACATAACCCCAAACTTGGTAGCTCACAATGACTTTTTATCATTATGATAGATTCAGGGTCAAAAATTTAGACAGAGCACAGAGGAAATGGCTTGTTTGTGATTCATGAAGTTGCAGGTCTCAGCAGTGACAATTTGAAAGCAGATCTAAAACCACCTGGAAATGTTCTTATTCACATACCTGTTGGGTGCTATTAGCTGTTGTTGAGGCTGTTGACTAGGATTGTTGACTAGGGCTGTTGACTGGGGCTGTTGACTTGGACACCTACACTTGGCCTCTCCATGTGGCTGGAGCTTCCTCACAGCATGATGTTCCCAGGACCTCCAAAAGTGATTATTCCAGCTAACAAGGAGGAAACATCACTGGCTTTAATGAATCTCCTCGAATGTCATCAAGCATTATTTCCAATGCACTCTATTGGTTATGACTGAATTTCAAATCTTCCCTGAAGAGGGTATATAGATCCCCACTTTTTTTTTTAAAGTTATTTATTTATTTTTGAAAGAGAGAGCATATGCGCAAGTGAGTGGGAGAGGGGCAGAGTGAGATAGAATCCCAAACAGGCTCCACACTGTCAGCACAGAGCCTGATGTGGGGCTCAAACTCATGAATCAGGAAATCATAACCTGAGCTGAAATAAAAAGTCAGACGCTTACCAATGGAGCCACCAAGGTGCCCCTAGATCCTCACCTCTCAAAGAAAGGATGTCAAAGAATTTGCAGACACATTTTAAAGCAGCCACAGTTTATACTCATGTAAAATACATTTGCTTCCTCCCAAGATCCCCTAAATCATCTTGCATCAAAATCAGTCCATGTGTGGATGAGACTCCTTGGGAAGCTCTTCAAGTTATGGTTCCTCTTTCTCCAAGAACCTGATGATCCAAGAAACGAAGTATTTACCCCATACACACCCAACTTAACACCATTCCAGGATGGGACAGGCATGAGATAACTGTTAATGCATCCTGGTTCAAAAGGCTAGAGAATGGGAGGCACTCAGCAGCCAGTGGTCCATAGCAATTCTGAAATCCAGTCAGACATGGGCTGTTCAGTTCTACTTGGTTAGAGCTCAGTTCTTCCTCTTAGGAATTTATCTCTGTGGACTTGGACTCTTCTCTCTCAACTCTTGGTTCAGCCCTTTGAGCTGTCCTTTCTTTTCCATTAGAGTTGACCCATGTTTGCAACTGAGAAAATTCATCTTGCTTCCTGCCCATAGGAATACGGGTTTAATCCAAAAGCCTCCCTTCATGTACTATTTCTGTTCCTCTTAGTACAAACTGATGTGTTTCCATCAGCACAAGTTTCTTAAAACTTTGTGAGTTTTCTCTGGCTCTTTAAGGTTCACTCCATTATCCAAATCCACTAGCACAGATTTCTTTAAGATACTTTCTTTATCTTGATGTCCCGAGAGGTTGGTGAGTGACAAAGCCCTTGAAATTACTGGAAGCCCTTTAAAAGGGAAGGTCTATGAGATATGCCTTTCATATCCATCAGGGTCTTTTTGTATGTCTGAAAGTTTCTATGATCATCTTTGAGATTTCCTGAGGCCTCAACAAATGATCTTACAGCTTTCCCTTTAGATGTTATCTTTGCCCTACAACTTCTTAATTTGGAAATTGTTTGGCATTTGAAGATGCCAGGAATATGAAACAGTATTACTTTTGGTCTCAGTAATGTCTAGCCCCCGTGTGTTTGCTCAAAATTTTGCTTGAACACTCTATACCTTGCGTTTTAGCGATCCTTCTTGCATTTTTTTATAGGCAGCAAGAAGAAGTCAGGGGGCTTTTTAAACACTCTGCAGGGAAATATGATTTCCTAGAGCATCAAAGTCCTTAGGTGTATTTCCAATTTTTCACATCACCACATGTGATAGTTTAGCCAAACTTTGCAGCACTAGGTAATAAGATTTCACTTTCCTCTGGCTTCTTATGACATTTTCCTTGCTTTTCTTCAAATCCTTCCCAACAGCCTCCTCTAGCCTTGTCAGGCTTTCATTTACTGTCTCCTTCAGATTCAGCTGCAGCCAGACAGTGGCCTCAAAGCCAGTGTCTCCTGCTGTAGGTTTTTTATATAGAACCACTCTACTTCTAGGTACCAAGTACCTGTCCTAGTTATTATTGCTGCATAGTAAATTGTTTCTAAAATGAGCAACTGAAAACAGCCTCTTTCTTATGCTCATATACCCTAGGGCTCAGGAAGTTGGAGGGCCAACAGAAATGGCTTGCCTTTGCTCCATGATGGCTGGGGCCACTACAGGGAAGACTCAGTGGGCAGGCATTGATTTGCCTGTTGATGGCTAGAACTGTCTGGAGGTGTCTTTATTCACATATCAAGCAGTTGATACTGGCTGTTGGCTAGGACTTCAGCTGGGGTTGCCTACTGAAATACCTAGTGTATGGCCTCTTCATATGGTCTGGGTTTCCCCACAGCATGGTGGCTCAGAGTAGTTGGACTTCTTAAATGATCACTCAAAGCTCCAATGGTGAATATCTTGATGAAGAAGGCAGAAGCTGCATAACATTTATTGACTTGATCTTGGAGATTACCCAGTATCATCCCTCCTGTGTCCTATTGATTACAAACAAGTTGTAAATGCACCTCGTTTTTACAGAATATGGAAACTCTGCCTCTTCACTGGGTTGTCAAAAAATTTTTGGACATATTTTAAAACATCAGTGAATATTATGATCTTAGTTTACCTATCAGGTTAAAGTGGCTGAATCCAAACTCAGTTGACTCCAAAGCCAAACCTCTCCATCACTAAGATATATCACTTCAAAATATGCTACAGAGTAAACATTAATCACGAGACATAATTTTGAGCTTAAAGATACAGTTTTTGAATTGAACTTGGGAAGAAGTGGTGAAACTAGAATTTTTGAGGTTAACAAGAAAGCAACAAAACCAGCTCTTTATAAAATGTCAGGCCCGTAAAGAAATACATTGTGCAAATTTGCTTGAGGGCAGGGTCCATTGGAGCTGGGCAGGGAGAAAAGGCTAGGCAGATAAGATGGTAGTCTCTTGTAAAGGACTTGAACTTTATTCTGTAGATAGTACCATCTGGGCCATCTGAGCAGGAAAGTACTATGATCTAATCTGTGCTTAGGAGAGATTGTTATTTTCAAGGCACTAGAGGCATTTGAATGGTGTTAAGAATGGAGGCAAACAATTAGTGGATAATTATTAGGCATGATATTTTATTTACGATATAATTTTCTGGAGTCAGATGCACTACTGTTGCACCATGAGGTCCTTTGGATATAATTTTCTAAAACGACATAATCTTTTCTCTTTGTCATCCTATCTCCCACTACCAAAAAGAAGACTCTGACTCTCTGAACAGCATCCTGTAACTGAAGTAATTATTTATGTGTTGATACACTTGTTTACCATTTAAGATTTTGATGTGGCTTGCAAGGAATAGAGAATGTGAGAGAAATGAAAAAAAAAAATCCAGGCCAGAGAAAATACAAGCTCACTATCAAGATAAGACAAGCTGGAAAATATTATGGATCAATGCAAAGAACAGAGTCCTCTGAGTTTACTAAATAGGGCTACAAATTGGACTCGGAACATCCGGGAAGCCAAAGCAAACAGGAAACCCCAAATGCTACAAAATTCATATCATCCATGAGATATGATCCACGTCGCTCGCGTCATTTCCTAAGGAGAAACAGGGCAACTGGTAGTTGTACGGGTTTGAAGGTAGTTATCACATAGAAATCAAATGAAATGAGTCATCTGATTCTGGTATCAGTAGTAGAAGGAGCATATTTGTGTGGATTTTGATGAGAAATTCTCCAGTGAGAATAGCGAGGCAGCACTCTGGTTCAAACAGCATAGGGATAAAGAGGCAGATGAAGTACAAAGTAAGGAAACAGAATAAATCTGTCTGTCATGGTTGATGCTTTTCAAGGCACAATGAGAACTCGAGAGAGAGCATGAGTGGTCTCATTCTCCTTTAGGGCCTCACAGAAAGACTATATACAGATGGTGTGAATCACCAGCTTTTAAACATTTGAGTAGGTATTTCTTGTGAGTTTCTTTTATCATGTGCATATTTCATTATGTCTAAGAAATTAATGGCTGTGTTGGGGTATCATTCGATTTGTAGCCTAGAATCCTACTGATGATGGTATCCTACCTGCCAATTTGACTTTATAGTAGAAGCCATTCCAGGGCCCGTGAAAAGACAGGATTCCTACAAAATCAAGCTGTGTCACTGTGCTTATTCTGTGAATCTTTGCCAGTGAGACATCTTTCATCGGTGTCCATTTCTTCTCTCTTTTGTCTTTACTTTTTTTTCTGTAAAGATTTTATTTTTGAAATAGAGCTACTCAAGGCAAATGGCCAGGGATAATTTTCAGGGAAACACTCTTAAAATAAGACCTTTGACAGCCCTGTACTGAGCAGTAATGATTATGCAGCACACAGCACTCTGAGTCTCTTGATAGACAGATTTCTCCCATCATAAAAGCAGCCCTAATCATCAGCATACAACCAAAACCTTCATTCATGCTTTCTTTTTGTAGCAAGAGCAATTTGATGCCTAAATTTATGGCTTGTATTAAAAGCTGAGAAGTGTAAGATCCATAATTTGAAGTATACTGTATCATTGTTAATATCTTTTTCCCAAAGGCTTCAAAGGAATGCATTCCCCCAGTCCCCCCCAAGCATCATTATTCTGGCATATAAAGTACTTTTGGTTTGAGGTAGGAGAATTCAGTTCTAATGCATTTCCTAGATTCCTACCTACTGTGCGCAGAGAGTCACAATACATTCTGCAGGGAGGAGAGATACCAGAGTCTTAGCTTAGGAAGCATATAGTCTAGAAAGAGCTGTGACCAGAATGTAAATAACCACAACTCAAGGGAGGTACAGATTGCTGCGGGCTGGGTGGAGGCACCAGTCTAGGCAAGTCTCCATGTGACTGGGGTGCAGAGAACCAGGACGGATTTCATCGGGGTGGGGAGAAGTTTGACATATGGAAACAGGAGCGACAATGTCAGTAAAATTAACTTGTCATACTTGTCAACACACTCAAAACGATATCTCCTATTTAGCTGTACTACAGATTTAAAATCCAAGCGAATTTCAGGTGGACAGCTGAAAAATACTTCCTTGATAGAGTTAGGGAAACCGATAGGTTGACTATTCCCTCTGAGTCATTTTCAGGAAGAAAAATGTCTCGTTCCTCTTCCTGAACCGACTAAGCGTCTTGCCTGAAGACCTAAGTTGGAATCATTGTACCCACATGCCAACTGCACAGTAGCTAATAAGAGGAACTTCCATTTAGTCATTTTTAAATAGTTGAGAGGTCAGCTCCGTAAGTGTTTTAAAATTGAAAAGCCTGGGGGCGCCTGGGTGGCTTAGTCGGTTAAGCGTCCGACTTTCGCTTAGGTCATGATCTCGCGGTTCGTGGGTTCGAGCCCCGCGTCGGGCTCTGTGCTGACTGCCAGCTCAGAGCCTGGAGCCTGTTTCAGTCTGTGACTCCCTCTCTCTCTGACCCTCCCCTGCTCACGCTGTCTCTCTCTCTCTCCTAGAAATAAATTAAAAAATATTAAAGAAAAAAAAATAAAGCTGAAAAGGCTGTTGTAATATGTCCGTCAGTGCCCAACTTTCTCCTTTCCTCTACTCCCCAGGAAATAAAGTCATGGCTGCTTTTGGGGTTTTCCTGCCTGTCTGCAATTCGAATAAAAGCTAGTCTAGGAACAATCCTACTTCTACTGAATTGTCAAGAGAAGATGAGCACACAGTGGAAGATAGTGTGACTTTTTATTTGAGGTATGCCATCCAATTGAGGCAATTTCTAGTGGAAGCTTTACTGATTTCTTGAGAAATAGCTTATAAAGAAAGCTTTTGCTCACAAATCCGAAGTAATGGAAGAATGACAGAGAAGAGACTATGGGGCACATAAAAATGATTAAAAACACTTGCTGGTCTTCATTCTAACAGGTCATTGACTGACAGGACATTCATAACCTTAATACTCCAAAAAGAAGGCTGAACATGAGAGGAATAGTTTCTGTGTAAAAGATCGATCTGTTGAAATAATAGGGAGCAAAAAAGCAAAGGAGAACCTGAAATCCTGAGCTCTAAGAGGAACAAATCTATACAAGTCCCCAGTCTGTAAGATTCCCTATTTGTTCAAAAGGAAGTTAGAAGGGTATTGTGTGATGGGGAGAAAAAAGCTGAACGAGAGGCCAGGAGACCAGGCTCTTCCACTCATTTCCAATCTCACATCGCTTCTTTGACTTCATGTGTTCTCATTTATAAAACAAAAATAATTCTGACATAAATCTTTTCTAGGCCATTTGTTGGAATAAAATCAGATATAAGACGCAGGAGCTTCTTTGAGCCGGGCAAAAGATAAGCTAATAATCATTACCATTTTTTAAAGATTTATTTATGTATTTTGTGAAAGATAGCACATGCATGGAAGGGGCAGAGAGAGAGGGAGAGAGAGAGAGAATCCCAACGTGGGGCTCAAACCCACAAACTGTGAGACCACAACCTGAGCCAAAATAAGAGTCAGTCGCTTAACTGACTGAGCCGCCTGGGGACCCTAATCATTAGCATTTCTATACAGATGCTTTGTATATATCGACATAGGCTTTAAATACATAACCTCTTTTAAGCCCCAGAACAATCTTGAGGTAGGTAGACTCACTATTCTATAGATTAGAACACTGAAGTTTAGAGACACTAAAAATTTGCATATAATCATGATTGTAATAGATGGCAAAGCCAAGATTCTCTGATTCAACTGCTACCCAATTGTAGAAGCACTGAGAACTGATTTAATGGATTGTCTTGTTTAATCCTTCCATTTATTTATTTATTTACATTTTTTAAAAATGTTTCATTCTTTATTTGAGAGAGAGAGAGAGAGAGTGCACAAGCAGGGAAGAGGCAGAGAGATGGAGACAGAATCCAAAGCAGGCTCCAGGCTCCAAACTGTCAGCACAGAGCCCGATGCAGGGCTCGAACTCATGAACCTCAAGATCATGACCTGAGCCCAAGTCAGATGCTTAACCGACTGAACCACTCAGGCGCTCCAATCCTTCCATTTAGCAGGTGCGTCTCTCTAGTTTCTTATCCCCCCTTCGTTCTAGGTCATGCTTACCCATTTTATGCCGATTCCTTTCCTCAGCACCACTGAGTTTGTTACATTTGCTCAAACACGCCTGTCTCCCACTCTTCACTCTGACCCTTAAACATTTTTCCAGTCTCCATCCAGATACCACCGTGAGGATGCGATACTGCACTTACCACCGTATCCCCAGCTTTAGCACAAAACCAGCCACTTAGTAGGTGCGTGAAGAGTCATTCAGTGGAAGACTGAATGGAGGAAACTAACATATGCAGAGAAATGAATTGAAGGGACCAACGCCATGCAGTACAGCAGACCTCCAGGCATTTAAATCCATTGTTCTCTTTACTATCCCACTGGCTGGTAAGTTTGTTTCCGTCTAAAATAATGGATTTTGAAGCTGAATACTTTAATCATAAGCCATTAATTAAAACCTTAGTGATTCTCTAAATTAGTCATGCACTGTAAAAATAGAATGGTATATCATTTTGGCTAAGAAAAAGAAATCGGCTGACGGGAATGTCGAGATAGCTAAAACAAGATCTGGGACCAATTAATGGCATGCGAATGAGAAGCTAGAAGCAATATGGAGATAGCAGAGAAGAGGCTCAAGGCTACCTCATATTAATTTTTGCAGCATATAAAATACTTGGTGACAGTCCAGTGTGAAGAAAATAACACTCTTCTTCCTTCTTGACTATGCAGACTTGGCTCCCAACTTCTTCCTGGAAGGGCACAGCCATGTTAAAAACAACGAAGAGTTGCAAAAAAATGCAAGAATGAAAATTACTAGGTAAAGAGAAGCTTTAATAAATGATGTTTAGGGGAACTTGTAATGCAGAAGAAGAATTGTGATTTCGAAGTGAAAAAAGGTATTTTCATCTATTAAGAGATGGGATGATTTCAAAAAGTGATGTCACCGTGCCACAGCATTGACAGATGGCATCACCCGCATCAGCGTGAGTAATCCATTTTCCCTTTTGCCTGGTTACTATAAAGCAATCATGATGCCACCTAGTGTTTATTAAAATTCATTGACAGATGATAAATGCCAACTTCAGAGGAAGTGCAGGACACTCGTAGTATAATTTATTCTTTCAACTGTGGTCCACTTGCAAATGGTTTGATAATCTGGAAAGTTAATCTAACATGTGCGTTGTAGGTGGGCTGGTTGAGATCGATGAAGTTGGAATGTAAAAAAACAAAAATAGGGGCGCCTGGGTGGCTCAGTCACTTAAGCATCGGACTTTGGCACAGGTCATAGTTTCACCATGAGTTCGAGCCCCCTGTTGGGCTCTGTGTTGACAGCTCAGAGCCTGGAGCTGCTTCAGATTCTGTGCCTGCTTCTCTCTCTACCCCTCCTCTGTTTGCATGCTGTGTGTCTCTCTCTCAAAAAACTTACTTGTTCAAAAGTAAGTAAACATTAAGAAAAAAAAAATGACCCTGAGTGTTTTTAAAATTCTTCATGATGGAAAATTCCAAACATACAAAAGTATAGAGAATAGTATAAGAAACCCCGGGTTTAATCAGTTTGAATAATTATGCACTCAAGGCCAATATAGGCCTATTAATACTCCCCTCCTTACAAGATTATTTTGAGACAAGTTCATTTTTTGAGGCAAATGTTATGATACTCTTCCTAATCTTTGATCCAAAAATATGTTATTTGCATCCCTAAAGCATAAGGACCCTTTCAAAATACAACCAGAACATCACTATTAAACCTAAAAATATTAACAATAGGGGCACCCGGGTGGCTTAGTCGGTTAAGCATCCGACTTTTGCTCAGGTCATGATCTCGCGGTTCGTGGGTTTGAGCCCCACATCGGGCTCTGTGCTGACTGCCAGCTCAGAGCCTGGAGCCTCTTTCAGAGTCTGTGTCTCCCTCTCTCTCTGACCCTCCCCTGCTCACGCTGTCTCTCTCTCTCTCCTAGAAATAAATAAAACATTAAAAAAAATATTAACAATAATTTCCTGGTATTCATTAGTGTTTGAATTTGTCTGCTTCGTAATTTTTTGTAATTGGGTTGTATGAAAGAATATCTAAACGTTGCAATCTGTTGTTAAATCTTTTAAGTTTCTTTTTATCTATGGACTCCCTCAACCTCCCCCTCTTTGATTTTTCATTATAATTGATTTAAGGAAACCAGAATACTCATCTGGTAAGCTTCCCCTATTCTGAAATTTTCTTTTTCTTTTTTTTTTTTTTTAATTTTTTTAAATGTTTTATTTATTTCTAGGAGAGAGAGAGAGAGAGAGAGAGAGAGAGAGAGAGAGAGACAGCATGAGCAGGGGAGGGCCAGAGAGAGAGGGAGTCACAGACTCTGAAACAGGCTCCAGGCTCTGAGCTGGCCGTCAGCACAGAGCCCGACACGGGGCTCGAACCCACGGACCGCGAGATCATGACCTAAGTGAAAGTCGGACGCTTAACCGACTAAGCCACCCAGGCGCCCCTATTCTGAAATTTTCTAACTGTGGTCCCTGTACTATATGGTTTAACTCTTTCTTGCACTTCCTGTAAACTGGGAGTGAGATATAGAGGCTTAATTATTCAGATTCAAATTTTTCATGATAGTATTTCATAAAAATGTTTATTTCCATCAGGAGGTACCTGTTATTTGATTGGCTGTCTGTGTTATTGAAAGTCATTAACCATCATCGCCTAGATCTAGATGCATTATCTTATTCAGGTTTGCCAAGGTGGTGATGTTCTAATTTTGTCACTCTTTCTTCATTTGTTGGATAAAATGCTATCCAACTTTACCTCATCAATTAT
Organism: Proteles cristata cristata; assembly: GCA_017311185.1. Lineage (NCBI taxonomy): Eukaryota > Metazoa > Chordata > Mammalia > Carnivora > Hyaenidae > Proteles > Proteles cristata. Next base: position 1,712,832 of record JAESUZ010002067.1, on the reverse strand, counting down.
TGCTCTGAAGTACAATTCCAAAATGTCAGGTATGGTGACTACTTGAATTCATTGTCACCTTCATCAGTCTTCAAAATAACAGACTGATTCCCTCACATCTTCCAAATGGGACCAATGAGATGTTTTTAGTATCAACACTGGTTAATGAATTTAAACATTGTTGACATCTTTCAAATTCATGGCAGTTAATATTTAGTTGAAGCTCAAATTGTCCTGTTGTTGTCCAGTCAAAGACTCCCTAGTTTGGCTCTTAAGTTCTTTTGCCGCGATGTTTTAGGTTTATTTTGGCGTGACGAGACATTTTAGGCTCATCAGGTACATTTCTTGCCCAAGATCTGGAATCAGCCATTCACCCAGGAAGCCTTGGTTTTTCTGACATCTATGTGCAGATGTACATATTTGTAAGTCATAGTATTAATTCATATTTACCTTTCCAATTGAAGTTTCAGATAATAGAGGGGCACCTGGGTGGCTCAATCAGTTAAGCGTCCAACTTTGGCTCAGGTCATGATCTCACAGTTCATGAGTTCCAGCCTTGCGTGGGGCTCTGTGCTGACAGCTCAGAGCCTGGAGCCTGCTTCGGATTCTGTGTCTCCCTCTCTCTCTGCCCCTCCCCACTGGTGGCTCTGTCTCTCCCTCTCTCTCAAAGATAAACATTTAAAAATTTTTATTTAAAAACCTTAGAAATTTTAGATAATAGAGAATTAGATTAGATTATAGATTATAAGAATGAATAATAGTTTGATTTTAACTTTTTTTCCACCCTCACACTGGAAATCTTGGTTTGTTCTTAAGAACATTTGCAGAATTACCTACTTGATTTCTCCTCTAGAATGTATAATAGTTATGGGGAAAAGAAAAGAATGTATAATAGTTATGGAATGGCAATGCCAATATTATTACTAAAAATAGTTTAAACTTTATTTTGTTTGTTTGTGGGGCCCATATCACTAGGGATGCATCACCAGATTGGCATATTTTAAAGTCACTTGAAATACTTCCTCTTTCTGTGCTCATGCTGCCAAATGAAGAAACAGGCTTATTCATTTTATTTTGCTTTGACATATAGGAATTGCTTTATAAAGAAAATTTTAAATTATAATTATTTATAGTTGTGCTATATCACAAAAGTTATATGTATATTTATTTATGGTTTATTTATTTATTTTGAGAGACAGAGAGAGGGAGAGAATGAGTGGGGCAGGGGCAGAGAGAATCCCAAGCAGGCTCTCTGCGTCAGTGAGGAACCTGACACGGGGCTCCATCCCGTGAACTGTGAGATCACAACTTGAGCCAAAATAGAGAACTGGACACTTACCTGACTGAGGCATCCAGGTGCCCCCCGACCCCATTTTTTGTAAACTGTCTTCCTTGTGCCCTTCACTTAGTTTTATGCATACACACAGTCAGTGGATGCCAGTTCTTCAACCAAGATTGGTTGTATGAGTCATTTCCAATGAATTTCTCAGAAAGGGCACATGAGAACAGCGCTTCCTGAGTTCTTCCATATTCATTAGTTTTTATTTGACTTTAAAGTTGAATGTCTGTTTTTCTGGAGAGAAAATTCATGCCCACGTTTTTGTTTTTGTTTTTTTTTTACCTCTTGTCATCTTACTTACTTGTCCTACAATCTTACTCTGTTGTCCTATGGCATAAAACGGTGCCATTGAAAGGCCTGATGTTGGAACTTGGCCATTTTGCTTTGATGTCTGAAGGGTGGGTTTTTTTGTTTTTGTTTTATTTATTTATTTATTTATTTACTTATTTATTTATTCAACAGATTTACTAAAATATGTCTCATTTTGGCCACTCTGAGCTGATTTTTCAAGGTCCTCATGGGCCCCTTAAATGTGTAGACCCAGATCATCTTTATATTGACATTTCCCCGAATAATCTATGATTTTCTGTCTAATGCTTTTAATCTTTTTCTTTATTTTGTTTCTGTTTTTTATTTTCTATCCCTTCTTTCTCTCTTCTCTTATGATGCTGATTTGAACTGTGTTCCCCTTGCTTTTGTTCCTTTCTGAAATTATTATTTTTTTTACTTCTAATTCTCAAATTCTCTCAGCTCACTTTTCAAGATTTCCCTTTGTCCAATCATCTCATGTTCTATTCCTGTCTTACGTGGTTCTGACACAGCTTCTATCATTTTCTCAAATTCTTGTAGCTCACTTGGAACCACAAAAATCTTGGGTAGTGAGTAACTTGTTCTATGAGTGTTCCACAAGACGAGCAAGCATTTCTAATAAATTTTAACTTGATAAACGAGCAATGTCTTGTAATATGAGTAGTAGTGGCACTGAACATCACTTGATCACAATTGAGCCAATGGTTCTTCTCTCTCTCTCCCTCTCACTCCCTGTTTCTCTCTCTCTCTATCTCACATTGTGTGATTGTCTCCCATGCTTTGATGCTCCGTCTTAGGCTGCAGTGTTTGGCAGAAATCAGTGATTTTTCTGAACGTTGGAAGGTGCCCACAACTAGCACTAGTGTATTTTTTTGTCACTTCACAGCACCTATGGACAGTCCTTTGCTTTTCCACACAAGAGAAAGCTTAGGAATGCTTTGTTTCATTCTAGGTCAGGCCACCTGTGGATATAGACCCTTTTCTTTGCTGCCTTATTGCCAGTTACATTAAATATGGTATGTGACCAGAGTTTATTAATACTGTGCTATAGTCAACATCTGTGCAAATGTATACAATGGCCCCCATGCAGAGAAAGGTTGAAAAGAAGGGCAATAAGAAGAAGATGATGATTACAGTGGAAGTTAAGAAGGAGATCATCGAGAAGAATGAACCAGGTATGAAAGTGGCTGAAATTGCAAGATTTTATAAGAAGTCTACATCTGCATCTCATCTGTAGAGCAGGAAGAGAAAAAGGTGAGGAATACCTCACTTCAAATGAGATTAGGGAGGTGTGTAAAATGTGGGAAACAGTGCACAATTTTGTAAAGAAGTACCACCCGAATAAGGCTGTAGCGGTTTAAGTGATGAGTCTGTTCAACAATGATGCAATGTCACATTTCAGCAGACTCCTTAAAAGGAGGCAAGAGTGAGTGTCATTGGATAGGTTCCTTGTTAAAATAGCATGAAAAGAAAACGATTCCATTGAGCCAATAGATAGCAGAGATTCCATTAGTGATAGTGAAAGCCATCCTGCACAATAACCCTTCTCTCTCTTGTCTCCCTCACACCAGCCAGGAAGATTTTCAAAGGTAAGTGCAGGTCAATTTGTTTATTTTTCTTTATAGTTTGTATTTTCTTTATGATTTTGTATGATATTACAGTATTATAATCATTTTTATATGAGTATTTTTGGGTTGTGAAACAAATCATCTGAGTTTTCATTATTTCTTATGGGGAAATTCGCTTTGCTCTTCAAGTACTTTGTATTACAAGCATGTTTCCAGAATGAATTATGCTCTCAAACCAAGGTTTTAGTGTATTAAGTTAAGGTTTTTATTGTTTTATGGTCATATCTTTACAGTACGATTTCACTGTGTGTAGGAAAAGTGTTCTCTATTATTATCTTTTTTTCTTTAAAGTGACATCATATGAATTCAACCACCACCATAGCTACTGCTCATGGTTTTTCTGTTCTCTTAGTGTGGAGGGTACCCTGAGCATCCCTCCTAGCTTAAATGCCCTAGGGCTCCATTTTCTACTATTATTGTGGTACATTCGATTCTTTGGACTTTCTCTTTCTGAGATATATTGCCTTCTCTACCCCTCCCACTGTGGTCTAACTCTTCTCTCAATCTTTCTCTCTCTCTCTCTCTCTCTCTCTCTCTCTCGCCTTTAATGTCCCTGATCTATTCTGTTTGCAGCCAATGTGTACCAGTTTCTTCTGGGAACTTCCCATCATCTCTGTTCTATGAAAGTGGTGCTGAGAGTTGAGGGCAGAAATATGGATGCCCTGTCATAATGTCATGGTCAATGTTAGCTTTTAGAGTTAGGAAGCCAGTCAGAGAGTGTGCAGCATACCTGGAGCTGACAAAGCCCCTTCCCCAATTTGGTTACTCTTGTCTGATTGGCCTAGAGAGCTCTCTGTGCTCAGAGCGGACCCTTCCCTGTTGGAGTGGCTAACTGTTGGTAATTCCATTTTGGAGCTGTTCCCGCAAAGTCCCTTTTCCTCCTTCTTCCTATACTTGTCGCTACACATCTTGAAGCTGCTAGTGCTTTGCCCCCTCTTGTTTTTGGAAATAAGTCCCTGTTGCTTTTGTCATAGATACTGTCCATGAGTTTTTGCTTTGCTCTCTCAACTGTCATGTCTATTATTGCGGGGGTCATTTGGGGAGATTGAAAACCCGTGTTATTGCCACTGCTGTGATCTTTCAGCCTATGGGTAATTCGGGAGCAAATGTGCTGCTGTAGATATTTTTGAATGTATAAAACCCAAGGTGAGATTTTATTTGTTTTTCTTTGTAATGGCTTTGGACTTTTCCTCCCCTTAAACATATCAGATAATAAACATGATACTGTTTCAAGACACCATGAAAATCCTTGAGCAAGATTTGGAAAATATCAAGAGTCTCAGGAGAGAATGCTGTTTTGTCTCCATTTATAATATTATGGAATAAATCATTCCAATCCCTTTCAAAATAAATACCGAGAATTATGACCTTTTTTCTATGATAAGCCTCTCAGAAATCTAAGCTTACAGAATGTATGAATAATAAGCCCAGGAATACAAACTGGATGAATTAGGAGGAAATGAACTTCTATACTTTCAAGATCCCACTGTTGCTGTTCCATTATTGTATTATGCGTGACTGCCAAATCTTAGATCACTTATTTTCCCTTCAGAATGACAACTTGTAATTTCTTATCCCATGGTATAGCAATCAACTTCTGTCATTGATTTCTATTTTTGAAGGAACTTTCTTTGTCTGGAAAGATCTGATTCTTTTTTGGGGGAGTAAATAAGTACAATAGGTCACACACAAAATGATCTCAGGTCTCATGTTCTATTGCATGTACAGCGAGGGCTACCTTTATTAATGTGCGTGCTCTCCAGGAAATGACTCTATCAACCAATTGCTTACCCAAGCTAGCGATCGAGGTGTTGGATGTGATTCCCTTTTGTGACCTCACTACTCCTATAAAAAAGTCCTGATTGTTTTGTCGATGAATGTCTCTAGAATTTTTCTTCTTCTCTGTAACTCTATTGCCATCACTTTGGTCCTGGGCACTCTCCCATTTACCTGGACCATTGCACCATTTCCCTCTTCCAGTACCATTACCAAGTTTTGATTTCTCAAAGCACAAATCTTACCCTGTTCCTTCTCTTAAACATCTTTGAAGTCTTCTCATCACTCTTGGGATGAAGTTCTGAACAGGTCATGTGACTTTCCGAGTTGTCCACCCTCTGTATTTGAGATGTAACTAAAATTATGTCGGAGACTCCGGGTCTGGAGTTCTTTCTTGTCCAGCAAGAGAGTGGAAGCAGGATTGAAATGTGAGAGAGGCTAATGTCCCAGAGGAGACAAGAGCCCCAAGTAAGGGTCTTTGCTCCATTTTTATTGGACTCAAAAGGCTTATAGGCATGAGGGACATGCACAAAGAGACAAGGAAACTGTGAACATTAACTCATGTGTGTGAGGGAAAGGGGTTTTCGAAGATATGCAGTGTTAGGGATTCGGGTCAGTACAAAACGAAGTCCTGAGCCTGGACAAATCATTGTTTATGGCAGGCGTGAGGTGCCACATCTGTTTATCTTAGCTAGCTTAGGGGATCAGGCAGACAGAGCACGCTGCCTCGGGGTCAACAAGGCACCTTTCTTTTACTAATAAGCTCTGCTCTGGGCAACTTCATCCTGCTGCTGTCTATAACCCTGTTTACCTATTTACCCATACTGGTCCTTCCCTCCTGCAAAAGCAGCTTTCTGCTATTGTATTAAGTTGGGGTGCACTTCTGTCCTGAGTACCTCATCTTCGATGCTTTCATCCTGAGGCTTCCTATTCCTATATGCCTTGTTAACCCACAGGTGCGAGCTCAGGGAATTCCTCAGCATATTCCCACAACATTATATTAGTTTCAGATGTACGACATAATGATTTGATATTCGTATATGTTGGGAAATGATCACTACGTTAAGCCTTGTTGACATCCATCAGCACAGTGTGCTACGTATTTTTTTTCTTGTGATGAGAACTAAGACCTACTCTCTTTGCAACTTTCAAGTATATAATATTGTTCTATTGTCAAGTATATAATACAGTATTGTTACATATTTTAAGTATATAATACAGTATAATCATCATGCTGTATGTTACATCTCCGGGACCTGGCTATTTTATAACTGGCCTAATACTTTTTATGCCTCACATGCACTGACCTTCTTTCACTGCCTGACAAAGACAAGCTTCCTTGTTCCTGGACTCTCCATATGCTTTTCTGTCTGCCTCAAACACTCATCTGCTCTCTATCTCCTCTTTAATCTAGGCAATTCCTGTGTGTCTATTGGGACTGAGGTGAAATATCCTTTCTGCAGAGAGGACTTCCCTGACCCTTTGCCTTGGGAAGGGCCTGCTGCTATAGGTTTTTCCAGGGTTTTCTGTGTTTTCTCCATAATAACCATCCCCCTGACTGTTGGTGTATGTTGGTGTATGTTTCTCTCACTGAACAGTAATTTTCATGAGGCAGAAGCGGACTCTCTTGCTTACTATTCAGTCTCTAGAATTGAACCCAGTGCCCAACACTCAGTAGGTGTTCAATTAATGTTTCTTTTTTTTTAATGTTTTATTTGTTTTTGAGAGAGAGAGAGAGACAGCATGAGCAAGGGAGGGTCAGAGAGAGGGGGAGACACAGAATCTGAAACAGGTTCCAGGCTCTGAGCTAGCTGTCAGCACAGAGCCCAACACGGGGCTCATACCCACGAACTGTGAAATCATGACCTGAGCTGAAGTCAGACGCTTAATGGACTGAGGCACCCAGGTGCCCTTCAATTAATGTTTCTTGAAATTTTGGACTTCACTAAGATTCCCAATTATATTAACACGGTATCTGTGGTCCAGGACTGGGCTTAGGGTGGTTAAAAACTTAGGGCGTACCAAAGAAGCTCAGTAATTGAGATAATAATGTTTGTGACGGTTCATTTTATGTGTTGACTCGGCCACAGGATGCCCAAATACCTGAGTACATGTTATTTCTAGGTGTGTCTATGAAGGTGTGTCAGGAAGAGATTAGTACTGAGCTGGTGGAGTGAGTGAAGCAGGTAACCCATTCCGACGGTGGGCAGGCACCATCCAAGCTACTGAGTCCCTGAGTAACACAGAAAGGTATGGGAAGGTTGGATTTACCCTCTCTGCCTGACTGTTGAGTTGGGACATCAATCTTCTGACCTAGGTGCTCCTGGCTTTCAGCCTTCAGAGTTGGGCTAGAATCTGCACCATTGACTCTCCTGTTCTGAGGCCTTGAACCCCACCATCAGCTCTGCTGGGTCTCCAGTCTTCAGATGGCAGATTGTGGGACATCCCAGCTTTCATAATCACATGAGCCAGTAACTTCTAAAAAAAAAAAATCTCCATTGTATATGTCCTATTGGTTGTATATATTATATATAATCTTACATGTACATGTATATATGTTATATATATTCTATTAGTTTATTTCTCTGGAAAATACTAGTCTACTATTTCAATACAAAACACATCAAAAGCAATATAAAAATATCCTTGAAGACCAAAATATCGGTATTTTAGATAAAGTCAGAATCAGTAACAGGACCATGCTGAGCTGTACATGGGTGAGGCAAAAGGAAAAATCAGTCTTGGGGAGCCTGGGTGGCCCAGCCTGTTGAGCCTCTGATTTTGCCTCAGGTCATGATCTCCTGGTTCAGGAGTTCAAGCTCCACATAAGGCTCATGTTGGATCCTCTCCCCCTCTCTCTCCCCCTACCCCACCTGCACTCTCTTTCTATCTCAAAAAGAAAGAAACATTTTTAAAAAGGAAGTACCAGTCTTAACGATCCTACTTTTATTTAAAATTCAGATACTTGCTCATCAGGGATATTTCTGAATTATTTTGGTTTATTGACCTATTACACGAAAATATTATTTCTCTAGAGTATGGAGTCTTCCGGAGAGCCCCGACATCTACCATTGAGGCGCGTCTCCCTTGCCTCACCCTAGTCAGGCCCTGCTGGGGTCTCTTGAACCTCTCTTCCTCTCTCACTCCTGCCTTGCAGATCACAGGGGCTGCAGTGCCAAAGGCTCTGTTCTTCTGCCTTCCAGGGTGTTCCCCGGGGAATGGGGCTTGTGCGCACCTGCTCCTGAGTCAATATTCACTGAGAAGCTGCTCTCGCTTTAATATACGACCGCAACCACGCTAGCATCTAAAGCTGATGATCCAAGACAGTGGCACCTCCTTGCTGCTCCTGCCTAAACACGAGGGTTTAGGGTGCTGGGAACACGAGACAAATGCTCGCAGCCGACTGTACTGGTAGGTGAGAGAGCGCCAGAGCACAGAGACACTGACACCTGAGTGGTGCACAGCGTGTTCCGAAGTCCCCGGGCCTTCCCTGCCCGCGGGAATTTGCTTCTGGCTGCCCTTCTCTGCAAGGCTCGCCACCAGCTCCTGGCTCAAGAGGACACTCCTCGCTTCTGCCCTTGGGCCCTGCAGGTGACGTGCCAAAGGGGTTCTGGTTTCTAAATTGAAGAGGAGGAGGCTCCTTAAGGGGTATTTTTCAACCCAAATTCTATTTCTCACCAAAATAAATGGGTGCAAAGCTTAGCCATCAGTCTTTCCTACTGAGTTTCTTCTCTTTACTTTCTTTACTTGACTTTTCTTTCATCTTTTGCTTACTAACGGTTTATGGCATGTGAGATGTTATACCAGATGCATTTCAGATATTTTTACGTTGCTGTTCTTACAGCTGGGCAAGATAGAGATTATTATCTCCTTGCTAGAGACAGGAGACTAGGGGCTCACAACATCGTAGTATTTTGTTCCAGTTCGTAGAAATAGGAAGGTGATGGGGTGCCTGGGTGGCTCAGCCGGTTAAGCGACTGACTTCAGCTCAGGTAATGATCTAACAGTTCGTGGGGTTGAGCCCCGCATTGGGCTCTGTGCTGACAGCTCAGAGCCTGGAGCCTGCCTGCTTCAGAGTTTGAGTCTCTGCCCCTCCCCCACTCATTCTCTCTCTCTCTCTCTCTCTCTCTTTCTCTCTCTTTCTCTCTCCCTCTCTTTCAAAAAGAAATAAACATTAAAAAATTAAAATTAAAAAAAAAGAAACAGTAAGCTGATGGAAGAATTCGAATTCAGTTCTGATTTCCAAATCTGGGCACTTGCCATTGGATTAAGTGGCCTGATGTAATTTAGTCCTGTTTTGTGTTCTCTCCTTCCTTCCTCCCCCTCTCCCTTCTGGTTCTTTGTTCCCTCCTTCCTGAAATATTTACTTTAAGCCTGGTATTGCTGGGAATACATCATGAAGCCTACATTTGAGTTAGAATTGTGCGTGGAGACAGACAATAAAGAAACAAGCAACTTTGAACATATGTGTTTAGTGTGTCAATTGAATGCTGATTTCCTACCCTCTGTATCGTTCTACAAAACAGAAAGGCAGCAGTATGGGGGGAATAGAAAGTGCCAGGGGTAAGGGTGGGGGGCAGGAGTCGCTTGCTACTTTATATAGGATGCACATACTACATATAGAACAAGACCTGCCCCTTTACTATTTATAACAATTTAAAGTTCCCTCTGGGGGCTTCTCTTCCAGATGAGCCTTTACTAATGTGAAAAAGAATTTGTCATTTATATTATTATCCTTCTCTCTGCACAGTCTAAGTGCATTTAATGAATATGCAGCTATATTACATTATCAGCCGTCACATTCTTCCCAAATATTACCAACGCAATCTGTTGATAAGACAGCATTTACTGCTGACTGTAAGAAGGGGGAACACCACCTCAACAGTTTCTACAGGGTCTCGAACAGCAGGCTGGAATTTATGAAGAATCTGAAGCTTTAAGATGGGGCTTTCAAAGTGGAGGCTTGATCAGTATTGGATAAGGAACATGATCTAATGGTTTAGGATTAGTGGAAACGACAAAGCAAGAAACTTGAGGCAAGGAGTTTGAAGAGGGAAGGGAAGTATAAACCAGTTGTTGATGCTTTGTAGGGAAGCCTTTGTGGATCTTTGGGGAATTTTCTGTATTGGTCAATCGAGTTATTCCCAGGGAAGAGTGTGCTGGAATTGTAATGTCAGGTTATAAAGCTGTAAAGAAAAAGGGATGGTAATCACGTTAACATGGAGACTCTGACCATGTAAGTACATTGAATATATAAATCTTAGGGTTTTAAAGCTTCGTGTGGCTCCCACAAGTCATAATGTGGATAAATTAGGTAGGTTTTGAAAAACGTTGGATTTGAAATCAACACGAAGTATGGTGATGAGCAATGACTGTCAGTTTCACATTCGTTGTCTATTTTCTGTTGTGAAATTTCAGAGATGTTTTGATATCCATTCATTCTGCCATCTCATTCCAGAGTCTAAAGTAAGACAAGAAATTTGATTCTGACCCACCTTCAATCTGTACGTGATTTCTGCAGATTACATGAAATATATTGTTCTATTTGGCTGTGGTCCAAGGAGGGGGAATTCTAGCCCACACCATTTTTCTGCGCAATTGTGTCAGTTGGCTCTTGATTACCAGATCTTTCTACCCACTTTTCCCTCCTCTTTTAAAACCTGAGCCCCAATTTTATATGCTGCTTTGTGTAGACATTTTCTTTTTATGATAGTTTGAGTGGGTAGAATGGGGATGAGGAGGCAGGGTGGAAAGGACTTGTTTGGCAAGTTCCCCGAAATACTTTTAAAATGCTCTGGTCAATTTGGAGAAATGGATCGTAATTCACATTACATAGACTGGGTCATTCATCCTCCTTGATGCATTTCAGCTACGGCATACCTGTCAGGCAGAGGAAGTTATAAATCTTTCTACATTTTAACATTCACATTTAATTAATACTAATGGGCACGGCTGTCTCTAGGGGTAGATGATGTGATAGAATGAAGTCTGAGATACCAATAATTAAGGTGGTGTGTGACAGTATTATTTTGGGATCAATCCAGTTTAATTGCCAACAGTAGTATCCTCTGTTGATATTTTCCCTATTTTTCTCTTTAGAATGGCCCTTCTGTGGTTTGTGTTTGGGGTTTTCTAACGCTCACTTTAAAAGACCAGACATCTCTACTTTTTCTCTAGAAAAGGTAGGAGAAAAAACTCAGACTCATCAAAATTCTCATACAAGGCTTTAGAACTTTTACTCTCATTCCTGACATCCATCAGTTTAATTACAGTCCCGATGTTTCTTTGGGCTCTGGGCTAAGACAATGCCCAGAGGCTGTGATTTCTGATGGTCCTTGGGCTTAAGCAAAGTCATGTTGACTCAGCAGCGCCAAATACACAGGCATTATTAGTCCTTTGACTATGTCGACATGTCAAAATGATGACCTCCCTAAAGTCTCTAGGGCAAGTCTCTGGTTAGATAATGAACAACCCATGCAAATTACAGAAAAAGAAAAAACAGAGGACACCCAGCACAGTCTTATTTCAGTTGTGTTGAATTCACAATGTGATTCTAAGATACACTGATCAGTAATGGGAAACAAAGCTTTATTTGGTGGCTCTTCTTACCTGAATCCTGCTCACCATTAGAACCAGCTGAGGGAATGCCTCAGTAGGGGACATTCTAGGGAATTCCTATTGTTTCTCTACCCTGGTCATGCCTTCCTTCCCCCAGAGACAGCCCCATTGATGGTTTCAGTAATTTGTAGCTGCCTACAGAGTGGATCGCCTAGAGGGTGGTCGAGCAAGGTCCTATTTGTCTTAATTTATATTCCTCTCTAGCCTCTTGCGAAGGCATCTTCTCTTCCTTGCAGGTCTAAAAGTTTTATTATTTATTATTTATTTGCCCATATCTCCACAAGGCCATTAAGAAATCCCTATATCTGATGTTGGCTTCCCATAAGGATGGTGAGCTAGGATAGGTTGATGGCTTCCTCTCTTGAAATCAACCTTAGAGAAGTGAGAGGAAAGCATGGATTTGAGAAATTGACAGAAATGTCAGGAACCTCCTTGGGAGAGTGCCAGGATGGTGAACTCTGTTTGGGTAGGGGACAAGTCGAGGGCAGATTGGAGGGAAGACAAGTAGTTTGAGGAGTTCAGTGCAGGTGCAGCGAGAAAATGGGATGTGGACGAGTGTCTGTGTTCTGTTCTTGCTTCTTCCTTGCATGGCCTTGAGTCAATAGTCAATGGACCCTTGACTAGAGAAGTCAACTATTACAGCCCATATCTCTGGTGACAGGGCCCCTGGGTTAATATCAAGGCAGAGCAAAAGACTTACAGGAGTGAGGAGTTTATAAAAATAAATGAAGAATGACCAGCCACACTCTGTGGCTGAACTTTGTCAAAGTGTTCGCTTCTGTGTCTCTAGTAGATTACAGCAGAGGGTAACTATCTACTCAAAATCACTACTCTTTTGAGGAGTTTAAAGATGAATGTCTGACCAGAACAGGTGCCTCATAAAGTGTCGAGTATGGTATAGCTATTAAAAAGCAAACAACATGGGGCGCTTGGATGGCTCAGTCAGTTGAGTATCTGACTTTGGCTCAGGTCATGATCTCACAGTTTGTGAGTTCGAGCCCTGCATCCAGCTCTGTGCTGACAGCTTATAAACTGTAGCCTGCTTCCAATTCTGTGTCTCCCTCTCTCTCTGTACCTCCCTCACTTGCACTCTCTCTCTCTCTCTCTCTCTCTCTTTCTCTCAAATGTAAATAAACATTAAAAATTTTATTAAAAAAAAGCAGACAACAAAACCCACACACCGAGATGCTACACTAAATTTTAAGAACTTCAAGGAGAAAGAGAGAATTGCAATAATTTCTAGAGATAGACAGCCAACCACCTACAAAGAAACAAAAATCAAACTCTCAAAACAGCACTGGATACAAGAAAACAGTGGCTTGATATTTTTAAAGAATTGAAGATAAATTAACTTTGTGCTAAGACTTATATCCAGCCATATCAGCATTTAAACAGGAGTATAAATAAACGTTTAAGTATTCCAAGTGTGTTGTCTGTATAACAGCAGTTCAGATTGACAGGGCAATGTCATGGTTTTGGGGGTCCAGGTTTGCTCTGTCATGTAGGTGTGACATCCCCAGGGGGCTGGTGTCATCATCTCTGAGGATCCATGGTGACTATTCTAGCTATCACAGCATATGCATATTTCAGCCACCAGGAATGAGGAAGGGAGAGCCATGCCATTTCCTTTTAAATTAAATTAAATTTTAAATTTAACTGAATTTAATTTTAAAAGTTTATTTATCGAGACAAAGAGAGCACAGGAAGGGGAGGGGCATAGAGAAAGAGGGAGAGAAAGAATCTCTTATGAGACTGGGGCTCAGTCTCATGAACCATGAGGTCATGACCAGAGTTGAAACCAAGAGTCAGGTGCTTAACCAACTGAGCCACCCAGGTGCCCCTATTTTTTTTTTAATGCTTATTTATTTTGAGAGAGAGCACAATCAGGGGAGGGATAAAGAAAGGGGGTGGGGAGAGAGAGAGAGAGAGAGAGAGAGAGAGAATGAATCCCAAGCAGGCTCCGTGCTGTCAGTGAGGAGCCCAGCTCGGGGCTTGATCCCACGAACTGCAAGATCATGACCTGAGCTGAACTCAAGAGTTGAATGCTTAACCAGTTGAGTCACTCAGGCATCCTTCCATTTCTTTTTGTAGAATTACAACCAAAGGATGAGTATATCACTTCTACTCACATCCCATTGATCAGAACTTAGGCATGAGGTTATACCTAGCTGCAAGAGAGGCTGGGGAAGGTAGTCTTGATTCTGGTTGGATGTGAGTTCAGCCAAAAATTCAGAGGTTCTGTAACATAACAGAAAATGGGGGGAGGGAGTAGAAAATGTTTGCCACCATTATATATTCCACGCTAAAAAAAAAAAATCCATTTTAGATAGGGAAAAGACAAGCGTGTCTACTGGCACTATTACTGGTTATAATTCTAGTGAATCTTGTAAGAAAAGGAAAGAAATTACATAGAATGCTTGGTCAAGAAAGAGATGAAGCTGTCATTATTGCAGATGACATAATTTACTTAGAAAAACCCACAGAATTCATATGCAATCTACTAGAACAATTAAGGGAGTTTAGGAAGATTGCTAGATATATTGACTTACAAAAATCAATGATTTAAAAAAATAATTGTACGGGGAAGCTGGATGGCTCAGTTGGTTGAGTGTCCAACTTTGGCTCAGGTCATTCTTGAGTTCCAGCCCCCTCTGCTGTCAGTGCAGAGCCCACATTGGATCCTCTGTCCCCCTCTCTCTGCCCTTCCCTTCCTCTCTTTTGAGAGATCTCTTAAAAATAAATGAAACATTAAAAAATGGTATTAATTGTCTAGAAGATACATGAAAATATGAGATGTGATTCATAATTCCAATAACATTTTGAAGTATTTAGGAATTAACAAAGACTGCATAAGACTTTTTGAGAAAAATTTTAAGCTAAATAAAGGATGCAAAAATGAATCCAAATGGATAAATTTTCATTGTCTTTGGATGAATGTTAATATAAAGACATCAATTTTTCCTGATTTAATCTATATATGCAAGAGAAATTTCAAATTCCTGGGTGGGTGTGTCATAAAATTTATGTGAAAGAATGAACATCCATGAATGGCTTAATCAGTCTTTAGGAAACTGAAAAGAAAGGGTTCTTGCCCTACAATATATATATGAAGATTAACCACAAAGCCACAGTAATTTAAAATGATGACACTAGCATAAGAACAAATGTACATTGGACTAGAGTAGACGATTTACTAACTGAATATATGATAAAGATGGCACTCAAGTTAATGGGAAGCTGCATGCTAATATATAATGTTGGGAAAATGGACCCCCATATAAGAAAAATGAATGTAATGTCCTATATCATCTGCAAAGGTGGACTCCAGATGAATTAAAGACTTGAATGTGGGGGTATGTGGATGGCTCAGTTGGTTTAGCATCCAACTTCAGCTCAGGTCATGATCTTGCAGTTTGTGGGTTCAAGCCCCGCAACAGGCTCTGTGCTGCTGGCTCAGAGCCTGGAGCCTGCTTCGGATTCTGTGTCTCCCTCTCTCTCTGCTGCTTTGCTGCTCATGCTCTGTCTCTGTCTCTCAAAAATAAATCAAGATAGGGGTGCCTGGGTGGCTTAGTTGGTTAAGTGTCCGACTTTCACTTAGGTCATGATCTCTCAGTTCGTGGGTTCGAGCCCCACGTCAGGCTCTGTGCTGACTGCCAGCTCAGAGCCTGGAGCCTGTTTCAGTCTGTGACTCCCTCTCTCTCTGAGCCTCCCCTGCTCACGCTCTCTCTCTCTCTGTCTCCTAGAAATAAATAAACATTTAAAAATAAATAAATAAATAAATAAATAAATCAAGATTTAAAAAATTTTAAAACCTTGAATGTGAAAAGTATGCATTAAAATTTCATAGAAGACAATGTCAGAGAGTAACTTCTTACATGGGGGTCAAGAGGACTTCCTACACCTTCACAAGTGCATACCGTAAAGCAAAACTAAGGATTTCATTAGATAAAAGATGCCGTGGACAAGGTTAGAAGTGACAGATAGGGGACATTATCTGACAGTGCCTAAAACTGACAAAGGACTGAAACCTATTACATAAGGAACAGGGACTGTCTGCCAATTAACCAGAAGAAGGTAGGAAACCTGACATAAAAAAATGGGCTAAGAGTATGAATAGTCAATTTACAGATGGGAAAACCTCAAAGGTTAACAAGCGCCCAAGAGTTACTCAAATCCATTATTCATCAGAAATGTCAGTTAAAATTACAATGAGATGTTGCTTCACACACATTAGCCTGGCAGAATGAGAGGGATGTAGAGTTACCACATGAAGGTATGAGGTACCCTCAATTGGTGTGGCCATCCCAAAGGGTTTCCTGGCAGAAAATGATCACAGTTAATTATGTGCATATTGTAGATTCCCGGAACTCTCTTTCTTGGCATTTTTCAAAGAAATTCATGCCCAGGCCCACAATGGAACAGGTGTTCATCATAGCACTGTTTGTGGGAACTGGAGGCCACCTCATTGTCTATCACTGAGGAAGAAGATGGCTGTACAATTCTAAGTGGAACATTAGATAGAATACAGACAGTAGCCAGAAGCAGTGCACTGACCACACACACAGCAACATGGATGTCTTCAAGACCCAGTGCTGAGAAACTAAGGAAAGAAAGCTACAGGTGACCTGATATCATTTATGTGAGGCTTTAAGAAATGCACAGAGAACCAAACTATACATTTTATATGAATAAACATTTAGATAAGCAAATCTTTGTTAAAGGTTCCAAAAAGCCTAGGGGAGAGGGTTGGGGGTGGGGATGAGAGTGGGAGAGAGAAACCAAGGTAATTGCATGTCGAGAGGAGGGAGGGGCCAGCACTGACCACTGTTGACACCATTCTTTTGGTTCTCTCATGAAGACATTGGAATGGATTGGTCCACCAAGGGGTCCTGCCCTGAGGGAGCATAGAGCATGGAACATTCCAGTGAGGACGGGTGGAAGATGGTTTTTGGCTGTTGATTTGAAGCAGGTGGGTGAGTGAAGGGACCGCCTGAAGGGGATCTGCTACCAATAAGGAGCCCAAAGTGGGGAGAATGGGACGCCAGGGAGAGCATGGTCTTCTGAGAGCTGCCAGATGTCCCACAGGAAAGTGCACCATTTTTAGATTAAAAAACCAACCGACCAACCAACCAACCCAAGGTCAGGTCTGAACCTCATGGGGGCACTTTGCTCTCACTAAAAGCAAAGGTCCATCACGTGAGAAGAAGCCTAAAGTAGAGTCAGTAGTGGGAACGCACAGTCGCTACCCTGGAGGGTGTCGGACTCCATGATTAATCGGCTGCACCTGGACTAATTTCCCCAGGTGTGATCTGTCTCCGTCAGAGGCCAACCTTTAAAGCCTCCCCAATGCATCAAAGACAGCAGAAAAAATGAGGTTGAAGAGAAACAGAGAGTCATCCAAGTTTTAAAATCATCTGTGAAATACTAGGAAATAGTACAACACTGCCTCGTTGCTACATGTTTCTTCAGATTCCTCAGAAATGCTCTGTATTTACATGCCCTCCAGAAAATATTTAGTATCTTTTCTCTTAAAAAGCTTCCCAAAGCCTAGAACGTTATGTTTTTAGAAAGCTCTAATTTCTTTCTTTCTAAAGCTGTGTTTTTGTTTCTGGTTTGGCTATTGAGAACGATTTCAAATTCAAAGTCACCCATAAACAAATGGAATAAAATATCATAACAAAACATATTTGGGATATGGCTGCAATAAGAAGGTCAATTTAAGAATGTAATGGCTCTATAAGATAATATTTTATACAGAGATTTAAAAAATACTAAGATCTATATTATTTCATTTATTGTGAATGAAGATAGGGGAGCTCCATTATCTCACATTCAGAAAAAAATCTTTTCAGTGAAAGTTTCAAGGGAACACTTGGAATTTGAGTAGATTTTGAAAAGTGGGTGGATTTCAGGTGGAGAAAAGGTCATTTGAGGCAGAGGGAACATGCTGAACGGATCAAGAATGATAACCGTGAAAACGTGTACGGGAAGTGGTGGGAATTTCCATTTGTTAGATTATAAAACCAGTGAGATTATAAGAAATACCAAGAAAACACAGACGAAGTACTTGGCACTGTTCTAACTTCTTAATGTACATCAATGCTTTTAATCTTTACACAACCCCAAGAGGAAATTTTTCAGGTGAAGAAACTGAGGCGTGGAGATCACACAGATAGCAAGGAACAAACCCAGGATATTGAACCCTGCTGTCTGGGTGCTGATAATAACGAGGGAGAATGGTTGAGGCCTCGATCACAGAATTTCATCTCAACAGAGAGGCAACTGAAGGACACTGAATATTAGATTTTGAAACAGCAGTGTGACAAGTTTTAAGAAAAATTATTTTAGTAGCAGCATGTAGGATAGATCAGAAGCGGACGAACTTGATGTCAAGGGACCAGTTATGATGCTTTAACAGGGGAAAGTCGTAAACCTTGGGAATGGATTGAAGAGAAGGGAAGGGGGTGGGACGGAGATGCATTGGGGAAATCTAGCCTGATTGGCGTGGCTGTGGTTTGATAGCATCCTTGCAGGGACCCTGGAGGCCGGGAGGAAGACGTGGTCCCAGAGGAGGAACAGGCAAAAGGTGTGGGAAGTCAAAGGGGAGGTATCCAGCAGGCTTCCAGAAATAGGAGTTTCCTCTTTACCGGAGAGGACAAAGTTGAAGGCCAAATGTAGAAGTCATCCAATTAAGGAGCAATGGAGCCACTCCATGCATGTGGATGTGTTTCCCGAGGAGCCTAGCAGAGAGGAAAGGACTGATGATTGAAATTTAGAGAGAAAATGCCCATATTTTTTCAGTGGTCTTCCATCCTTTCTTCCACCCCCAAACCGGAGACATATACTCGTGGCATGAACAAAACCTTCAATGAATTATGGTATGATTCAGTTTGGTTTCAGGATATGGAAGCATAACTAGAGCCATTGGGAAGGCAACCCTTGATGATAACGAGAGGCCGCTACCCGTGGGTCCTAAGATGTGGGAGATTGTAGAGTCAAAGGTGTGTCCACGTCTTCTAACTGTGGCTCTCGTCCACAAGGTTTTATTTTATACTTTGTGGTTTTCCTGTTCCTGAAGGAACGCAGCTGTTGGTGTTACCACTTCTAAAATAGAACTCGTCTCTTTTCCCCAGTAAACATGACATTTTAGTCTGTCCTGCTGGTGGTCTCAGAAGAAAGTCTTTTGCTCTGTTTGCTGCTGGAGTGAATTCCACAGATTTGTCATTTTCAAATTTAAGAAGCCACTTATATTTTCTAAAAGCTCTAGGTAGTATGGAATTTATCTTTGTAAGACATCATGATAATGCGTATTGTGCAAGTGATTTTTCCATTTATTCTGCAAACTCTTGACAGCACCTGTTCAAGGAATGGTGTTGTTCTGAATGTCAAGGGTAAAGGGTAAGCAGGGTAGGCAGCACCACTGTCCTCAGGAATCTTGGACTTACAAACAAAAAAGTCCTGAGTTTTATATATTTCCTTAACTAAAAAAGACAGAAAGGAAAGAGGGGGTGCACCTGGGTAACTCAGCTGGTTAAGCATCTGACTGGCTCAGGTCATGATCTCAAGGTTCGTGGGTTCAACCTCCAGGTTGGGCTCTGTGCTGACAGCTCAGAGCCTGGAGTCTGCTTCAGATTCGTGTCTCCTTCTCCCTCTTTGTCCTTCCCCTGCTCACAGTCCCTCTCTCTCTTTCTCTCTCTCAAAGATAAATAAACATTAAAAATTTAAAAGAAGGAAATAGGAAAAAATGGGGAAATTTAAATTTAAGAAATATAAATTTCTTAAATAACTAGAAACAAAGAAAACGGATGTATAGTTAATTGGTCATTCCTAGGGGGGAAATGTATGAGAGGGTGACCAGTTACTTAGGTGTGGGGCTCAAATTAAGTGGTGTTCCACTTATGGTGTTCCAATACCTGTATTAAAACATTAGAAATTCGGAGAATGTGGTTTACTAAAAAATAGCTGATGAGAAAAAATCTGCTATTCTGTTTTGTTCTGTTCTGTTGTGCTGTGTTGTTTCACAGATGAGGAAACTTTCTTACTTGTGTTGAGTGATACTCAACTGTTTTGCTCAAACTTGACCGATTCTATAAAAAGGTATGTTCTAAAATGGTAACTCATCCTTAGTCTGTAATTTTAGATTTTTGCAGTCTCTTGTATTAAACTTTAATTCTCTAGCTGTCGTTGCTTTTAATTAAATACCTAAACATTTCTTAGAGGCGCTGGCCTATTCCTAGATGGTTCTTTATCACTGACAAATTCCTATAATTTATAGCAACCTAAAAAAAATTCTGAGTAAAAGCCTTTTAATGTTTAAGGTATTTTCACTAATATTAGTAGTAACATTATTGTACATATTTAAACTATTTTCTGGAACAGATTTAAAATAATTAGGACACAGTCAGTCAGTCTAAGGTAGGATGTGATGAGTAGCTCCAACAGCGTGCAGCTGTTTCTGAGAAGAAGGATGGAGAAAGATCATCTAACTCAGTTGTACATGGGGTAATATTTGATGGACACCCATGGAGATGGTGGAGATTCCTGGGTCCTCAGCTGCTAATCACTTGCTTTGGGACCAGGGGAAAATCTTCTTACTTCCCACTGGCTGGGCCTTCACAGCTGGAATAGAAAGGGTAATTAGGCTGTTGTTTGGATGAGGCAGGAAAGAAAATTCTGGCTCCGCTGGCCTTCCTCCAGCGATCCAGACACGAAACATAATATTGGCTAAGATGATCTGAATGACTCCTTCAAACTTTTATTTTATGTGCGTGCTGGAAACTTAACAGACACAAAGTGATACACAGAGGAGAACTTAAAGAGGGAAAAATGTGCCCATAGAAGAAAGACAGTGAAGATGATTGGCTGAGACAGGAATAGCGTTGTTCACGAAAGCCCCTCAAAGAAGCCACGAGGAAAAGGCAGAGTTGTCTTGGGTCTATAATTTTAGCTGTGATACAAATTTGGTTACATTTATATTTTAGCTACATGTCCACACGATGTTCAGTATCATTGAAAAGTCTTAATGGAGTAATGAGGCAATAAAATAGGTTACAAAACATCAAACGCATAGGGTCCATTATCATTTCTCTAACTTCGAGAATCAATCCATGAGAATCAGGTGCCTTTGAACTCAGGTGGAAAACGGGAATCATTCAAATATGCAAAACATAATTAAAGGAACATTTTCCAAGGGAAAATTAATTAAGATGGGTAAACATATGGCTATCTCCTAACTTAAAAGGGAAATTACCATTGACACATCATGTAGATTCTCAGAGAATAAGAATTCTAGTTTATAAACATATGTGAGTCAGAGCAGTGTGGGGATCCATGTGTTTGGCATGGAGCCAGCCTCAGTAATTCAATGAGTTTAAGACTTTAAGAAAATGTTCTCTTAAAGAACGGTGACTCCAAGATACAATAGTAAGCAGGTGTCTCCTTACCAATTGCTCTTCTGGGGAAATACTATGTACACGTCTGTATATAATGGAATGCAAAAGGTAATAACAAAAAGATAAGGGGTCTGAAATGAAGTGTTGTATTCATCAAGGATTTACTTGATTGTCAAAATAGTTTTGAGATGTATATAGAAATACCGTTGCTGTTCATGTGACTCCAGAGTTTAAAAGAATGCCTTCTAACCTTACTTTTTCATCTCCTACTTTAATAAGGTATGGAAGAATGATATTTAATTTCTGTACTATTGTCTATCCACAATAGTGCTATTTGCTAATCCCCATGACTACCTTTGCTTTTCCACATGGACATCAATTTTTCATGGTAGCTTTTGAAACAATTAAGTCCCCTGTGTGAGTGTGTGATTTTACCGAATTGTGCTTTCCCGGGATCTCAGGATTGCTTTTTAAAAAATTTGCTAGTGATCCAAGAAGCCTGTTTTACCCATGGAAAGAAATGGTGAAACGATTTTTCTTTGGGCTTTGAATAATTCAGAGGATCTTTTTAGAAAAAAAAGTAAATATTTTATATATTTTATGGTAAATAAAACATGTATTTAGAAGAACCACATAAATACTTGATAGATACCTGGGCCTCTGTTACTTTGGAATACCTTTATGCAGCATGAGTTATATATTTAGATCCACAATATATTTCCTGTGTTTGCTTCTAATGAATATCCAACTCAGACTGGTTGGTAAATCACATGGCTTCTGCATATTCCTAGTTATTCTGGGTTAATAGATTATTCTTTTCAAAAGACCCTTGCTTTTAGCCCTATGTTCCATTTTTCAGTTTATATTTTGGTAGTGGAAAAATGAATAGGTGGATGCATTTGCTATTGATTTAGAGACTCGGTTGGTGAAAGGGCTCATGGGCAGAATAGGGGGTAGACCTTAGCAGGTGACGGTTAATGAGTTGGAGGGCCTGTCACAGATAGCGGCTTCCCGATGGGTAGAAGTGAGGGTTATCTGCAAGGAACAAAACATTTCCCCCTCTTTTCAGAATGATCAGCTCAGATTGGACCACCTTCACCTTGTATATCAATGTTCAGAAGTGGAAAGTGTCAAAGTGGCTTTTTCAATGTTTCATGTTTATTTTTTCCTATTAAAAATTAAATGGTTAGAGACTGAGGTATGAACTAAGAACTCTCAAACTTCGTAAGTTTCCTTGAAGGTGACTTAGTGAGACAATTGTCTCAACAGGATATGGGTTCAAGTTGTCTGTTGCCCATTGACAATATACATTTAGGATTTACATACACACACTCTCTCTCTCTCTCTCTCTCTCTCTCTCTCATACTAAGAAGCACGGGTGGGCTCCGTCACATTATTGACCATGGGTTCCCACTGGAAGGTCTCCAGATGTCATATGCTAATCCAGATGAGTGATGTATGAACTCTCGCAAAGGGGAAGGGAACCCATAGAGGATGGGTTTTCTTGGCAACAATTTTGTAAAATGGATATTTTTGTGTAGTTATTTAATTCATGAGAAGAGTTAAAATTCACACCGTGTATTTAAATCAAAAAGGACACAGGAATGTACTATAATGGAATGTCTCACTCCTCTACCTTCCTGGAAGTAACTATGGTTTCCACTTCATGCAGACATAGTGATATTTGACAAATATGCCACCTTTGCTAAAAAAAAAAAAAAAAAAAAAAAGACAGGTGGGATCCTACTATACACATGGTTCTGCATCTTGCTTTGGACATTTAATACTGAGAATGGTATTTTATTCCTAATTTTTCAAATGAGGAAATTGAATCTCTCAGAGTTTAAGTTGACTGAACTTGCAGTTGCCAGGACTGAGAATTCATGTCTCTCTGACTTTAAATTTCAAGTTCATTTTACTTCTTCTTGTCACTTAAGGCACTGGGACGATTTTCGATCTATAAGCCTGGGCAGATTTATAAAGCACCTGCAGCTTCTGTCCCCTCCTCTCCCTTAAAAGGTGCTCTTCTTCTATTTCCTAGAATTTCCTCCGAGCCCTGAACTTCTACAGCCTTTAGACACCTCAAATCACTCAACTTCAGCTTTGTCCTGATTGCAGAGCTCTCTCTTTGTTTTTTTTTTCTCCAGAAATGCCTACTGCTTCTCCCCAATTCTCTCTCCTTTATACCTCCCCCCACTTGCAATCAGAGCTCAGAAATTCTTTCCTAGGGGCACCTGGGTGACAGTTAAGTGTCCAACTCTGGATTTCAGCTCACGTCATGATCTCATGGTCCATGAGTTTGAGCCCTGCTTCAGGTTTTGCACTGTCCGTTCAGAGTCGGCTTGAGATTGGCTCTCTTCCTCTCTCTCTGCTCCTCCCCTGCTCTCTCTCTCTTTCTCTCTCTCAAAAAAATTAAAAACAAACAAAAAAAGAAATTCTTTCCTAAATAAAAGAGCTAGATATTGGGTCATCCATTTGGAGAAAGGACACCACAAGGGGGCAGAGGGAGGACAGTCAGACTCCCTCTGGGCCACATAGGGGTGCCCTTGACCTCTGTGAGACAGTCACAACTCTTTATCCTTATTGTAAGAAAGGTGAGCTCATGACCCAAAGCGGGCCCTGCTCTGGGATTTTTTTTTTTTTAATTTTTAACTACAGCTAGTGTAAAAGCAGTCTGTTATGAAACTTAAAGTCATAGGTATGGTTCGGCCTCTAGCTGTGTTCACTGCTAGTTCAAGAGTCACCTGGAAAAGGGAGGGAAAGAAGCTTACATGCAAGTAGGGAGGGTTTTAGGCAGAGAAAATCAAACATGTCTGGAAGCAAGAGAGAACATGCCATGCCGGCCCAGTGGCAGCAAGGGACGTGTGCTGGGGTATAAGGTGAGAAGAAGAAGCAGGACAGGTGAGCGGTACTTGAGTCTGAAAGCGGTTCTAAGGATGGTGGGTGTTAACACGAGGCCACTGGGAGTGGTGGGATGACTCGTATGAGGTGGAGGGGGCGGGTGTTTCATGATGTACCCGGCGGTGCTCTCGGTTGCCAGCATTGGTAATTGACATGGGCGTGAGTGCAATTTAGGGGAAGGCTATTTATTAGGTAATTCTGGAAATATGAGGGGCCCTAGAGAATAGAGCTTGGAAAATGGATATGAATCAAAGGAGGCCAGGTGACAGGAACAAGCCAGGGCTTGGTAATCTACACTTCTCCATGGATGAACACCACCGCAGAGCCACAGAATCCTCACGGATGCCACTGGTGCTACACTGGCTAGGTTCTTAACTGTCCTTGCAATTTGCTATCACCTCCTCAGTCATCAGAGTTCTGGAGGTGAGTGTGTGTGATTGGCTATACCTCGGTCACAGGCCCATAATTCAGCTGCCAGAGGATTAGGAGATAGAATGTCTGACTCCTACAGACGTTGATAGTGGGAGGGAGGCTTTTTTTCCTGCCCAAGTTCATAAAATGTGGAATTCTCCCAGAACACGGACAAAGGTTGAAAGAGGGATTAGAATATTAGGCTGCCAGGAAACGAGGGAACTGTCTGCTTCTTATTCTCATGTGTGTGTTTTAGAGTCATCCTTCCTTCTCTTCTGATGGGTGGGGAATGGAGGGGAAATGGTTACGGCAGAGGGAAACTGTCTGCTATAAAATGAGCTAAGAGATTGTTGTAATAACCCAGGTAAAGAGAGGTAATGGCGATCTGGGCCATGGAAGTAGCAGATGGCAGTGTAGATGGAGAGCAATGAATGGGTTCAAGATGTCGTAATAGTACAGAACGGAAATGATTTCTTGATCAGGTAGATGTGGGGTAGTGGTGTGGAACAGAAAGTGTGGGCAAATTGCTGACTGGTGATGTTCTCCACTTAAAGAAGCCAGGCGGAGGAAGTGAGTCTACATTAGGTTCATTTTACCCCTGCTTTGCAGATGACAAAACTTGGTGAGGTTAAATATGCTTAGAGTCACACCCAGTGAGTGGCAGAAGCAGAATACATACCAGATCTATTTGAACCTAGTGCTCTTTCTTTTATAACAAAGTACTCTGACTATCAGAATAGGAAGATGGGAGTAACATATTCAAATCTAAGTTCTACAATTGTACGTGTCATCTTTTCCAAAGAAGTAGTTCCAATTGACATTTTTAATGGGAAATGTATTTTATTTTGGAGAGAAAGAGAGAGCATGAGTGGGGGGAAAGGGGTAAAGAGAGAGAGGGAGAGAGAGAGAATCTCAAGTAGGTTCCACGCTTAGTGCAGAGCCCAACAGGAGACTTGATCCCATGACTCTGGGATTATGATCTAGAGTGAAATCAGGGACTCCTGGGTGACTCAGTCGGTTAAGCATCTGACTTTGTCTCAGGTCATGATCTCACAGTTCATGGGTTTGAGCCCCACGTCAGACTCTGTGCTTGACAGCTAGCACAGAGCCTGGAGCCTGCTTCAGATTCTGTCTCTCCCTCTTTCTCTGACCCTTCCCTGCTCACGCTGTCTGTCTGTCTCTCTTTCAGAAATAAATAAAACATTAAAAAAAATTTAAAAGTAAGGTGAAATCAACAGATGGACACTCAACTGACTGAGCCACCCACGTGCCCAAATGGGAAAAATATTTTAATAGAGAAACACTTGCTTGAATTTTCAGTCTGTAGCTAATACAATTTCCTGGTCTTTCATTATACTTTATTCTACATTGTTTAGTGACTGAAGCTTCTTATATTTGCTCTTGTGTTATTACTATTATTGTGCCCAGCGTTTCTAACGGCCATTCAAATTTCCAGAGGAAAACCAGTGTTTAGGTTAGCTACAGAAAAATAGTGGTCGTACATCCTAAACACCCTAGAATTTACACGCATTTATATATTTAACCAATATTTATTTTGCAGCTTCTATGTATTCTAGGCACTGGGAATGCAGGAATAGAGCAAAATAAACAAAGAACCTGTGCCTTCACAAAGCTTCTATTGTAACTGGGAGAGACTGACAATGTACAAATAAATATATAATGTATTTGGTGCTGATGAGGGCTATGGAAAACATATAGCAAGGTAAGACATTTAGGGCACCTAGAGTTGAGGGCAATTTCTCATTTCATTAAGGCAATATTTGATCAGACTTAAGGAAGAGGGAATAAGCCCTGGACGTATCTGGAACAAGAGTATTTCTGGCAGAGGGAACGGAATTGCAAGCATGAAGCACTGTGACAAAATAATTTGATCTCTTGTTTCACATGTGTGTTGTATATTACCTTCCCCATCCTATAGGAGAAAAGAGCTAGAAAGGAGACAAGAAGGAAATGATCTAAAGTTTATTCCTGATTTGAAAATATTTCTATGATATTCTTCTTCAATTTTGAATTATGAGATCTTGTTCTAGAAGTATGTCTGGAAGAAAAAGATGCCTTTAGGGATTCTGAATGGCTAGTGACAACAAAAGTTGAATTACTTGTGCTAACAGAGCTATAAACCTTCTACTAGGTCTAAAGTCTGTGTTTAGGAGGTGCCTGGGTGGCTTAGTCGGTTAAGCGTCTGACTTCAGCCCAGGTCATGATCTTAGGGCTCGTGAGTTCGAGCCCTGTGTCAGGCTCTATGCTGACAGCTCAGAGCCTAGAGCCTGTTTAGGATTCTCTCTCTCTCTCTCTCTCTCTCTCTGCTCCTCCCTTCCTCATGGTCTGTCTCTCTCTCCCTCTCAAAAACAAATAAACAAACAAACAAAAAATCTGCATTTAGGTAGGGATCAAATCAGTCACACAAACGAGTAGTGAGGAATATCATTTAGGTTAATTGCTACCAATGGTAAAATCAGGATTATTTTCTTATTTTCTCTTCTCCAGTTTTAGAGATAGCTGTAGAATCAATCCTAAGGTTGACTCTTAGATATGCAAATAGAACAATTGGTGTGTGCTTGGGGAGCTCAGTCAGTTAAGCGTCTGATTCCTGATTTTGGCTCAGGTCATGATAAGTCTCACAGTTATGGGATTTAGCTCTGTGTTTGACTTTGTGCTGACAACATGGAGCCTCCTTGGGATTCTATCCCTCTGTCCCTCCCTACTTCAGGCTCTCTGTCTCCCTCTCAAAATAAATAAATAACATAAAAAAATAAATAAAACATTGTCAACTTGCAATTATACTGGTTCCATTTTTACATGGTTGCATTTGGGCTTAAAGATTTTAAACTTATTTTTAGTGCGTTAAGTAGTGAAATGCCATCGTCAAGAACCTGCTCAGGACCATAACAAATATCTTCACATAACAAATATTTATTGAGAGCTTGTCTCATTCCTGATAGAAAATTTAAAAAATTTTCTTTTAATGTTTAATTATTTTTGAGAGAGAGAGACAGAGCATGAGCATGGGAGGGGCAGAGAGAGAGGGAGACACAGAATGAGAATCAGGCTCCAGGCTCTGAGCTGTCAGCACAGAGCCCAACACGGGGCTTGAACCCACAGAAGGATAGTGAGATCATGGCCTGAGCCAAAGTCAGAGGCTTAACCAACTGAGCCACTCAGGCACCTCTAAAATTTTTTTATTAAACAATTAATTAAGCATGAGAAAGAAGCCTTTTGATTTGAGATGATTATTTTTCTCTCCTATTGTAGAAACTGCTATCAAATCCTGTTTTACTAAAGAGTTTTTAAATCTAAGAAAATGTTGCCAAATTTCATTAAATGCCTTTTTATTTTGCTAGGATGATTGCACTTTCCTGCAATGACCAGGGAATAGGTTAAATAAAATTAGATTTTCTCATGTTGAACTATCTTTGCATTCTGAGAGTAAATGCTAGTGATCCTTTTTTTAAAAGATTTTACAAAAACTCTATTTTTTACAGCTGTTTTACATTCACAGCAAAATTGAGCAATATTTTTTACAGCTGTTTTACATT
Organism: Proteles cristata cristata; assembly: GCA_017311185.1. NCBI lineage: Eukaryota > Metazoa > Chordata > Mammalia > Carnivora > Hyaenidae > Proteles > Proteles cristata. The sequence goes on along the minus strand of JAESUZ010002067.1, from coordinate 1,684,922 downwards.
CACAGCAAAATTGAGCAAAAAGTACAGAGTTCCTTGGGGCGACTGAGTGGCTCATAGGTTAGGCGTCCGACTTTGGCTCAGGTCATGATCTCACAGCTCGTGAGTTTGAGCCCCGTGTTGGGCTCTGTGCTGACAGCTCAGAGCCTGGAGCCTGCTTCAGGTTCTGTGTCTCCCTCTTTCTGCCCCTCCCCTGCTCACACTCTGACTCTTTCTCTCAAAAATAAACATTCAAAAACACATTTTAAAAAAAGTACCAAGTTCCCACAGACCCCCTACCCCCATATGCACAGAACCACCACTCTTATCAACTTTTGTTACAATGGGTGAACCAGCATTGACACATCCTTATCACCCAGAGTCCATAGTTAACATTAAGGTTCCCTCTTGGTTTTATACATTCTATGGGTTTGAACAAATGTGTGGCACAAACCTGCCATAATGATATCACCCGAGTAGTTTCACTGCCTTAAAACCCCGCCTTGGGCTCTGCCTTTCTCCCCGTCCCCCAACTCCTGGCAGTCAGTGATCTTTTTATGTCTCCATAGTTTTTCTTTTTCCAGAATGTCATACAGTTGGCTGCATAAAGTGCTAATGGCTCTTTTTAATGTAGTTTTTGAGATTTATGGCCTGTAGCCTTGTTCATTCATTTAATTGCTGAATGAATAAGTGACAAAATATTTATCATTCTCCTGCTGAAGGGCGATTAGGTAATTTCTACCTCATTCCTTGGTATAAAATTCTAGATTGGAAATAATTTTGCCTCAGAATTTCTAAGCTGTTTTTCCATGGTCTTCTAGCTTCCATTGTTGCTGTCGAGAATGTAATCGCAGACATTCATATGCTGTTATATGTTGACATTGTCCTAACCTCTTTACATAAAATATCTCATTTCATATGTATAAAAGCATTATGAGGTCGATACTATTATTAGTATCCTTATTTCAAATATGAGGAAACTGAGTCACAGAACGCATAAATGTCTTACCCACAATTCTATGGTGGCCCGGTGGAAACGTCTGCCTCTAAACACAAGTAGTCTACTTTCTGAATTCCTTCTCAACCAATAGATTATATCACCTCTCTTTATATCATGACAGTTTAGTTTAGTTCCTGATCCTTTGTACTTGATCTGTTTTCAAGTCTGGTATCCACTGCTGAGATTTCTGAATTAGTGCAGGGGTAACCTGCAGTTGCCATACATATCTCTTGCTTTGTTCCTGGGGCTCCTCTGATTCTCCGATGTGATGGTCCTATTTCAGCAAGAACCCACCTGGTCCTCACTCATGTGCAACCTGAAAGCATGAGGGCGTTTGCAGCTCAGAAGACAACCCTTGACATATGGGGATCCAAGCTCATGGGTAAATGTTCCTCCTGACTGGTCGCCACATGAAAAATTCTGAGGTATATTCTATATGGTTCCTTAGGGGGTACCTACTAGGACTGAGCTCCAGCGTCCAATGGAATGATTCATTTTTCCCACATCTCTAAGTACTACTTGCAGGGATCGCGTCTCAACTAAGCTTTGTACTTGCAAGCATTTGCCTCAGCTTTGCTTGGGGACAGGTGAGGGGCAGGCAGGTCAAAAGTTGGTCTCATGATTGGCCCTAGAAAGCAGAATCTCAGGATACAGTTCTGGAACTGAATTACTGACCAGTGAGGCCACAGTTGCTGGTGGCAGTTGGCGCAGTGAGATCCCTTGACATGGTAATTACTGAGACTCTTCACTGAAGGGAATGCGGGTGAGGGGTAGGTGAAGATAAAATGCTCGGTTAGGAGAGAGCAAGGCCTCTGAATAATGTGGGGCAATGGTAATGGGAAGAATCAGATTGGCTGGTTTCGCTTAATGCTTTAGAAGCTTTAAGTTAAGAAAATGACAGGCTCTAGTTCAGCTGACTGTGAACTCTAAGCAGGCTTTGGAAGCTAGAGACCCCTGTGTCATCACATACAGAAAGCCTCAACTTTTGGGGTTGCAGAATATTTGGGCTCAACATTGAGTTTATGCGTAGCAATGCTATACAGGGGATTAATTCTACAGCAAATGCCAAGATTATGATAGGAAAGAGGGGAGGCTTTGAGACCAGTCACGGGGCCAGGTGGGTAGATGAGCTGCGGAGAAACTTGAGTCTCCCGTTTCTCCTAAGCTCTCCAGACTGGCCCACGCAATCCCCTCCACGTTTTCCCACCATCCTGATGAGGGAGATGAGCTTCACCTTGCCCAGATCTTTGCCCTTAATAAAGACAGACTTCTTATCATGTCTTTCCTCCTCAAGATCTATCTCTCCTTCTCTCGTTGCCTCCAGACTCTTAACAAGGGTCAAGTCACAGCAGGGCACAGGCAGGAAAACACAGTCTCTATTCCAGAAGGAAAGAGAATACACATGAAATACACTGCAGCAGCAGCTGGCAGAAACCAACCAGTACGTCCGGGTGTGGATCTTCACAGCGCAGCGCAGACAAGGTAGAATCTGACCCGAAGAGGGGAGAGTTCCGTGATAAGGGAGCGCTCTTCTGCGAATGGAAGTCTGATGCGTCATGGTACCCGTGCAGGACCCCCGCCACTCATTCTCATGCAACCTGAAAATGTCCCTGAGCAATAGTGGAGAGGGCGAAATGCTGCTCGTCCTGCAGGCAGGCTATGCGGATGCACATTCCGTGAGGTTCGTCGGAGAATCCTGGGTGTGATGACTCTCAGTGTCCACAGGAATGTCCAGTTTAATGACGTGTGTTCACGCTGGCTTTCTCGCCTCTGCTTTACTGTATTCAGTTTTGCACTGCTGCTTCCAGGGATTTATTTATTTACTTAAAAAATTTTTTTAAAATGTTTATTCATTTTTGAGAGACAGACGGAGCGCAAGTAGGGGAGGGGCAGAGAGAGAGGGAGACGCAGAATTTGAAGCAGGCTCCAGGCTCTGAGCTGTCAGTACAGAGCCCGATGCAGGGCTGGAACCCACGAACCCCGAGATCATGGCCTGAGCTGAAGTTGGCCTTAACCAACATCACCCAGGTGCCCCAGGGATTAATTTTAAACAAATTAACTCACTCAAATGAAAGCCCCTGTTCAACTTTGCTTTTGAAGATTGAGTGGGAAGACCTGGGCTCTTTGGATAATAGGATCTTTGGGCTGATCTCCTACTGGTCTTTCCTTATCATGCCATTTTTGATATATTTCAGAGTCTGTTGCTTTATTTGGCTTTATTTCCCCAGCGACTTGAGTTGGATGCCTAACTCATTAATTTTCAATTTTTAAATTAAAAAAAATTTTTAAATGTTTATTTTTGAGGGAGACAGAATGCAGGTGGGGGAGGAGCAGAGAGAGGAGACACAGAATCTGAAGCAGGCTCCAGGTTCTGAGCTGTCAGCACAGAGCCCCATGTGAGTCTCGAACCACGAACTATGAACCTGAGCCAAAGTTGGACGCTTAACCGACTGAGCCACCCAGGTATCCCAGTTTTTAAATTTTTAATAAATACATTTAAGGCTGTATGTATTCCTGCCTTTACTGAAGCCCACAATTTAATAGGCTGTCTCTTCATTATTGGTTTTGTCTTGAATATGTTCTAAATTTAATCAAGATGGGCTTTTTGACCTGTTAATTATTTGGACGTGTGTTTAAGTATGGCAATGGTTTTATTAATCTTTCTGTTATTGGTTTCTAATTTCCTGCTTTGTGATTAGGGAATACAGTGTCTATAACAGGGTTTCATAGGGTTGTCATGACTTGCTTTGTGGAATAGAATATGCCAGTTCTCAGAGCTTTATCAGGTTAGCCTGAAAATAATATTTTGAATTGTGTTGTACAGTCCATGAGTTTTCTAATTTTGTGTCTTCTTGAGAGAAAGCCGTATTGAATCTATCAGGTTTGTTTTGTACGATTTCAGGTTACATTGTTGATTGTTCCCTACGGATTCATGATTTTTCTATCTAGTATATTGTGCCTTTTATTGTTATGAAGTGACCTACCTTGCTTTTAATCATATTTTCCACCTCTCTGTCTGTTTCATCTCATATTGTTGTAGCTTTCCTTTTGGTTATTTCTTTCGTATAAGATTTTATGTGCTGTTATTTACTTTTTTTCAGTAACATTTTGTCTGTTTTTATCTAATCTGTGAGTTTCTTTTAACTGCTGAGTTTATTTGTATTCACTGTGACTAAGAGCATATTTGAATTTATTTATATGATCTTATTTTATGCTTTATTTTAAATTAAAAAAATATTTCTTCTATTTTTGAGAGTGAGAGAGACAGGGCATGAGTGGGGAGGGGCAGAGAGAGAGGGGGAGACACAGAATCTCTGTGTCTCCCTCTCTCTCTCAAAAATAAAGAAACATTTTTAAAAGGTGCAAATTTGGTTTAATACTGTATAAAGATAATTACTGTTGCTACTGATCTCCTGAATAGACCAAGGAACTTTGAATGCTCCCACTCTGGTAGTTGTCTTGGATGTTATTTCTATTATTTTAGTTCAATCTTACTTTGCAGTTCCCTTCATCGATTGGTCATGATTTGTATTATATAGCCAGTGTTCATCATTTTCCTTCTTCACCTTTTGTCTCACATTTCACTTCTTTGTTTGCTCCTGGAATGGACCATTTATAGATCTTCTTTTCAACATCGGTCTACTGATGGTAAACATTTTCCATCCGTGTAAATACTTTCTAGTTTGCCCTCACATTTGTGTGATAGTTTAGCTAGTGATAAAATTTAATAATGATAATTTTTTTGTCCTGGCTCTTGGATGATTTATTTAACTTTAGGGCTCTACTTTTGCTGATGAGAAAAATACAATAATCTAATTATCATTTCTTTGTAAGTTACATTTCTTTCCAAAGACTTTATCTTTGGGTTTTGTAGTTTTATTACAATGTATCTAGAGTTGGATGTATTTAAAAAATTTTTTTAAACATTTTTATTTATTTTTGAGAGACAGAGACAGAGCATGAGCAGGGGAGGGGCAGAGAGAGAGGGAGACACAGAATCTGAAACAGGCTCCAGGTTCTGAGCTGTCAGCCCAGAGCCCAGTGCTGGGCTTGAATACACCAACTGTGAGATTATGACCTGAGCTGAAGTTGGATGCTTAACCGACAGAGCCACGCAGGTGCCCCTAGAGTTGAATGTATTTTTATTCATCCTGGTCAGGACTTGTCACCTTTAAATAAGGTTTCAAATCATTAATTAATTCTGGGATGTTTGTAGACATTCACTCTTCAAATATTACCTCTTCCTCATTCTTTCTATTTTCTTCTGGAATTCCTTTTACACAAATGTTGGATTGTGGTAGATTAAGATAGCCACACTTTTATTATTATTATTATTTCTCTTAGAGAAGGAGTCTAATGCCTCTCCGCTTTAGTATATGCTAGACTTAGGGACTTGTTTGATCAATAGAATAGAGCAGAAGCAATGGCCTGGAATTTCTGTCACTGGCTTATAAAAAACATGCAGCTTCTATCCAAGTCTGTTAGAATAGTTTCACTGGGAATGCTGAGCTTTAATGTAAGAAGTCTAAGTACCTTGAAATCGGTAATGTAGAGCTTTTGTGTGTGGGCACTCCAGTTGACAATCTCAGGTGAACTGAGAATCAGTTCAAAGGGCAATACATGAGTGGAACCATATTGAACCTTCCAGATCCTATCTTATACTATGTGATAATATGACCCAGCTGGGTACTGTCTGAATTCCTACACTGCAAAATCTTTAGGTATAATAAAATGTTTTTAACCAGTGGGTATTGGGCTGCAGCAGTAGATAATAGGATGGATTTTCTTTTTTTCTACCGGTCTTTAGCCATGCTTTCATATTTTCCATCTCTTTATCTTGCAATGGATAATTTTCTCAGATTGGTATTCTAGGTCATTGATTATCTCTCCAACCAGGTGTAATCTTATCTCTTAACCCATCATTGACTATTTTGATATCAGTGACTATTTGTTTCCCATAGTTCTGTTGGTTCTTTAGGAAAACCCTTCTTTTATTATCATTCTTTCCCCAGTGTGGTGATTCCACATTCCTTCCATGTCCTTAATGATTTTAAACTTCATTGTTTTATGTTGTCTTTCTGATTAGTGGTTAATGATCCTTCCATTGGTGATAACTGTTAGGACATACCCATGAGTGAATTCCTTAAGTATTTTGCTTTGTTTTGTTTTTGTTTCAAAAAATTTTTTTAATGTTTATTTATTTTTGAGAGAGAGAGACAAAGTGCAAGCTGGGGAGGGGCAGAGAGAAAGGGAGACAGAATCTGAAGCAGGCTCCAGGCTCTTAGCTGTCAGCACAGAGCCCGACTTGGGGCTTGAACCCACGAACCATGATATCATGACCTGAGCCAAAGTCAGATGCTTAACCAACTGAGCCACCCAGGCACCCCAGTATTTTGTAATAGTAATATTATAAAATATTTTGGTCTTTTGAGCTCATTTTTAGTGATATTTCCTTTTCTCTGAGATTTTTTATGGAACCAGAATACCGAGTAATTTCCTGCCATACACCTCAGAACATCATTAGCCAAGGACCAATCTTTATGGTAACTTCAGGAAAAACTTGGGTGGGATAAAATTGGGCCACAAATGCAAATGAAGCCAAAGTTTTAGAATAAAATAAAATTCTTTCATACAGAACTCAGATGGAGACAAACGGTTGTCATTGTGAAGTGTGTGGATCTTTGTTTCTCTAGTTCACATGTCTTGTTTCTAACAAGAAACAAAGCTTTACACAGAAATTTTAGTTCTACCCTTTCTCACTGGAGAATTCAGCCCTCATCGCACACTCCCTGCTCTTCATTTTTTGTTTTCTTTTCCCCCAGTTCTTTCCTCATTTCTGGTACCTGGGGCTTTTCCTCTCTTTATTGAGAGCTCAGCCATGTATTGTTTTTTACTGTTTTATATATATGTATATATAAATAAAACATAAATATATATTTATAGCTATATATATAGCTCAGCTATGCTTTTTTTACTGTTATATATATATATATAAATGTATATACTTATAGCTATAGATATAGCTCAGCTATGCTTTTTTTAGTTTTATATATAAATATATTTATATATATCTTTATGTTTTATTTATTTCTGAGAGAGAGAGAGGGAGAGACAGCATGAGCAGGGGAGGATCAGAGAGAGAGGGAGACACAGAATCTGAAACAGGCTCCAGACTCTGAGCTAGTTGTCAGCACAGAGCCCGACGCGGGGCTTGAACCCACAAGCTGTGAGATCATGACCTGGGCCGAAGTTAGATGCTCAACCGACTGAGCCACCCAGACGCCCCTTTACTGTTATATTTTATAAAACATTTCTAGGTATTTGTAATAGATCCACGTATTGCTCCGATAGCTATTTTTCTGTCTTTAGCTAAAAAAATCTGAGTTTTCTTTCTCCTCTCTCCTTCAATGGAAAATATTTATATATTTTCTCATCCTTTTCTGGTAATAAAACAATTGTTTTTAAAACAGAGTTGCATTTTGATGATTTGGTTCTATGTATTCACCCTGAAAGATAAGGTAAGTAATGCACCTGTACTCCATCCTTCATTATTATTATTTCATATTTCCCACTATTTACTGTGAACTAGAGATTTTCCTTCCCAGATTTACTGTGTCAACTTTTAGTTTTATATTTATGTAGTGATTTTTAAAGAGAAGGTGACATATTATGAGATTCTATTATTTAGACTCAATTCTAATTTTAAAATGATCTATTGCTCATCTGAGTTCCTTATGATCAATATTTCTTCATTGTGAATTCTTTATTTTGATTTATGTTTTATGGTTGGATTAGAGCTCCAGTTGATTTTTTTTCCCCAGGATATATACGCAAGGAACATATATTCTGTAATTTTATTTTGGTTTTTAAAGTTTATTTATTTATTTTGAGAGGGACAGAGACAGCATGAGTTGGGGAGGAGCAGAGAGGGATGAGAGAGAGAATCCTAAGCAGGCCCTGCACTGCGGACACTGAGCCTGATACATGGGGCTCAGACTCATGAACTGTGAGATCCTGACCTCAGCCGAAATCCAGAGTCTGGCGCTTAACTACTTAACCTCCTAATCCACTGTGCCACCTAGATGCCCTGATTGCTTTTTTTTTTAATATCTGAAAATATCATATATAAAAATGTTTGCTTTTATTTATAAAAGCTATCTTAGCTGGGTATAAATTTTGAGGTCACACCTTTTCTGCTCAAAAACCCTAGAAATATAGTTTTGTTACTTCTGAGTGTAATGGTGCTGAGTCAGAGTCAGAAGTAAGATTAATTTCTACCTGTTTCTTCTGTCTTTAGGCTCTTAGGTTTCTTTGGTTTTTAATAATCTCTGCAAGAGAATAAATCATGTTAGTTGTTTTCTATAAGTTTCTCTAGAACATCATGATTTCACATAATGAGTTCAGACAATGAGAACACAAAACATCTGCAGATTTCCGTATTGTATTTCAGTAAAGGTTCTTCCATTATATCCTTAATTGTTTTTAATCTTTCATTCTTTTGCTTTTAAAAACGAACCCTAATACTTACATGGTATATGTGTACTATCTGTCTTTGATACATATAATTGTTTTTCTAATCATTGTATTTTCCTTGTCCTTCTCCCTTGCGTTTCCTGTCATTTTCACGAGCCTAATCTCTGTAACGCTGGTTTGGATTTTTGCCATCTAAATCCTGCCCAGGTTTCTAAGCTATAACTTCTTCAATGGTTTTTGTTTCATTTTTTTCTCTTGTTGTCAGCTCACTTTGTATACTGTTGCTTTGCTGTCTTTTTTCAGTTCTTATTTCTTCTTTGGGTTTTTCTGTCACCATGTTTATATTTCATTTCCTGGGCGGTATGAAGTGATTGTTGTTTACCTTTTCTGCTGTTTCCTGGAGTAAGTCTTGTTCCAGCATATAGTCTTCATTTTTCTTGTTATTAGTTGCATTCCTTTCCTTTTATATTTTGCAGAACTCTTGCATATTTTTTTTTCTTTTGCTTACTCATCTTTGAAAGAAATCAGACGTGGGTTTGTGTGTGTGTGTGTGTGTGTGTGTGTGTGTGTGTGTTTGTTATTGTTTTCTGCTACTTGTCAGGAATATTATGAATGGAAAATTAGGGACAGTGCTTTCTTTTCTTTTACCTACTTGTTGAAACTTAGTTTTGTGTGAAGGTCTTACTGTTGGATATTTTTTCATTTAGTTATTTATCTGCTTATGGTTGAGGTTGTACATAATGAAGCAGTGGGGGGAGAGAAGTTGAAGAGAGAATATGGCAGGTTTGGGTATATTACCTCTGCACCTCCAATTCCCACCCCCAGTCTTTTGAAATCGCTGCAGTTCTGCCTGGTTTTGCAAACTCTGGAATCAGAAAAGAAGCCAATTCAGTATAAGACCAATGGCTTGAGAGCCTTTTGTTTATTGATTACATAGATTAGGTATTCATTTTTCTATGATGGTAAATTGACTTTAATCAGTAACTACAATTTTTTTTTTGTAGTATCTCTCTTCAAGATAAGCATTATCTCTAGATTATCATTCCTCTGGCTAGAAAGCTGGAAACAGAAATATAGGCCTGATCTCTTTTTGAACTCCATAACCCTGGCCATTACACTACTTGCTACTCATATTTGTTGTGACCTATGCCCAGACTTTGCTCTTCCATATTGTGTAGGAGTAGAATTTTGAAAAACTTCTCCATTCCCTCCACCCACCACGAACTTAAGTTCATAAAGAGGGTAGATGAGTCTTGAACATGATATTTGTGTCCAGTTGGTTCACCTTTCAGAGATATTCTTAGGAGTTTGTGGAATGGGATTGTCGCCATTTTATTGTTTCAGGATAAGTAGTTTCCATTTCTCTTTTCTGGTCCTTGATGATCTTGTAAGTGGATTTCAGGGAGAGGAATTTTAGAAGTTTGAATGTTTTATACATTAAAAATCTGTTTCACACTGTGGATAATAGCTCTTATTTTTTCAGTCTGTAATTTTAGTTACACCACAAATTGGATTTCTTATATATGTAAGACCTATATGAAATTTGTATATCATCTTTAGATGATAGGTGTTCTATCTTTAAAGTTAAAACTACTTTATGAACAGAATTGCATCAATTTTTTTATATTCAATTAGCAGTGGGAAAAATGTGTAATAAAACATATCTGGACACATAGCTCCCTCTCACACAAGGTTGCTGATCTCTTAAAGTTATTTCTACTTTTATTTATATCTTAGGATTTATTGAAAATATGTAGCCTTGGTTATACTATCCTTATGAATTTCCTCCCCCAAGGAATAGTGTAATATTTATGAGCATGCCATTGTAGTCGTCACAAATCTCAAATATTACTAAAACCAATCAAGCTGCTTGAAGACATTAGAAATCATCCTTTCTATCAGGGAAATAAAAGTGTCACCCAAATAAAGCATCGATTTTCCGTGTTTGTCTATACCACTCATGTGAACCAGTGGCTACAGAAGCCACTTGATATTTGGGATTCTTCTTCACGCATCCCCAAATCTGCATGCATGGCAGTCTTTGAAACCTTACCCCCCAAATGAGAAACCACAATGTCCAGGAAGGTTTTCAATTACTTGGACATTTTTTATATAGCCTTCCTTCCCAACCATGTTTTAAAGGTTATTTTAGGAAAGTATGGGCATTCATGATGAGAAATAATAACAAAGGCCAGTGAGAGGCAAATGCTGGGCAGACTGGATGAGCAAGGCAGTTCACACATCAGCTTGGACTTCGGCACAGTGGCCCAAATTTCTGTTTAGATCCTGGGCATCAGTAGAATATTCAAATGATCACATGATACAGATCTTTGAGGCTGCTGGTCAGACCTCCTCATCTTAAATTACCGAACACACTGTTTGTCCAGTTTTGGTTCTATGGCTGATAATATTTACAGACTCATGTTTTTATCATTTTTTTTTTAACTCTCAAGGATAATTCATATTTTACCAGCCCAAGTCTTCATTTACAAAGCTTGTGGTAAAGTTCCCTACTGTCAAATTTTACCACTCGGTTCAGAATTCCCATTGCAAATTTACACACAGTTTTCCAATTAAAATGGGCTTTTGCGAGTCCCCTGCTGATAGCCATTGGCTTGATAAAAAGTAACTTCATTTACAGCAAGGGTGTTAAGGGAGCCCAGCGCTAGGCTGCCTCTTCTGCTGTTGCCTTGAGCCCAGCTGTGCTGAAATATTAAACTTTAGTAAATTAGGTGAAATTGCAGCTTCCTGGCTGATACAATAATGCCCTTTTCTTTTTCTGCAAACATCTTCTGTATGAGCTGTCTGCACAATTCTGCTCTAAGAGAAATAAAATTCAGACTATCTTCCAAATCCAGACAACTTTTCATTTTCAAGAGACTCAGGCCATGTCCTGTTTATCTAACAGAATGCTTCAACTTTCAAACACGTAGCAATGGATGTCTTTATTGTTTTAGCATCACCTGGACACAGTATTAATTTTTTATTAATTCCTAAAACAGCAGCCACATTCCTAAAAATGTCGGTCTTCCATAAAAGGAGCACATTTTTCTTTATTGATTGCTACATATTTTAACAGTGAGATGGAAGGAAATTGTATTTCCGGTCACACCTATTTTCAGTTTTTTCTCCTTTTTCTCTTTAAGAAAAGTATTTGTTCCTAGGTCTTTCGTTCATGGACCAAACACTTATTGATCGACTACTATGTGCAGAGTTCTGGTGTGTTTTCAACCAAATATTTTTCAATGAAAGTAAATGCAGGATTAGCAGACTGGAGCTAGGCAGCCCATACATCTCTTCTGGATACACGTTATTTTTTTCAGTAACAAAATCCCTGGCAATGGCTTTGTTGAGCTGTCTGGCCAACCTGTTCCCTCAAAGGTTCTCACGTGGCTCTTTCAGGTTAAGGTCTGATGCCTCAAGGAGACCCCAAATGACATACAGAGATTTTTTGTCACTTGGGAAAGCTAACTCATTAAAGCCTTTTGAAAAGTTTCAGAGCCTTTTCAAAGTAATTTAGCAAGGTATTTGGTAGAGATGGTAGAGGCCTGGGGTTGCTTTGGGGAAAATCCCAAATCCGTACAGAACTAGAGTGAATGAGCCCCCACATAACAACTATGGGGGTTGATAGTATACTGAGGTTCCTCAAGGAGTGAGTCAGGGGGAAAACTGAGTTTGCGCGGTGGCGGCGGAGGGGTGCACTTGGGAAGCCTGCCAGAGAAGCGTGGACAGAACAGCTCTGGGCTGGAAGAGAAGAGCCAGGCTCTATCACACTGTCATAGCATCATTTTCCTACAATCAACGCAATACTAAGAAATGAGGTCAAACCACTATGATCTAGACCAATATGATGTAGATCAGGGGTCTGCTAATTACTTTTTCTGGAAAAGGGCAGATAATAAATACTTTAGGCCTCGTGGGCCATATGATCTTTGTCCTCGCTACTGAACTTTGCCCTTGCGACGCCAAAGCAGCCTTAGGTAATACAGCCACAGGCAGCCACGGATAAAACAAAGGAATGGCCTGTAGGTGTTCCAAAGAAAACTATTTGCAAAAACAGGCTCTGGCCCAATTCCGCCTTCGGGTGGTAGTCTGCCAGCCGCTAAAGACGGCCGGGCCCCTGGAAATCCTCTCCCGAGCCTCTGAATCCGCGTCTCAGCGAGGGGCGCTTACACCTTCTCTTGGGTCCCAGGATCTACCCAACGAAACCAGGTCCCCGGCAACCTTCGCGTGGGGCCATCCGGCCGAGCGGCTACCCAGTTTTGAAAGTTTTGAAGTGGGGCCCTTCTTCCGTCCCTTCCACCCCTCCAAGTCCTCGCCCCGCACCGCAGGGACGCGGAACGAGCCGTGGCTCGCTTGGGTGCGCCGCGTGGGCTCCGGCGAAGAGCCCGCGGGCGCGCGGGAGAAGGCGAGGGCGCCCAAAAGTTGGAGCCCAATCAGCACCGAGTCCAGCTCGCGAGTCCCAACCTTCAGGTGACCCCGCGCGGCGGCGGCGGCGGCGGCGGCGGCGGCGACCAGAGCCCGCAGCAGCTCGGAGCGCCTCCGGCAGGGGAGGAGGCTCGGCGACGTCACCGCCGCCCAGCGCCGAGCTCGGCGGCCCGGGCCGGGCGCCAGCGGGCGGGAGCCGGCACGCGCGCCCCCTCGCTCTGCCCGCGCGCCGTGCGGGCTGGGCGGGGCGCCCGGGAGTGCGGGCCCGCGCCGCGCAGCCTCACCCCTCCCGCCGCCCGTGAACACCGGAGGTGTGCGCGGCGGCAGCGGCGGCGGCGGCGGGTCGGGCAGCCGGGCTGCGCTTCTCCGGGGCAGCCGCGGCCGGCGGCGGTGCGCGGGGCTCGGGATGCGGCCGGGGGGCGCGCTGCTCGCCCTGCTCGCCGGCCTGCTGCTGCTGCTGCGCCTGCTCTGGTGCTCCACCGACGCGCCCGCGCGCCCCAGGTACCCCGACCCGCCGCGCCCCGGGCAGACCCCCCTCCCAGGGACACCCCCCCTCCTCCGCCGCCGCCGCCCCACTCGCGGCGCGGACTCTCACCGCCGCCGAGGGCAGCCGACGGGCGGCGGCCGCACGAGGGCGGGCCGGGAAGCGGGGCGTCCAGGAGGCGCGGCTGGCTGCGTGGGGGTGACCGAGGGGCGACGCTCGGACCGGGTGGGCCCCGGCCGCGGCGGGGAGGGTCGGCGGAGCGGGCCCTGCCGTCGGGTGCCCCGGCCGTCTCCCGGGCTCGGCGTTCCGGTCCCTGCTCTCCCTGCCTCCCCGCGCGAAGCCGCTTCAAACTCCGGGGCTGGGGAGCTGCTGCGGTGGGGGAGCCGGGGCGCGCGGGGACGCCCCGGCCAGGTGCGAGCGCGCGGCGGCTGCCGAGCCTGCCAGCGAGGTGTGACAACTTAGTTTTCTTCCCGGCGGTGCAGGCTCTTCGTGGAGGAGGGCAGGGACGCCACCCGCGGCACCCCCGCCGCGCTGAGGACGCTCCGGAGCCCCGCGACCCAGCTGCCGCGCCCCACGAACAGGTACCCGCGGCGCGGGGCGGCTGCACCCGCAGGACTCGCTTCGAGTTGTCTGGCTGGGACCGCACGACTGAGCGGGTGTGGGTGTCAGTGTGTGTGTGTGTGTGTGTGTGTGTGTGTGTGTGTGTGTGTGTAACCCCTCTCGCTCCCTCAGCCTTCCCCTGTAAAGCCTGTTCCTCCGTGCGGAGGTTCTTCGAACCAAGGGAGATGCCCAATGTGGGTGTCAGTGTGTGTGTGTGTGTGTGTGTGTGTGTGTGTGTGTGTGTGTGTGTGCTCCCTCAGCCTTCCCCTGTAAAGCCTGTTCCTCCGTGCGGAGGTTCTTCGAACCAAGGGAGATGCCCAATGTGGGTGTCAGTGTGTGTGTGTGTGTGTGTGTGTGTGTGTGTGTGTGTGTGTGTGTGTGTGTGTGTGTGTGTAACCCCTCTCGCTCCCTCAGCCTTCCCCTGTAAAGCCTGTTCCTCCGTGCAGAGGTTCTTCGAACCAAGGGAGATGCCCAAACAGCTGCACTTTAAAAAATAGGTGCTGAGGTCCCTTCTCCATAAGCGTGTGTTGAACCCCCTCCCCCGCCCCCCCTCCCCGCCAGAGAGGCAGCTCGGCCTGTCTACACAGGGGTTTGGTCGGTTTGCTTTCTGTCTTTATGCTTTCCAGGGCACCCGTGGAAGATTCACGTTTGGGGAATTCTGTGCACAACACTGGGAATGTTTTTGTCCTTAGTGAATGGAGGCTTCAAATTGTTCCTTTTCCACTCCGAGGACTATTTATCCGTGTGCAATAATTTTTTGGTTTAAGTCTTTTTTTTTTTCCTGATTATAAAAGTCATTCATGCTTGTTGCAGAAAGTTAGATAATATGAGAAACGTATTAAAAAATATTCACCGGCAGCTCTGCCACCCAGAGATCCTGTTAAGGCTTCGGTCTGTATTCTTCCAGGAGTTTTTCCTATGTGCATAGATTTTAAGAATATACCGAAGATTATACTTTGGTGTTTGTGTTCTGCCCTTTTTCCCTAAAAAAGAAATGGACAATGCAGTACATTTCATTAAGTCCCCCCCCCAACATTGCTTATGATTGTTGCATAATTCATCATATGAACGTGCCATCGTCTATTTAACTGTTTGTGGTTGCAGACATTTAGATGGTTTCCTGTTTTGTTTTTTATTTGCTGCTAATAATTCTGTTAAGTGCATCTGTGTATGTAAATCCTCATCTGCAATTAATTCTCCAGGATGGAGCTAGAGAAGTTGTATGGTTAGGTTAAAGAGTATGTACGTTACATTGTAGCTTCCAAACACACATGGCCAATTACATCCTAGAAGCGTGGATTCAGTTTATGTTTTCACCGAAGAATGTACTGCTTTGTGCCTCAGCATTGCTGTTCTCTCTGCAGTTTTGTGTATCGCCTCTTTTCCTCTGCTTATCGCTTGTGACTCCCTTCGCCTCTGTTTCCTTCTGTATATTCTTGGCTCTTGGAGCATCTGAATCTTCGGATTGTATGACCCCAGGCCCCTGGGTTGCTCCTGCATGGTCCTGAGAAGAGTCTGGGCCGACCTGGAAGAAATCTTGAAGTGCAGGGGCAGCCTCTCATAACCCTGCGATTCGAATTTTACAGCAGGTTAGAAGCACTAAGAAATCGTGGAGTCACAAAGCTTTAGAGAAAAATAGTGGCCTCTCGCTTTGCGTTGCAGGGTTGTGGACTATAGATGGCGTAGCTTTCCAGTGATCTGGGGAGCACTCCATCTCTTTCCAGGCTTCGGTGCTGTTCGTTATCCATTTTGGCGTTTCCCCTTGGGGAAATTAGAAAGAATGCGCTAATTGAATTTTCTGGTCCTAGGCCTTTTTTGAGGTAATTCTTTGATGAATTTTTCAGCTTCCTTTGGCATACTTCTTTTCTACTTTGCATACTTCTTGAGCTACTAGAGGTAATATATATGTTTTCTCTGAATCTGGTTCCAAGATTTTTTAGACCATTCTGGTACGTTTTTTAAAAACCTGTCGGATTTATTTTCTCTCCCCTTGACCATTTATGATTCCGATAATTTATGTAGCTGGGGTGGGATTTTTAATTTATGCTACTTGATTATGTAGAGGAATTCTAATTTCTTAATTTATCTGTAGCAGATCTGCTCTTTCCTTCATGAGCCCCGCACTGGAGGTGATAGGTACAAGTTACAATCTAATAGTAATGCTAAGAGCAATAAAGATGGCCAATACTTATTGAATGTTTTTTTGGGCCAGATACTGATCTAAGCACTTTACATTTATTACCTCACTTGCCTGAAGAAATACGGAGGGTAACTATGATTCAGTCTTCATTTTATTGTTGAGGAAACTGAGGCACAGAGAGATTAAGTAAATCGCCCAGAGTCACAGAGTTGGGAAATTTGAGGAGCCAGGAGTCAGACCGAGGCCATGTGGATCCAGAATCCCTCTCTCTCTCTTTTAAATTTTCATGCTTATTCATTTTTGAGAGAGAGACAGACAGAGAGACAGAGCATGAGCGAGGGAGGGGCAGAGAGAGACAGAGACACAGAATCCAAAGCAGGCTCCAGCCTCTGAGCTGTCAGCACAGAGCCGGACGCGGGGCTCGAACCCACTGAGCTGAAGTTGGATGCTCAACCAACTGAGCTAACGCAGGCATTCCCAGAATCCCACACTCTTAACGTCCCTACTCGATAGCCTTCCTTAGGTGCTAGGCAAGATGGTGTTTGTGTGTGTGTGTTAAAGCTTACTCAGATGTGACAATTTAAGCAACTCTTTCTAGTGAATATTAATTCTTTCTGGGAGCAAATACTCAGCCTTTCATATGGTTTCCACCATCTCTTCTTAAAGATGATGCCCAGATCTAAGGGGAGAGGGCCTTAAATGATGTGTGGGTACAGTTAAGGGCTGGGCTTCATGATCATGGTACCTTTGGCTCTGCCAGTCTCCAGGGTGATGTTGTCCGTTTTCTATCTGACGGCTGCTGAGAGCCAATTAGGAAGCTGCAGCGTGTGGTCCGTTCTTTTTCCTCAGGTTTTCTACCCTCCTGGGACCCCGCTCTATCGACCTCACCTGAGTGAGCTCCTGATGCTCCCTCTGAGGGATCTGGTGAAGATTCTCTTTGAGTCCTATACTGCACCGTCACTCTGCGACATTTGCTCTGATGCTCTCACATCCAGCTCTGAGTAGCCAGCTCCACAGCCAGTCTGCTGGCTATTTCTGGAACCCATCTAAACATAGAAGAACCAGAGCTTGTTCAGGAAATGAAATATCAGGGCCTCCCTCGACTTGCCCCATGCCCTGTTCTAAGTTCATTTCAGGCTGGGAGGTTGCCCAAGAGGTAATCTCTTTTCAGGGTCCCAGTTGGGGGAGGAGGTCAAATCCCCTCTACCCTGTGGTCACCCTTACCTTTCTGTCCCCAAGCCAGAGCTCTCCTCTTCCTTTCTCTGTCTTCTTTCCACACATGCTCCCAGTTAGAGATGTGCAGGCTACCCCTGTCTGTCTTTTCTTTTGTCCTAACTCAGACCTCCAGACCTAAGACCGAAAGCCTTAGTGGTAATTTGTGGGGACCAGGAGTAAAAAGGGTGAGAAAGCTCCAGAAGCTGTGTCTTCCTGGTAAGATGGTTAACGTGCTGAAGAGGCAGAATGAGAGGGGTTTGGAAAATCTTTTCTTGGGGCAATAGCATAACTTGTTTTACTTGCCTAAAGCTCAGTATCACCCTATGCTTTCTCTTTGCGTTTTTTCAGTAACAAGTCTCTCTCTCTCTCTCTCCAGAAGCCCCCAAAGGATGCTTTAAAGTGACTTAGGGAAAAATCATGTCAGAGTCAGAAAGACCAAAGAGAAAAATTTAATAATAGTTCTCAAAACGTAACCCCGTAACAGTGGACATTTTCTCTTTCTAATAAGCTTTGTCAGAGTCTGTCACGGGTTTGTGTCTGATATCCGGCTCTTGGATTTATTTGTCAAGTCTGATATTTTTTCCATGTTGTATTTCCTTTGTGTTACCTTTTGTTGCTGTTTAAATCATACCTTCTTTCCCAGCTTCAGGACTTGAAGTGAATGCTTTATTTTCTCCCCATTTTTCTTTGTAACAGAAATACTTATTACTAAATATTTACTCCTAAAATTTACTACTGTGAATTTTCCTTGGAATACGGCTTTGGATCCGTTCCTCAAGTTTGGATACATAGTGTTCAGATTTTTAAAATGTATTCTAAACTGTTTATAATTACATTAAAAGTTTTTAAAGCTTTTGTGTTGTTTTTAAGTAATCTCTGTACCCAATGTGGGGCTCCAGCTTACAGCTCTGAGATTAAGAGCTACATGCGCCTCCCACTGAGCCACCCCAGCACCCCTATGATTAAATTAAAATTTTAAATAACTTTTATATTTGTAGTTATTTAGGAGAGTCCTGTTTAAGACACTTTTTAAATGTTTATTTTTGAGAAAGAGAGTGCAGGGGAGGGGCAAACAGAGAGGGGGACAGAGAGAGAGGGAGACAGGCTGACAGCAGAGAGCCCATGGTGGGGCTCGAACTCATGAACCATAAGATAATGACCTGAGCCAAAGTTGGACGCTTAACCGACTGACCCAGGAGAGTACTTTTAAATTTCCAAGTGGTTGGAATTCAAAAAAATATGAATTGAATGTTCTTTCTCTCTCTCTCTCTATTTTTTTTTTTTGGAATATTTTCTCTTAATATTAATTTCATTTTTGAGGATAAAAGAAATCCAGTAAAATCTGCTATAATGTCATAAAGTCAGTTCTCAAATTAGGAGAGCTCGGACTGTGGTGATGTTAACCGCACGGCCAGAGCAAGTGTCTGTAAGTAGCCAGCTTGGAATTCCACAGTCCCTCCATGGAATTATCCAGGTCCCGGTTGTGACTTGGCACCTGTGAGTTCAGCATCCATTCTGGCTTCAGCGTCCGTCGTGGTGACCAAGAACCGGTGGCTGGCTGGCTTTCCTGGAGCGCAGCGGCTCTGCTTTGAAAGTCTTGGTCATCGTTGCCCACGTCAGTGCGCCATCTGTGATGATTGGACTCTGAGTTTTCCAGACCCGTGGGGACCCTACTTCTACTTTTCTGCGTTCCTATAGAGCCCTACCTGCTTTTTCCATTAATGCACTGTCTCTGCTCCCTGTGACCCTTTGTCCCTGTGATGGAACTTTGACTCGTCCCTGTTTGAGACCCTGCCTTCCACGGAGACCAGACATCGAAAGTCAGTTGTGTTATATCCCAACTTATTATTGTTATGGAGAGATGTTATTTCATGTGTTTTTATTAAATTTTTTTTTAACGTTTACTTATTTTTAAGAGAGAGGGAGGGAGAGAGACTGATTGTGAATGAGAGACGGGCAGAAAGAGGGAGACACAGAATCTGAAGCAGGCTCCAGGTTCCGCCCTTCCAGCACAGAGCCCGAGGCGGGACCGAACTCGCCAACTTTGGGATCTTGACCTGAGCGGAAGTGGGACACTTAACTGGCTAAGTCACCCAGGCGCGCCTTATTTCATGTTTTTAGATGAACACAGAGGGAAAAAGAAAACTGCCTGTCATTTCAACGTCCAAAAGATGGGTACTATTCATATTTTCGATAACTTTGATTACACGTACCTAGTAATTTTGCTATGCATATTTTGGTACGGGTTAGTAGCCCTTTTTTAACAACATCTCAACTTCACATCATTAGTCTTCTGCAACATCGGTTTTAGAACATGATGTTTGAATGGGTGCACGTACCGTAATTTATTCTTTCCTTTTGCATGTTGGGGTTATTTATTCTTTTTGGTTTTGATTTACACTCTGATATGAACACCTTTATATCCTTGCATATATTCTTGATTATTCAGATAAATGAATAGACATGAAGGGGCTCGATCAAAGAATATATGAAATTTCAAATTGTTGCTATGACTTGTCCAACAACAATAGTTGATTCCAACATATACTCACGTTAGCAAAGTATGAGAGTGACCATTGATTCTAACTGTCAACTGTCTTGTGCATTAGACTTTCTCTTCATTCTTCTAGTTTCATTCTCAAGAGATCGTCATTTTGTTAATGTCTTAATTTGTATTTATTTGCTTATCAATGTGTTTAATTTTTAAGATATTTTTTATTTTAAGTTGCCTTTTCATTCTCTTGTCTGTATTTGTGTCAAGATACTCCATTTTCTTAGTGATTTAGAAGAGGATTATGAAGACCAAGAATATAACATTAATTTACCATGCATTTAAATTGATTTTCTAATTTAGTTAACAATTATGTCTGTGGTTATGTAGTCTGTACAAGTTTTCAACCTTTCTGTATTCCTGTCATTTATATCTACTTTTCTTTCTCAGTTCTGCTTCTGAACTGATAAACTTACTGATCATTTATTGATGTGTTCATTAGGCTGAGATAAGTGTACATTTTAAATGCATTTTTATATATTTAAACCTTTACTCCATCTAGAACTTCTCTTGGAGTGTGGCAGAAGGCATGGGCTTTTATTAATCAATTATTCTATCATGCACTTTCTCCTTTGATAGATTAAGAATTCTTTTTTTAGGGGCGCCTGGGTGGCTTAGTCGGTTAAGCGTCCGACTTTCGCTTGGGTCATGATCTCGCGGTTCGTGGGTTCGAGCCCCGCGTCGGGCTCTGTGCTGACTGCCAGCTCAGAGCCTGGAGCCTGTTTCAGAGTCTGTGATTCCCTCTCTCTCTGACCCTCCCCTGCTCACGCTGTCTCTCTCTCTCTCCTAGAAATAAATAAAAACATTAAAAAAAATTCTTTTTTTTAAAGATTTGAATTAAGCTCTTGCTTACCAATCTAGAAATATTGATTATAGATTTTCTTTTCAATGTTTGCCTTTTCTCGTGGTAAATGAGCCCTCCCTGCTTCTTCAGGTCTTGTTTCCATTCCTTTCTTGGTCAGCCTTGGAACGTGGATGATGGTGTTTCTGAAACTTCAGATATTTAAGGATGCAATTCTTATTTTTCACATCTGAGTACTGAAATATTGCATCATGACTCCACCTTTTTTTGTTTTTTTGTCTAAAGGTTTTATTTCTGTTCCATTTTTTGCTTTTTAGGGCCCTGAAAAACAAATAAGAGCAATCTTAACTTTTCCTTTTTCTTTTTTTTTTAAGTTTATTTATTTCTTTTGAGAGAGGAGGGAGAGGGAGAAGCAAAGAGAGAGAGAGAGAGAGAGAGAGAGAGAGAGAGAGAGAGAATCCTAAGCGCAGAGCCCAATGCAGGCCTGATCACGAACCTTGAGATCATGGCTTGAACTGAAATCAGGAACCAGATGCTTAACCTACTGAGCCACCCAGGCGTGCCTTAACTTTTATGTTTTCAGAAGCCATCTTTTGAAAGGTTTGGTGATTTGTTTTATGGATCCAGAGAGGATATTTCTTCTACTTAAAAGTTGTTAAATTTAGGGATGCCTTGGCTCAGTCGGTTAAGCATCCAACTTCGGCTCAGGTCATGATCTCGCAGTCTGTGGGTTCGAGCCCCTTGTTGGACTCTGTGCTGACAGCTCAGAGCCTGGAGCCTGTTTCAGATTCTGTGTCTCCCTCTCTCTCTGCCCCTCCCCAGCTCGTGCTCTGTCTCTCTCTGCCTCAAAAATAAATAAACGTTAAAAAAATTGTTAAATTACAGCGATATGTCTTTTTGGTGACCTCTTGCGGTTAATTTTATCTGTAAACTTTTTTTTAATCCACTGGCCTGTTTATTCTTTTTTGTGTTCTATCATGGATTCCTTGATGTGTTCCACACTCTGCTATAAACAGTTGTGGATGTGTTCCACAATTCTGGTGAATTGAGTCATTTTGTGTCTTGCATTGCTATACTTTTTACCTACCATTGCCTTTCCATGTAAACAGAATTTTTTTTTTTTTTTACTTTAGTTTTCTCTCTGCGTATGTGTGTTTTTTTCCCCCTCTCCCCTCTGGGATGGCTGCTCAAAGCTGTCCTCTGCGTTACCGAGTTATTTCTCTGTAGTGTCATTTCTCTGTTTTGCCATGTCTAAAACAGTGAATCTATTACATTTTTATTCTTTACAATTTTTTTCATCCCAGCCTGCATCTTAGCACATCAGTTTACTTACATCTTCGAAAGCGTCTAAGTAACTTTTTACTAAACCTCTTCTTCCATTTCTTCCAGTTTTCTTGCATTTTATTGAGAACACCAAGCAAATGCTTTCTAAAGATTTCTCCTGCTTCTTATAGTGATTATTTTTCGAAAGTATAATTTTTTCTTATATCTTGGGAATACTGTTTTCCCAAGTTAGAGAATATTTTTTTAAATGTTTTTATTTAAATACCAGTTAGTTGACATACAGTGTTTTACTCATTTCAGGTGTACAGTACAGTGATTCAGCACTTCCGTACATCATCCAGTGCTAATCATAAGTGTACACCTAAATTCTCATCACTATTTAACCCATCCTGCTACCCACCTCCCCTCTGGTAACCTTCAGTTCGTTCTCTATAAGAGTCTCTTTCTTGGTTTGCCTCTCCTTTTTTTTTTTTTTTTTTAACCCCCTTTGCTCAATTGTTTTGTTTCTTAAATTCCACATGTGAGTGAAATCATATGGTATTTGTCTTTCTCTGAGTGACTTATTTTGCTTAGGATAATACTCTAGCTCCATCCACACCATTGCAGATGGCAGGATTTCAGTCTTTTTTATGGCTGAGTAATATTCCATTGTATGTATATACCATATCTCCAGCTACTCGATGGACACTTGGGCTGTTTCCAAAGTTTGGCTATTGTAGATAATGCTGCTATATAAATATTGGGGTGCATGTGTCCCTTTGAATCAGTGTTTTTATATTCTTTGGGTAAATGCTTACTAGTGCAGTTGCTGGATCCTAAGGTAGTGCTATTTCTAACTTTTTGAAGACCCTTCATACTGTTTTCCAGAGTATTCCCATCAACATCAACAGTGTAATGGGTTCCCCTTTCTCTACATCCTCGCCAGCACCTTGTGTTGTTTGTCATGTTGTTGATTTTAGCCATTCTGACAGGGGTGAGGTGCTGTCTCATTAGAGTTTTGATTTGTATTTCCCTGATGATATGTGATGTTGAGCATCTTTTCACGCGTCTGTTGGCCATATGTATGTCTTCTTTGGAAAAATGTCTTTTCATTTCTTCTGTCCATTTTTTAATTAGTTTTTGGGGTATTGAGTTTTATAAGTTCTTTATACATTTTGGATACCAGCCACTTATGAGATGTGTCACTTGTAAATATCCTCTTTCATTCCCTGGGTTGCCTTTTAGTGTTGTTGATTATTTTCTTCACAGTGTAGAAGTTTTTATTTTGATGTAGTTCCAGTATTTTATTATTTTTAATTTTATTTCTTCATTTTTAAATGTTTATTTATTCTCTTATAGAAATAAAGAAAGAGAGAGAAAGAGAGAGTGAGTGCATATGTGTGGATGAATTGGGGGAGGGGCAGAGAGGGAAGGAGAGAAAGAGGGAGGGGGGAGGGGGAGGGAGAGAGAGAGATAGAGAGAGAGAGAGAGAGAGAGAGAATCTCAAGCAGGCTCCACACTCAGCACAGAGCCTGACATCGGGCTCAGTCTCATGACTGTGAGAGCATGACCTGAACCAAAATCAAGAGATCAAGAGTTGGACACTTCACTGACTGAGCCAGCCACGTGCCCCTGTCTTTCTGTTTCTTTGTGTCCTCTTCAATTTCTTTCATTAGCATTTTATAGTTTTCAGAGTATAGGTCTTTCACTTCTTTTGTTAGGTTTATTCCTAAGTATCTTGTGGGTTTTGGTGCAATTAAATGGGGTTGATTCTTTAATTTATCTTTCTGCTGCTTCGTTATTGATGTATGGAAATGCAACTGATCTTGTATCCTGTGACTTTGCTGAATTAATGTATTAGATTTGCAATTATTCAGGGAAGGCCTTCAGGTTTTCGATATGTAGTATCATGTCGTCTGTAGATGGTGAAAATTTTACTTCTTCCTTGCAATTTTGGTACCTTTTATGTCTTTTTGTTGTCTGATCGCTGTGGCTGGGACTTCTAGTACTATGTTAAATAAAAGGGATGAGAGCAGATATCTCTGTCTTGTTCATGACCGTAGGATATTAGTTGTCAGGTTTTCTTATATGGCCTTGATTATGTTGAGGAATGTTCCCTCTGCACTTATTTGTTGAGGTTTCTTATCACGAATGGATGTTTTCTTTGTCAAATGCTTTTCCTGCATCTATTGAGAGGATCATATGGTTCTTATTCTTTCTTTTACTTACGTGGTGTATCGTGTTGTATGATATGCACATATTGAACCACCCTTGAAACCCAGGAATAAATCCCACTTGATTGTGGTGAATGATTCTTTTAATGCATTGTTGGATTCAGTTTGCTAGTATTCTATTGAGAGTTTTGCCTCCATAGTTACCAGGGATATTGGCCTGTACTTTTCTTTTTTAGTGGACTCATTGTCTGCGTTGGTTAGGCTGGCCTCATAGAATGAATTTGAAGTTTCCCTTTCTTTTTTATTTTTTGGAATTGGCTGAGAAGAACAGGTATTAACTCTTCTTCAAATGTTTGGTAGAATTCACCTGTGAAGCCAACTGGCCTTGGATTTTTGTTTATTGGGAAATTTTTTTTTTTTTTATTACTGATACAGTTTCTTTTCTGGTTATCAGTCTGTTCCTATTTCAGTTATGGTAGTTTGTGAGTTTCTAGGAATTTGTCCATTTCTCCCAGATTGCCCAGTTTGTTGGCATATAATTTTTCATAGTATTCTCTTATAATTATATTTCTGTGGTATTGGTTGTGATCTGTCCCCTTTCATTCATGATTTTATCTATTTTGGTCCTTTCTCTTTTCATTTTGATAATTCTTTTGAGGGATTTATCAGTTTTGTTAATTCTTTCAAAGAACCAGCTCTTAGTTGGGTTTACCTGTTCTGCTATTTTTGTTTGTTTCTTTCTGTATTATTTATTTCAGCTCTAATTTTTATTATTTCCCTTCTTTCACTAGGTTTAGGCTTTTTTCCCCCTGTTCCTTTTCTAGCTTTTTAAGGTATAAAAGGTTATGTTGTGTATTTGGGATAGGCCTGAATTGCAATGTAGTTTCCTCTTAGGACTGACTTTGCTGCATCCCAAAGGATTTGGGCTGTTGTGTTTTCATTTTCATTTGCTCCCGCGTATTTTTTAGTTTCTTTTTTAAATTCCTGGTTAACCCATTCATTCTTTAGTAGGATGTTCTTTAAGCTCCATGCATTTAAGAGCTTTCCAAATATTTTTCTTGTGGTTGACTTCAAGTTTCATACTGTTGTGAACTGAAAATATGCATGGTATGATTTCAGATTTTTTGTAGGGCTGATTTGTGACCCAGTATGTGATCTGTTCTGGAGAGTTTTCCATGTACATTTGTGAAGAATGTGTATTCTGCTGCTTTAAGATGGAATGTTCTGAATATATCTGTTAAGTCCATTTGGTTTAGTGTTTCATTCAAAGCCATTGTTTCCTTATTGATTTTCTGTTTAGATGATCTGTCCCCTGGTATAAATGGGATGTTGAAGTCCCTTACTATTATTGTATTATTATCAATGAGTTCCTTAATGTTTGTTGTTCATTGTTTTATATATTTGGGTGCTCTCATGTTGGGTGTATATTTACAATTGTTAGATCTTCTTGCTAAATTGTCCTCTTTTATATGATATAGTGCCCTTCTTCATCTCTTGTTACAGTCTTTGTATTAAAGTTTTTTTTTTTTTAATGTTTTATTTATTTCTAGGAGAGAGAGAGACAGTGTGAGCAGGGGAGGGTCAGAGAGAGAGGGAGTCACAGACTCTGAAACAGACTCCAGGCTCTGAGGTGGCAGTCAGCACAGAGCCCGACGCAGGGCCCGAACCCATGAACCACGAGATCATGACCTGAGCCAAAGTCGGTCGCCCAACCGACTAAGCCACCCAGGCGCCCCCCCCTTTTTTTTTTGATAAAAGTATTTCTATGTCAGCTTCTTTTGACATCATTTTCATGGTAAATGTTTCTCCATCCCCTCACTTTCAATTTGCAAGTGTATGTAGGTCTCAACTTAGTCTCTTATAGGCAGCACGTAGATGCATCTTGTTTTTTTAAATCCATTCTGACACCCTATGTCTTTTGATGGGAGCATTTAGTCTATTTGCATTCAGAGTAATAATTTTTTCTTTTTTTGTTTTTTACATTCAGAGTAGTTATTGATAATGTATTTATTGACATTTTATTACTTGTTTTGTCCTGTTTCTGGAAATTTTCTATGTTCCTTTCTTGTCTTTGCCACTATTGGTCTTTCTTTTCTACTCAAAGAGTCCCCTTTACTATTTCTTGCAGGTCTGGTTTAGTGTTCATGAGCTCCTTTAGTTTTTGTTTATCTGCAAAACTCTGTCTCTCCTATTCTGAATGACAGCCTAGCTGGATAAAGTATTCTTGGCTGCAGATATTTCCCATTCAGCCCTTCAAATATATCATGCCATTCCTTTCTGGCTTGGCAAGTTTCTGTTGAGAAATTTCCAGCTAGCATTAAGTCTCTTCCTTTATAAGTTAATGACTTCTTTTGTATTGTTGTATTTAAGATGTTTTTTTTCTTATCACTGTATTTTGCAAATTTAATTACAGTATGTTTTGGTATTGGTCTGCCAAATTGTTGATTTTAATGGGTGTTCCCTATGCCTCTGATCTGGATGCCCGGTTCATTCCCCAGATTAGGGATGTTTTCAGCTATGATTTCCTTATATAAATTTTCTGCCCGTATTTTCTCTATTCTTTTTCTGAGACTCCTATTGTAGATGTTATTATGTTTGTTGAAGTCACTGAGCTAAGTATATTCTTGTGTTCCATAATTGTTCTTTCTTTCATTTGTTCACTTTCATTTCATTATTCTCCATTATTTTGTCTTCTTTATCACTAATTCATTCCTCTTACTCTTCTAGCCTGCTGTTCATTTCATCAAGTCTGTTTTTCAGTGTTATTTATTATATTCTTTGTCTCTGATTGATTCTTTTTAACTATTTTATCTCTGTGGTAAGAGTCTCACTGATGTCTTCTATTCTTTTCTCAAGCCCAGCGAATATCCTTATGATTGGTGTTTTACATTCTCAATCCCAAACATGTTGGTTATATTGATTTTGCTGAGATCTCTGCCATGGCCTTATCTTATTTCATTTGGGATTCATTCCTCCATCTTGGCATTTTGTTTAAGTCTCTGCCTTCTTCTGTGTGTTAGGAAACCCAGTTGTTTTTTGTTCCTGAGAGCAACAAAAAAAAAAACAGTTGCTGGTGTGTGCTCTACTGTTGTGTTTTGGCTGCTCTATACTTCGAGGCAGTTATCTGCAGAGGCTTTTCTAACCTGCTGTGGGCGGTGTTTGGTCCTTGGCCTAAATGTGGCAACCTTTAGCTAGGTGTGCTCAGTCTGCTTGTGATGTGAGACCTGACACCACTTCGACCAGAACTGAGGCCCTGCAGAACTCTCTGGTCTCGTGTGGTCTGGTGTCTTCTTTGGAGACATGGTGTGGGCAGGGCTTTGTACTGGTCTTCTGGGGAAGGGATCTGCCACACTGGGACTGAGGCAAGCCCGACTGAGAAGGGAAGAGTGCAGAGGGTATGGAGTTTGGTGTAAGCAAGGTAGGCAGCCAGTGTTGGAGCTGTGCTGCTTGCTGTAGGTGGCTCTGTGTTTATGCTGAGGAATGGAGAAGGGAAATGGTGCCAGCCAGCTGTCCTGTTCCCAGAGAACTCTGCCTCCCACGGGAACCTTCTGCGGAGAGTGAATTACCTGCCCACTGTGTGGCCCAGGCATTCTTCAAATCGCTGTTTCCATGCCATCGGCCCCTCAGTCGTTTGCCTGCCTTCTCTCCAGGAACAGGGCACCGCCCTCATGGCTCTATCCCAGCCAAGCCTGCTGACCTTTATTTAAAACTCCAGGCTTTACGCCCTACTGGTTGCAAAAACTTATGAAATTCAGCCTCATTTGTTTTCTTCCGCCAGTGGCTTTGGGGAAACGTTCTCTTTGTGTCTTCCCCTCTATGCTCTTCTCCGTCTCTCTTTCCCCTTTGCCACAACCACGGCTCTCTCCCCTTCACAGCAACTGTGATTTATTTCTCCCCTAAACCACTTCCTGCCTTTTTTGATATGGCCTCTTCTCTTCTGTTAGTTGTGGAGTTTGTTATGTCATCATCAGGTTGATATCTGGGGTATTCAGAATGACTTGATAGTTACCTAGTTGTGTTCCTGAGACGAGACAAGCCTAGGGACCTACTATTCTGCCTCCATCTTCCAGAGGGATCCAGTTAGAGAATCTTTTAAAAGTATTTCATGTTTTGTTTTCTGGGTTTTTTGTTTTTGTTTTTTTTTTTTGCCTTCTTTTTAATTTAGATATCTCTGCACGAGAAGTTCTCTCCCTAGCCTTGTGCTCGTCAGACTGGCTGCCTTAGAATGCCTTGAGGTGCCCACCAGGAGCCAAAAGATTTCCCTTCATAGAGCACACACCAGACCACCAGATGAGAGGCTGAGCCATCCAGCCCATAAACAAATGTCTAACTTGTTTCAATTCACATAAAAAAATTGTGGTAAAATACAGGTAATGTTAAGTTTCCTAATTTGAGGTGTTTTTTTTTTTAATGTTTTATTTATTTCTGAGAGAGAGAGAGAGAGAGAGGCAGCATGAGCAGGGGAGGGGCAGAGAGAGAGGGAGACACAGAATCCGAAGCAGGCCCCAGGCTCTGAGCTAGTTGTCAACACAGAGCCTGATGCGGGGCTTGAACCCATGAACCGTGTGATCATGACGTGAGCCGGAGTCAGACGCTTAGCCAACTGAGCCACCCAGGCGCCCCCTAATTTGAGTTTTGTAAAGACAGAACCTCAAATCTGTCTCTTGTTCTCATGTGTTGATCTCATGACTGCCAGAAAGTGCATGTATTCTTAAGTTACCCTAAACGACCTGGACTTTTGGTGCTGACGGGAGTGGTGCATGCCAAATGTCACCTGAAATCCAGGGAGGGCTGGGGTCCCGGAGCTCTCTTCATAGCTGCCACCTCCTTTACATACCAGGGTGTGGGGACTGATTTTCTTTCTTGTCCCATTTCTGTCCCATATATACCATAAGGTAGTATGATGTGATATGATACAATATGATATAATAATATGCGTAGATATAATCACAAGAGAATGTAGAAAGGGAATAATGAACAAATACTTGGCATAGTGGCATCACAATAGCCTCTGCCGTCCCCAGAAGCAGGTCCTTGCTGTGTGGGCACAGCCACCCGATTTTCTGGGTGGGGCAAGCTCTCCGTGTTCAGGTAAAGAAAGGTAGACAGTAGGAGGAAGGTCAAAGCCACCCTATTTTTTTTTCTCCCTGGACCTGCTCTTTCATCAGCTGCTGGTAATTTCTCGTGTGGGTGCGCATGCCCCCTAATTGTTACCAGTATTTCTCCCCTGAATCTGACAAATTTCTGAAGCCGCTATCTGTCGCCATCAAAATGTGCTGTTGTCATTTTGTGTAGGCTTGGGTACTTTCAGAAGAATGTGAATAGTCTGGAAGAGAGAGAATCAGGCGCTGTTTGCTCTTGGCTGCCTCGTACTGAAAGTAGTAATAATGTTTTATTCGACTTTTCTGTTGTTGTCTATGTTCACACTGGGATCATAATCGTGAGCTTCAGAAATTCAAGATTAGTGTGAACTAGAGCTTGGAAAAGGGCCATCGAGCTAAACATAAGTCTGCAACAGCTGCTTTTCACCCTCCTGTACCCCTCTCCTCTCTACCCCACCCTCCAAGTAGATGAAGCCTATTGAATTTTATTTTTGAGAACAATATAATTCACTTTGGTGTTTTTACTCCTTTGCTTTTAGGAGTCATGATACTGTATGTATCCTGATTTTAAAAATTCAGTACACTTGAAAGTTGCCTTGAGTCGAGTGTCTGAAATCATTCGAAACGAGGCTTTAAATCTTGCGTTCTGCCTCTTTTTCTCCTTCCTAATCCTGTGTCTTAATTGGAGCCGTTCTTTTCAAGGCTTAACCTGGAGTTCACTTCTGCTCTGCTGCTGATCACGTCTCTCCTGGAAAAGCTGCGGGCACAGTTGTCCGGGGGAGGTGTGTGTGTGTGTGGGGGGGTCTACGACACGGGCTGTGGGCACTGTCGGCCCTTAGGCAGGAAAGCCAGGCTGGGCTTGAAGGACAGGAGGAAATGTGCTGCCATTTCCGTGGCTTTGGGGAGTAGGTGGAGGAGGCGGAGAGCTGGACTTCAGGACGAGAAGGTGTCTGACTGCCCAGCTGTCATTTCACAGCTTATTGGAGGTGGACTCGCATTTTCTCTCTGGCTCATAGAACTCCACACCTTCTCAGGCCCTTTCTTCACCAGCAGGCAGGGGGTTTCTCGTCCTGGCTTGAGAAGTGACCCTCGGCAGACAATAGTGTTCACGCGTGTGGGTCCCAGTGAAGGTGGCTCCACTGAAGCAGCGATCAGGGTGGCCTCAGTGTGGTCTGGCCTTGCCTATCCATTCGGCGTGCCCTGCATAGACGTTTCCCTGGAGCCGACAAGCCTCAGGACGACTTTTCTGGAGAAGCACAAACGTTTTGAGAGATTAGGTGCTAACAGGGGACTAAAGAGAGGAGAGGCCTGGGCCCAGCAGAAGGGATTTGAAGAGAAGAAAAGGAAATAAATATATCTCCTCACCTGCCAGGTGCAGCGATTCTTTTTAGAGTCACTAATATTAGCTGCTGCTCTGCAGTTTCAGGGTGCAGAGGTTTCAACAGCCTCTCCTTTGGGGGTAGAAAAATAAGCCCTTTAAAGAGCTAGTGATGCCATGAATAAACTTGAGAAAAGTGTTCCTGTGTCCTGATGTCTGGTTTTATAGCTTTTGTTACCATTAAGAAT
This sequence comes from Proteles cristata cristata, assembly GCA_017311185.1. Lineage (NCBI taxonomy): Eukaryota > Metazoa > Chordata > Mammalia > Carnivora > Hyaenidae > Proteles > Proteles cristata. The sequence goes on along the minus strand of JAESUZ010002067.1, from coordinate 1,654,148 downwards.
AGGATTATTGGGGCGCCTGGGTGGCTCAGTCGGTTAAGCATCCGACTTCGGCTCAGGTCATGATCTCACGGTTCGTGGGTTTGAGCCCCGTATCGGACTCTGTGCTGACAGCTCAGAGCCTGGAGCCTGCTTCAGATTCTGTGTCTCCCTCTCTCTGCCCCTCCCCTCCTCATGCTCTGTCTCTCTCTGTCTCTTGAAAAACAAATAAACATTTTAAGTTATGCTTGAGGGAACGCCTGCCTGGCTCAGGTGATTAAGCGTCCGACTTTGGCTCAGGTCATGATCTCACCGTTCATGTGTTCAAGTCCCGCGTCGGGCTCTGTGCTGAAGGCTCAGAGCCTGGACCCTGCTTCAGATTCTGTGTCTCCCTCTCTCTCTGCCCCTCCCTAGCTTGCCCTCTGTCTCTCTCTCAAAAATAAACATTAAAAAATTAAAAAACAAAAGGAATGTGATTATTGTTTTAGTAGATTTATCAATACACACTCAGGAGGTTAGCTATTCTAGGTCTGTCGTGAGCACGCCATGGAGGCCCGTACGCACGGATAGTGTCAGCTTTGTTCAGTCATCAAGCGAGGTTAGCATAACTGTAAAGCAGGTTCCGGATCCCAAACTCAGTGACCTTTCATTGTGCATTTAACTTGGCTTCGTCACGTCACGCAAAGCAAAGCCCGACACAACGGCACAGCACCACCAAGGTCAGCCGGGGGTGAGAAGTCAGCAAACCCAGTGCGAAGGCAGGCCACGAGCGCACGCTGGCATAAGGACTTGTGTGGCCCAGGTCAGCTTACTGCTGCTTATGTGCATGCAGCGGGCCATCTCTGTATGTTCAGGGATCAGCTGGGCAGAGTCTTTGGCGGAAGTTGCCCTTTCAGTGTCGTCAGCTGTGAAAGTATCAGTGTCTGGAGAGCCTGACAGTGGAATACAAAAGTCCCCCCAGGAGACCAATCCATCTTGAGCCTTTGCAGGCCTCTTCAGGTTCTGCTGGTCATCATTTTTGGGTCTTGGCAACCTGTCCTGGTGTTGGCCATATCTGGTCTCAGCTGCAGGGCTCATGGCTGCTCACGTCACTCCCTGACATGAGTCACCACCCGACACGAGTGTCTCCATCTTGCTCTCTGTGAGGACACTCAGATCTGTCCTGCCTACACTCTCAAAGGGAGCAGTGGAAAAGTTTTCCTTTCTTCTAGGTTTTTTGGTTGGTCAAACAATTAAGTCGATAATACAGCAGGTTAATAGGAGAAAAGCATGGATATGGGAGAGACCCAGAAAAACTGAGTAATCCCCGCGAGTGGTCAAAGCCAGCACATTAAATACCACCTTTGGCTAAAGACAAAAGGTGTTGGCACTGGGGAATCAGTTTTGGGCAGACCCTGACCAGGAAAAGCACTGTAAACAAGGGCAGGGTTGGGCAGAGTTAAGTCGCAGCCTAAGAGTTTCTAGAGATTGAGTTCTCCTTTACTTACTAGAGGGAGGGAGACACCCTTACAAATGGAGATTTGTCTTATAAATATAAACGTCTCTTACAAGAGGGTAACTTCTGTTCGGTTTTTCAGAGCTTCATCTGGGTCTGCGGTTTCTTAAAAATAATCAGCTTAAAATAATCAATATGCCAAAGAGGCATATCTATCTTGGGGTGACACAATTTGCTCCTGTTCACAGATTTAAAAAACTTTGTTTCAGGAAGTATTAAGAATGTTTTGTGCCTGCTTTAGATAATCAGTCAGTCATTCTTGGGAACCTTCATATCCACAGGCATAATTATTTCTAAAGATAATTTTATAGGGCATAACCTGTGCTTTTGAAATCATTGTAAACTAATTTCCATTATCTTGTTATTGTTGTGAGTTACTGTAAAAGCACCGGGATTCCAAAACATAATTTAAAAAAAAATTTTAATGTTTATTTTTTTGCTGGGGGTGGGGCTAAGAACACACATGGGAAAAGGGCAGAGAGAGAGGGAGGCACAGAATCTGAAGCAGGCTCCAGGCTCTGAGCTGTCAGCACAGAGCCCGACGTGGGGCTCGAACTCACGAACTGTGAGATCATGACCCGAGCAGAAGTCAGATGCCTAACAGATTGAGCCACGCAGGCACCCCTCACACATAATTTTTAAACTGGCATTCCAGAAGACTGGAATTGTAGATTGTGAGGACCATTAATTTTGAAAATGATTAAGATCTGTCACTGGTTGCTGGAATCTCAGTTGAAATGCAAGTTTTATACCCTTACATCCTGCCTTGGGAGGGTATATTCAGTGTGCCACATGTAGTCCGTCAGTCCTGGGCTAGCATGGGTTTGAAATGTGTGCATCCACTTATCTGCGAATTTTTTTTTTTTTGACAAATACAGTATAGTACTGTAAATATATTTTCTCTCCCTTACAATTTTCTTAATCCCATTTTCTATACTCTAGCGTGCTTTACTGTAAGAATGCAGTTGGTAACCTTCAGACTAAAACTGCCAGTTATCTTATCAGCCAAAATGGGCTTAGTCAGAAGTAGCAGAGAATTGCAACCAAGGGCAAGCAAGCCTGCAAACCTTAGTTAGTCAAGTCCACGAACAAAGGAGATGAATGCCCTTGTATAGAGGAGAGGGTGGAGTTGATGAAGCGGTTGTAAACAAAAAACCCACGGGAGTAAACTGGGAACTGGGAATATAGTGGCTTTTCAGTGGCTGAGCTGGGACTCTCTCATTGGCTGGGCTGTTTCCAGCAGGAAGAGGTAAGCCTTTCTTGCTCAGGCAGAACAGTAAAGTGGTATCCGTGTGCAAGGTCTGTCTCTTTCCCTTGGGTGTGCAATTGACCACAGTTGGTAGGACGTGTGTACTCCCCCCTGCTTGCCTCCTACTTACATTCTCGTATGGTTTCCCTTTGCTCATTTTCACATAGTACATAATACTTAGAACATATAAAATAGCTGTTGCTCGCCTGTTACCTGTAAGACTTCTCATCAACACTAGGGTATTAGTAGTTAAGTGTGGAGAATCAGACGTTCTACATGGAGTTTTGAGTACGCAGAGGTTGATACCCCTAACGCTGTGTTGTTCAAGGTCAACTGTGTTCTCTTTTTGAGGTTGTATCTCCTTATTTCCCTACTCTGTGGGATATAATGGGTGATCCCAGTGATGTGTGTTTTGCTTTGGTATGTCTTCTATTTGCTGCTTTATTATTTTAGGGGAACACCCATATTTTGCATGTTTATATTTGTCATCACAGGTTTACTCCTGGCACATCAAGTTTGCAGACAGATTTTTGTGTCTTTGATTTGGCAATTCATCCAACACTCCCCTTTCATTGTGGGGATTCCAAAGTACTCATGTTTTCAATGTCTGGGAATATTATTCATGCAATAGATTGAAATTTGGTGAGGTCCGTGCCTTAGTCTGTTTCTTTCACCATGGTATCCCCACTCTAATTCTGGAACCCCAACATGTTGAGATTTGAGTCTTCTTGCCCTGTCTCACTAACAGTGCTAGGTTTTGGGGGCTATACTTTATCATATTGCATTCGGAGAGAGACACGTAGTGAGTTTCACATGGTGAAATATCAGTGATAAAACCTGATATTTTAGTTGTCTTCTTGTAAATATATAAAATAAAACTGGTGTTTAGAGGAAGATGGATTAAGCCTGGAAGATGGAAAACTCAGATCTATAATCATTTCTTAAATGGAAAATTAGATTAATACAGAATTTGAATAAACAGACATTGTCTTATGATACTTGTGCTTAAGAGAATGACTTCTAATAAAAACTACAGACATTAATGATCACTTAGCTCTGTAGCCCGTCTGAGAAGCCCTGCTTCTGTGGGGCTTTGAAAACTCTTTGCAAAGTCACAGAGCACTGGAAACTTTTTACAGAAATGTACATTTCAATATGTAATTAGTTGAAAAAAAAAGTCATGTTCAAAATAAAAATGCAGTGTTACTCAGGTTTATACTGGGCCTCTGTTGGAAGATCCTTTTAAACCAAGACGCATAGGACAAATGGAATTTCCAGTAATGCCCTGTTATAAGACCCATGTCTACACTGAATGAGTAGTGTGGATCCCAGTCCGAGTGGATCATATCCGGAGGCCCAAAGGGAACTAACAAAGGTTTGGGAAGACTTATGGTGGTGGTGGCAGCGCTAGTGTACTGGGAAGAACAAGCCCAACGTGAGCCCACATAATTGTTCATCATCGTGAGGGCAGAGTGATTTGTGCCTACGAATTTGGGCAGAAGTCCAATAAAATCAGTTTGCTCATGAGTGAAGGAGCAGTTACTCCTTGATATCAACCTCATCGGCCATAATGCCAGAACACAAAACAGGGCACAAAATCACATTGGGAGTTTAGGGTTTTGGCTAAAGCCAGGGGCCTGGGGAAACCATGGCATTCAGCCTCATGTTTAAAGAGTCCAAAGGCCCCGACAACTGGGATTTGGGGCCCAGGGAATGGGGGTGCTATATTATTTACTTAAATAGGAGCTAGTTGGTCAGCTGTAGCATCACACTGCGCCTTCTCCATGAGACCTGAGACATGGGAGACTTTAATTATAATGTGTGAGGGGTGAGCAACTGTATATTCCTAATGTGGAAGGCCCCATAGGAAGCAATACTGCATGTGGAATCTATTTTATGCCTATTGATTAGACCAAATAGTGAGGCCATTAGCTACTACCCAAGAGTCTGTAAAAATACCGATAACGAACTTACCTTTATTGAGGAATCCTCCAGTGCCAAAGTGACCAACCTTTGGCTCCCATCCTTTATCAGCTGAGTCTTAGCGATGGGATGGAAGGAAACAGCCTCCAGTGGGCCTCATCACCTGTGACGGTGTTGCTGGTGTCCATAAAATGAAGGGATTCCCTTTCTTCTGGACCCGAGACCCTACAAATGGCCAGGAAGACCAGGAGAGGGCTGAACTTTCTTGGACCCATGGACTTGGGCAAGGAGATACCAGAAAATGTGAGGATTGGTGACAAGGGCGTCCATAGTAAAGGAATCACCGGATGTGAGTAGTAGCATTGTTAACTTTTTGGGTGGCTTCCAGAGCCAGTTGTTGGGGTGGCCTTCATTCAAATTGAGCTGATTTTCTTGGAACTGCCTTAAGAGGTTTTAATGGAACGTGTAGGTGGGGAAGATATTGCTTTTAGAAGCTGAGTAGGCAAGTAGATGTTGGGCTTGTTGGAGAGTTCTGGGATAGGGTTATTGACTGGATCTGGTATGGAGCGGTCTTCTGGGGACCAAACGATGCCCTGGAATCTCACGGAGGTGGTGGAGTCTCCGGCCTTTGGGGATGCAGTCACCCAACCAAGTCCAAACCACATTTTGAATGTCTTGTGTAGTAGCTTTATGAGTTCTTCCCTCAGTAAGATGTTGTCAGCGTAAGGCCACAGCTGGGGTGCTTGAGAACAGAGCAAGCCTGTGAAGATCCTGTCTGCGTAAGTGGTATGGAGACGGCATGCCCCTTTGGTAATTTAGCGAAGGTACATTGGGACACCTCAAAGGTGAATGCGAAGGTGTCTGTGATGGCAGAGAAATGGGGACAGAATCAAGTACTTTAACTGGACCAATCACTCCAGGGATCTCCCTCAGAGCAGTTATCACCCCCAGGATAATCGTTATAAGCCTTCGTGTCTCAGGAATCTCAGTCTTGGTGGCGTTTGTCACTCTCGGGTATTTGTTGAAATACTGGAGAACTAAGAAGGATTCATCTGCATGGACGACCTTTACATTCACTCAAGAACTCATTGGTTTCCTTGTGACCCTTAGTAGGTGAGGAGGTAAAGCATTTAGGGCTGGGTAGTGTTTGAGTTTTAGCTTCTGGGCACTGAGTGTGAATCCCTCCACAGCCCTAATGACCAGGGTCTTTATAAAAAAGCAAGGGCAGGAGGAGCTACAGAGATATGTGGTGCTCTTGGTGTTCTAATGGACCATTTTCCCCTGGGCGATGGGCTTGGGGAGGCCAGCCTATGGCGACAGCTTTGCTGCCCTATTTGCCTGGTGCCTCCAAGGACACATGGGAGGCGGAGAGGGTGGTGGAATAAGCTGTCAGATTGTGCAGGACACAGGCGAGAGCCTTAGAGCTTGTTGGCACTCAGCCAATCATCCGTGGAAGTCCATGTGCAACTCCTTCGGAAAAGTGGAGGTTTCTCATAGTTACACAGAAACTCATCACATGACCTAGGAGTTTCACTGAGATATCTACCCAAGATAAACATGACCATGTGTCCACACAGAGGATTTGGATGTGAATTTTTATAGCGACATTATTTATAATATCCAGACAATGGAAACAATCCAAACATTCATCAGCCAATGAATAGACCGACAAAACACAGTGCATCTATACATGAAATGCTAATTAGCAACAAAAAGGTATGAAATATGACACCCTGCCATGTGGAAGAAAACATGATGCTACGTGGAAGAAGCCAGACAGAGTAAAAACTCCATCGATGGTTGTCTGGGGGGTGGAGTAGAAATTAGGAATGAGGGATCTCTTTGGGGAGATAGGAATCTTCTAAAACTGGGTTGTAATAAAACTGGTGGTGATTTACCTCCATAAAGTTATGAAATGTCATTGAACCGTGAACTTGAATTTTTGTATGTGCAGGAAATATTGTGAGAAAAGACATGTTTGTGGCTGTTTTGAGCTGTGTAAGCTGTATGCAGTGTGTGTGTGTGTGTGTGTGTGTGTGCATGTGTGTGCACGTGCCTGTGTGTGCATATGGGGTGTTTTAAATATAGGGTGTGGTGTATATAAGGGCTGTGTTGTTGGGATATGCAGACGGTTTAAATATTTCTTTTTTTTTTTTTTAAATGTTGTTTTTTTATTTATTTCTAGGAGAGAGAGACAGACAGACAGCGTGAACAGGGGAGGGTCAGAGAGAGAGGGAGTCACAGACTGAAACAGGCTCCAGGCTCTGAGCTGGCAGTCGGCACAGAGCCCGACGCGGGGCTCGAACCCACGAACCGCGAGATCATGACCTAAACGAAGTCGGACGCTTAACCGACTAAGCCACCCAGGCGCCCCACGGTTTAAATATTTCTGAAGAGCTGCAACTTTAAAGTCTTCTTAGCTAATTTACAATAATGTGAGGTGAGAAAGAGACTAAATGTGACAAGTTGCCCCTTAACATGCAGATTTCCTACCTTTTTTTTTTCATGTTTTCTACACAGTTCAAGTCGGGTTTGAAATGCCATTTATTTAAGATAGAGACTAACTACCCAAATGTGGGTGCCTCTGATGCATAGGGTTCTAAGTCAAGCTCAGCAGCATCCAAGAGGTTCAGCAGTTTATTGGGCTGTGGTGACGTGCCCAGCGTTAGCGGCTTTATGAGTGTGACTTCTTTGCGCCAGCCACAGTGTTCTGCAGGACTGTTAATGTTCCCATTTTACAGAAAGAGAAACAGAGACCCGGAGCATTTAGGCAGTGGTCCCAGGCCACAGAGCTGGAAGGGGCAGCTGACTCACGGCCAAGGTTATGTTCCAGGTGGAGAAGCAGGAGCAAGTCATGCTGTGTCCTAGTTAGTAACGCAGGGTGATCTTTCTGGTCATTTAGGGGGCAGTGGGAGAGGACAGGGAGTCACAGGACATGAGTGGCTGAGACTTACTGGCACGGAGGGCCTCGGGGACATGTGGGAGTGGGAGCCCGGGAGCTTTCATAGCCCCAGAAGGCAGGGGACCGGCCCGGGGTGAGCTCTGAATCCCTTCAGACCACAAGGTCAGCCTTGATGGTGTCAGGTGTGCAGCAGCAGCGAGGACACAGAGCCAGGTGCCCGAGAGAGGGCGGTCTCAGTGGCTCACCAGCCAGCCCACGTCCCTGCACCCCTGGGAGCTGATCCAGGCCCCGGGCGCCTGAAAAAAGTCCCTGGGCCGGCGGGCTTTCCTCAGGCTGGAAGGCTCTCGGCCCGGCTGGAGTGGAGCTGCCCCGTCCGCGGGGGTGGGCGGTCTGTGCCCGGCCTCGGGCCACAAGGACTGCGGATGCCGCTGGGAGCCCACCTCCTCCAGAAGGCAGCCTCTCAGGCTGCGGGAAAAGCACAGACTGTGCCGGAGGAGGTGCACGGGGACCCCAGTATTCCCTTGATCCAAGCTGGAACCAACCCACTCACACAGCTTAGCTCTCCTGGGCTTTATGGAACTGCCACTAAACACGTGTGCCCACGTGTGTACATGTGTGTAGGCACGTGCACGTGTGTGCATGTGTGTGCCCTCCATCGTCAGACGTGTGGGTTCTCTACTGAATCCCTGCGTGTGTGCCCATGTGTGTACATGTATGTAGGCATGTGCACATGTGTGTGTCCTCCCCATAGTCAGAGGTGTGGGTTCTCTACTGAATCCCTGTGTGTGTGCCCACGTGTGTACATGTGTGTAGGCACGTGCACGTGTGTGCATGTGTGTGTCCTCCATAGTCAGACGTGTGGGTTCTCTACTGAATCCCTGTGTGTGTGCCCACGTGTGTACATGTGTGTAGGCACGTGCACGTGTGTGCATGTGTGTGTCCTCCATAGTCAGACGTGTGGGTTCTCTACTGAATCCCTGTGTGTGTGCCCACGTGTGTACATGTATGTAGGCACGTGCACGTGTGTGCATGTGTGTGTCCTCCATAGTCAGACGTGTGGGTTCTCTACTGAATCCCTGCGTGTGTGCCCATGTGTGTACATGTATGTAGGCACGTGCACGTGTGTGTGTCCTCCCCATAGTCAGAGGTGTGGGTTCTCTCCATCCCCGCTCCGCAGGCCACCCTTGGAAGATTGTTCAGCATCCTGAGGAGGGCCCAGGGAACACACACACATACACACCACGCTCCCCAGGAACTTCACTAAGAGGAAATCTCCTAAGAAAGGACTGTATTTGTATCTAAACGTTTCTGCCCTGACTCACTCACAGAGGTGATTTTCTTTTCTTTGGAAAACCTCCTTCCCAGCAGTGCTGATTCCCGCACACAGTCGCAGGTTATTAATGGCTCCATCCATCCATTCGGCGGCTATTTGTGCTGCGGGAAACCTGTGCTCTCGTCTTAGAGCCCGGTGCCAGGGGGGTGGGTATGCGGGCGGTGCCTACTTTGATTTGGGCAAAATCAGCCTTCTTTCCCCAGGGAGGCGTTTGCTAAGTTCCGCTCGGTGGTTGTGGCAAAGCACACCAATCGTGTCATCTCCAGACGTGTTCTGAGGCCCCACTCCGGTCAGCCAGGGGCCCTGGACCGGTGACAGCCCAGGATAAGCGTCCGTTACTGCATCTGAGGAGTCCCCAGCCTGGCGATGGAGGAGCAGGCACCCCTGGTGGCCGTCCGCTGCCAGTGTTGTCCCGGAAACGTGTCTCCAGGACAGGGTGGCAGCCGCAGGGGAGGCAGGACAGGGCAGGGTGCAGAGGTGGAAATTCCGCGGGTAGGCGGGCAAGCAGGCCTTCAGGCCACGTATGAACAAGGCGTGCGCGCGAGGCTGAGGCCTGGGGTGGCCGGAGCCCGGGGGCCTGGGCCTGGGGGCGCAGGGCAGAGGCCTGCTCCTGGCCGGGTCACGCGGTGTGCAGGACGCACCGAGGGGCTTTCCGGAGGGGCTCGTGCCAGGCTCTGTGATTTGGGAGGCGACTCTGGGGCCGGCGTAGGTCAGGACCGACGGGCGGCTGGGACGGGCGTGCCCGTGGGGACAGCCCTGGAGAGCGGCCGCCCGGCCTCCGCCCCTCCTCCCGGGGACGCCCAGGTGGCCGCCTGGGGAGAAGGCACCTGCGCACCCTGTCTGGCACCGTGCGCCCAGCACCCCGCCCCGTGGGAGCCAGGTCTGTCGTGACCATCCCCCCGCCCGCCCCGAGCAGATGATAGACTGAAAGGGGAAAGAACTGAGAAACGCAGCCGGGAGCTAGGATGGCCCGAGTTACACCCCGTGTGACGGGAGTGGACAGGAATGTGAAGAGACACACAGAGGCCGAATCCTCACGTCTTTGCGATTGAGTGGAGATGGGGGTGAACAGAGTGTGACGGGGGTGCTGGGTGTGGGCGCTCATGGACCGCATTAGTCTGTCATCGCTGCCGGAGGAGTATCACAGACCGGGGGCCTGAGCAGCAGGAATGTATTTTCTCATCAATTTTTGTTTAATTTCGTTCTCGAGGCACAGAGTTCTGAATCAAGGTGTGGGCAGGGTGGTTCCTTCTCAGGCTGCGAGTGAAGGGTCTGGGCCAGCCTGTCTCCCTGGCTTGTAGACGGCCGTCTTCTCCCTGTGTCCTCACATGGTCTTCTCTCTGTGCACGTCTGTGTCCCGCTTGCCTCAGTTTACCTTAATGACCCCTGTAAAGGCTTTAGCCCCAAGAAAGGTAACGTTCTGAGGTCCTGGCGGTTAGGATTTCAACACCTGAATTTTGAGGGGTGGGGGACGCAATTCTGCCCCTCACGTGGAGACCTCGACCAAATCCGGGAGCCCGTTGAGGCAGATCATTCTGAGGGATCACAGAATGGGGTTTGCTGTACTTCCAGTGGCCGGAATTGATGTGTGTTATTTGTAAGGTGGGAGGGTGAGTGTCATGGAAAAAGTCCTATGAACTAGGTTGAGGTGGCAGACCTTAACAAAGTTCTGGAAATTCCCATTTTCTCAAGGTGAGTGCAGTTGCTTTGGTTTCTCATAGCCCATGTCTGGAGAGACTAGCTGGGTGTGAGGGGGTTCCCGTGAGAAATTTCTGGAGTGCTGGAGCAGTCATTGTCCTATGGGTGCAGCTCTGAATGTGTGTGTGTGTGTGTGTGTGTGCATGCGTGTGTGAGTGTGATGGATTATTTTGAGGAAGGAGATAAAGCTGCTTAGAGGTAGGGTGAGGTCAGATGAACCTACATTCTTGTCTTCGCTCTGTCCATTAGTCTATGCTCAGGCTACATTAGCAAAATACCACAGACTGGGTGGTTTAAACAATAGACGTGTATTTCTTAAAGTTCCAGAGGCTGGAAGTCCAACGTCAGGGTGTCAGCATGGCTGGGTCTGGTCAAGGCTGTCTTCCTGCCTTCTGGTCAAGGCTTGTACGTGGCTGCCTTCTTGCTGTGTGCTCACATGGCAGAGAGAGAAAGAGAGAGGGAGGTAGAGACAGACACAGAGAGCTAGAGACACAGAAAAAGACAGAAATAGAGACAGAGGTACTGAGAGAGACAGAGGTACAGAGACATGGCTCTCTGGTATCTTTTCTTTTTCCTTTTTTTAAAACATTTTCTTGAGTTTATTTGTTTTGAGAGAGAGAGGGCAAGCACACAAGCAGGGGAGGGGTAGAGAGAGGAGGAGACAGAATCCCAAGCAGGCTCCACACCGTTAGCACAGAGCCTGATGCGGGGCTCAAACTCACGAACTTTGAGATCATGACCCGAGCTGAGATCAAGAGACACAACCATCTGAACCACTCAGATGTTCCGGGTTTCTTTTCTTCTAAGGCACTAATTCCGTTGGAACAGGACCCCACTGGCATGACCTCATCTAAACCAACTTACCTCCCAAAGGCCCATCTCCAAAGACCATCACGTTGGGGGTTAGGGCGTCAGCATATGAGTTTTGGGCAGACACGGATATTCAGTCCATAGCACTGAATCATCCTAACTGTGACCTTGGGACATTTATCTGCCTTCTCGCAGACAGCCTGCATCTGCCTCGCCAGGGGGTGGGGGATCAAATGAGATGACGTAACTCACTCCCTTCTCGTGCATTCCTTCTCCCGTGTTTAATCCGAGCGGGGTGGGGAGGGAGTATCCAGTCAGCGAGTCTCATATCAGAGCGGAGCTCTCAGCAATGCGACCTCGTGCCAGGGTGTCTGACTGTGATGTCGCACAGCGTTAATGGCGTGTGCTCAAGAGGAGCTGAACTTTGTGTTAATCTAGAAACCCGAGTCCCGTAGTTAAGTCACCCAGTTTGAGAGCCACTGTGCCCTCTTTCTAAGTCAATTATCGTTGTTTTCTAAGTAGCGTATTAAATAACTAAAAAGCCAAAGAATATTACGAAATATTTTCTTCTAGAAAACTTGTATGTGGCTTAGACCAGCGTTAGTACCTGGCATCTAGTAGGCGCCACCTTCTGTAGGTGTCATTTTTTAGGACTGAGAGGCGTGATGAAAATAAACACTCCCTGCCTTTTTGTCCCCCGCCTCTGCGGTAATAACTTTCAACCCCATTAGCTATTTTTCTGCTGTTTATCTCCATATTTTTTAATAATGCACTTCTGCTTCTTCATTTATAAAATTTAATTAATTTTAAAGTTTATTTAATTTAGTTTTATAATTGAATTTTTAAATTTAATTTTGTATCGAAGTCTGTTTATTTCAGAAATAGGTTTAGTCCCCTCATTTTCTATCCCCCTCACCAAGAGACAGAGAGACACCCCCACCTCTTCACAGCTCATTCCCCCTGCTTTCCTTTTTTTTAAAAAACTTTTTTTAATGTTTTATTTATTTCTAAGAGAGAGAGAGAGAGAGAGAGGCAGCGTGAGCAGGAGAGGATCAGATAGAGAGAGACAGAATCGGAAGCAGGCTCCAGGCTCTGAGCTGTCAGCACAGAGCCCGAGGCGGGGCTTGAACCCACGAACTGTGAGATCATGACCTGAGCCGAAGTTGGACGCTTAACTGACTGAGCCACCCAGGTGCCACCCCCAACTTTCCTAATATGATTTTAAAAATTTTTTTTAGTTAGAGAGAGAGAGAGAGAGTGCACAAATGAGTGGGGAAGAGGGGCGGTGGCGGGGGTGTGGGGAGAATCCCAAGCAGACTCCATGCTCAGAGTGGGCTCAAGCCCATGACCCTGGGATCATGACCTGAGCTGAAATCAAGAGCTGGATGCCCAACCAGGTGAGCCACCCAGGCACCCCTAGTTTTGTTAACTTTAAATTAATTCTGTATTCAGTTTACATTGTCATGAGTTTGTAAATATTGCTCACAGCTCAGAAGTATTGTGATTACATCTCTCTTTTTTTCCCTTGTGTGTTTTTTTTCTTAAATATGTACTTTTTTAAAGAGCGGTTTTAGATTCATTGAGAGGAAGGTATGGAGATTTGCCATAGACACCCCCCTATCCCACCCGTGCACAGCCTCCCCACTGTCAGCATCTCCCACCAGAGTGGGACCTTTGTTACAATAGATGAACCTCCATGGGCACGTTATAACCACCCAAAGTCCACTGTTTAAGGTTCACTTCTGGTGTTGTACACTCTGTGGTTTTGGACAAATGCATAATGACATGGATCTGATGGGCGAAAATGCTATCTCATTAGATAGAGTCTCTCTGATTATTAATAGTTGAGTATTAAAGCTGTATCTTAGAACTTCATCTAACTTACACCTAAGTTAATGATATTTTCACTGGTGGCGCTGAAAGTTATTGAAGCAAGGTTCTGTGTGTGTGTGTGTGTGTGTGTGTGTGTGTGTGTGTTTGACAAATTGATGTGGAATGTGTTGTTGTCCTGTTGAGGAGAGGATATTATTTCTTTTCTAGTTGTAGAATATTGGTTAGTTCCTTGAGTCCCATGAAGCCCGAGAAATTGGGATGTGCCCTGGCCGTGGTGTCACACATCTGCTGCAACAGGCTGTTAAGGAAGTGCTAAATATGACACCAATCTGGGGTTGATTCTTTGACATCTTCTTCATTGCCCATAAGCCCATAATACAAAACTATTTGTTGGCTGTATTTTTTCCTGCCTAGCTTGTTTCTAGCGTAAAAGTTGTAAGATGGCAATAATAATAAGCCTTAAATACACGCAGTGTTTTGAATCTTATCTTTAGACACCTTACATCATCGCACGCGGGTGGGGTAGAAAAGGCACATATCCACCGGCCTGCCTGGATCGTTATGACTGCCTCTGAATTGGATCCTGTGTTCCTCCAGAGTGAAGCCTCAGATTCTCACAACAGTGAGCTGAGTGATCCTTTTAAGTATAAACTCCATCACATCACTGTCTTCTAGCAACTTCCTGTGTAGCTCCAGAGCAAAAGCCAGAATCCTTTCAGTGGCCTGTGAGTCATTGTATTATCTGGCCTCACTGCCTCTGACTTCATCCCTTTCAAGTCTTCTCCTTCCTCCCTGTTCTCTGGGTACACAGAGCATCTTCCTGTTTCTAGAACACGCCGTGCTCGGGTGCCTTCTCTCGGGCTGTGTCCTCTGTCCAGACCACTGATCCCTAACCCTCACCCCCAATTTTCCACGTGTTCCTTCCTCCATTTAGGCTCTTTCCCAGATTATCTCTCACCTACTCTCTGGTTACCTTCTCCCTGCCCTCTTTTTCTCTCTTCCGCTTTTTACCTTGTGACCTAACCTATATGTCACATCTGTTACTGTCGCCTGTCCTCTCTCGTTCAGAAATAAACTTCACGTGGGTGAGGAACTCTTTGGCTGTTGCCTGTATGGCCGGAATAATGCCTAGCACACAGTAGCTACTGAATAAACACTCGCCAAATTACATCCCGTCTTACAACGGAAGAAACTGTGGTGCAAAGAACTGAGTTGATTTGCCCCGCATCACACACGTAGCAGGTGTAAGACTTGGGGCTTGAGCCAAGACTCCTTCCTCCAGGCATGTTTTTGTGATAGAAAGGGTCTTAGCTTAGCACTGGCTTTCTGGATTCCTCCTCTGTTTGTACTGTGGCCTCTGCTGTTCTGGTTTATGTTTATGCCTTCTTCGGTGTACCCTGGATACCCTGGAAAAAAAATATTTATATTTTTTCCACAAATATAAATAAATCACAATTACAGTCCACCCACCCCCACCCCCGGCTTTAAGCTTTCATTGCTTACTAAAATGACCACTTTCAAAACAGTGTAGCATTATTCTGGTCACACCTTGAAGTGATGTGCTTAAAATACCTTGAAAACAGCTCTGTGAAGAAACTCTTTTATGGAAAGGTTATAAATGTGGTTTAAAATACATGCTCTGACTTTTTTTTATTCTCCATCTCAGAATGGAATTTAACTGACCTTCAGAACAAGGACCACAAAGATTCCCCCTAATTTATGTGGCTTTCTGTCCAGTCACATGTCTTCGCTGGAATGGACTAAGGGAGCCACTTGGCCCAGAGAGCCTCAGGCTTCCTCAGAGGAACATGACAAGGTGGGGGTGGGGGTGGGGGTGGGGAATTGGGTGGTACTTCCGGATTCCCACTCTGCTTCAGCCCAAAATGAATCTGTTTCATCAATTTGATATGTTAAGCATTTGTATTAAATCTTGTTAGTAAAAAAAAAAAAGTGGGGAGAAGGTTCCATGGCACAAGAGTTTGAGAACATTTGCTTCGTCATTTTCCCCACTGAGGTCTAGAAAAGCTCCTTACTCACACCAAGCTTCTCTAAATCTTCATCAAGGCTTCCCTTCACTAGCTCATAGTTTTGTAGCCTTTAGCAGAGTTTTTTATTTAAAAAATTTTTAATGCTTTATTTTGAGAGACAGCGAGTGGGGGAGGGGCAGAGAGAGAGGGTGACACAGAACCTGAAGCAGGCTCCAGGCTCTGAGTTGTCAGCACAGACCCTGATGCGGGCCTCAAGCCCATGGACTGTGAGATCATGACCCGAGCCGAAGTCGGGCACTTAACCGACGGAGCCCCCCAGATGCCCCTAGCAGAGTTTTAAAACTGAGAATCACATGCATGATCGTCACTCGAGGTGCTCGTTGAAAATGAGAATTCCTGGGCCCGCTTCAGGCCTGTAGCATCCGATTCCCTGGGCCTGGGTCCCGGCTCCCCTGGTGTCAGGCCTCAGGACCCTTTCTGCTCGTCACTGTCTCCTGACAGACCGTCCTTCCCCCATCCCTTCCCCCTGCCCTACTTCACCCCTCCTTCTGTAATTTTACATTACTGGGTGGGGAGGGCCTGGCCCCTCTTGCAGCTGTGACCCACGCACCTGCACGCTTTCAAATACAGGCAGCGTCTAGGTCCTTCTGCTGTTTTTGTCTCAGAGTCAAGAGTGTCCAGAAACCCATCAAGTCAGACTTCCTGGCGTCTGAGAGGAAGCGTTCGTGGCAGAAGCTGTGGGTGTACCCGAGACGGTGAGCAGCGAGGCCAGGGCCCCCTTGTCTACACTTAGAACTGACAAGTGGCGGCTCCTTCCAGAATAATGGCCATGGGAGGGCTCTCCTGTGTCAAGGGGCCACACAGAACAGTGGCCACAAACCAAGTGCCTGCTCGGGATGTTTCCACGAGTGATGCGCTTGGGAGCAAATCATCTTTATTTATTTTTTCAAGTTTACTTATTTTGAGAGAAAGAGAGAGCGTGCATGAGCAGGTGAGGGGCAGAGAGAGAGGGAGGGACAGAGGATCTGAAGCAGGCTCTGTTGCAACAACAGAGAGCCCGACGCGGGGCTCAAACTCACGAACCGCGAGATCATGACCCGAGCCCAAGTCGGACACTTAACCAACTGAGCCACCCAAGCACCCCAGGAGTAAGCCATCTTTAGCAGTAAGTAACAGAGGTTACGCTTCTCGCTTAGCAAGAGGCCTTAGGTAGCAGTTCAGACTGGTGTAGTGGCTCCCCAATGTCACCTGAGTCCCAGGGCTCTTCTCCATCATTCTGAGTGTGTGTGTGTGTGTGTGTGTGTGTGTGTGTGTGTGTGTTTCGTTGCCTCATGTCTGCAAATGGCTGCTGGATGGCCTGCAGTTCTAGGAAGAGGGAAGGGTCCAAGGCAAAGTGCTTTTTCCTAATGAGGCATCACCTGTGTACTTGGAAAGAAAATCCCTACCCAGAGATTTCTGCCTAAATGTTTTGGGCCGTAACTGTCACACGCCTAGCCTGGCTGCAAAGAAATCGGGAAAGAGCAACCTCCTAGCTTTCCCGCCTGGGGAATGCAAAGGGGCTTCATGAATGGCTTGGGGGCTGTCGGTCTGCTGTCTGCCACAAGGGAGAGCCCCCAAGCACATGCAGCAAGTGTTTCTTGTAACCCTGTTATAAAGAGTATAGATACTGGGAAGGGAAGGGTGCTGCAGAGCAGAGTCCAAGATGCTTCATGAAGCCCCAGACCACACAATGTGAGGTCCAGATCTAAGTGGAATGAGCACGCAGGGGTGTGTGGAGGTGGTTAGTGGGGTCAGGCGTGGTAATGGTGTGTCTCCAAAGGCGGGGAAAATCCAGCTGTATAAATGTGTCAGGGGTCATAAGCTCTAAGGGCAAGAGATATGGATGTGGAGAGACTTTTCTGCAAATCCTAGCTGAAGCCAACAGCAGGGCACCTCTATGCTTACTGCATTGGCGTGAGCACGTCTCCCCGACACGACAGGAGGCAGTGGGCAGGTGGGGGGTAGCTGGTGCAGATCAGGCCACAAAACGTGGCATGTTTACACTCAAGTCCGTCTCACTTCCCACGTTGTCATGGACTGACTTTCTGTTGCTGTCGCTCTCTGGCTCTTGGGGCTGAGATTCTCAGTAGCGCATCCAACAGGCGCTTCTTAGTCCCCGTATACGGTGCTTGCATCCTCAGATCGGCCCGCTCCGCTCCTCTCTGAAGGGTTTCCTCTTTGCCTCCCATGGTGCCAGCAATTTGGCTGTCCTGTTCGCACCATTCACCATCACCTTCCTGGCCTTCACTGTCGCCTCTCCAGCCCCTTCCCTAGCGTTCAGAGGCATCTTACTCTCTGTCGTCTGTGCCCTCACACTGGCTGTTTCTTTCACTCCCTTGTCTACCTGTGTCATTCCTTAGCTCTTCCCTAGAAACCTGGTTCAGCTGCCTCTCCCCTGGGGGACCCTCCCAACTGCCTGTCTCCCAGATCCTCACTCTTTCCCTCTCTGTGTCTCCGGAATAGTTCATTACTGCACCCTGGTAAATGGACTCTTTATTCCCCCACCCGCTGGGGAGACCAAGCTGTGCCTGAGCAGGGCTTTGCCTGTCATTTTTGTATCTCAGCATTTACTTGAGTGTCGTATCACAAATAAGAACAAATATTTGTCAAACGAGTGAATGAGAGTATTCAGATGTCTAATGCTCTCTAGCCTCCAGAGAAAGCAGTCGTCATCACTGCTAATGAGGGGGCGGCGTGGGGAGGGAGGGACGCAGATTTTGGCAGCTTGCGCTCAGCGACAAGGGGACGGGCCCAGCTCGCCACTTGCATGTGCTGCTTCTCAGTCACCGCAGCAGCCCACGGAGTACCTGTCTGAGTACTTGTGTGAAAGAAATGGGCATTCAGCGAGGGTTAGCCGCTCAGCTAGCAGGTGATGAAAACTTAGAAGGCTAATGCTGAAAGTCAGTAGAGCTTAAAATGGAGTGAGTCCAAGCAACGCCTCGAAACCCTCTGACAATCAACACAATGATCTTGTTTCTTGGGTTTGTACAAGGAGGCGGCGGTTTCTCAGGCATAGAGAAAAGCCTTCCTGCGGATTCCGTTTGTCTTCAGGTCTGCCTCTCCTTTCGACTCACCTCCCCGAACACGTGTGGCTTTGCCTCCGCAGGGTCAGGCAGCAGGGAGGTATACACGGAGGCTGGCAGCCCCACTCGCAATTTGCATGCAGAATTGTGACCTAGGTCCTTCTGAGCCTTCTTTTCCTGCAGGGAGCGCCCAGTGTTCCTGGGATCGCCCACCGCCTCTAGGGCACTACTGTTTCCCACCGGCTTTTGAGGTCCTTTGTTGGAGCACCTCCCCCAGTGCCGATTTCCCACTGCTTCCTCTCGCATTTCACACCCTGTGTTTCCCGCCGCTGAATTTCCTTTTCCATGTCATAGCTGTGTGGTTCTGCGCTGAGCCCTCTGTCATCGCGCGTTAATTTCCCCCGTAGGATCCCAGGTCAGTGTTGGGGTACTCATCAGGTGTATTTCAGGCCATGGGAAGTTCCCTTCAAGACTTTGTACCTCCCCAGCGAGGAATGCGTCTGAAATTGCAGGACTTCAAATGTGAGATGCATCTTCTCGGATACCTAGGCCCTTGCAGGAGCCTCTTACGCCTGTCAGGCTGCGTGCTGAATTTGCTCTTGTAGAACGCACATCACCTAGCACCCAGGAGGCGCCCGATACGCATTTGGAAGATGAAAACTGTGTGAACGATGAGCCTGGCCCTTTTGATAAAGGCTGGGAAAGCTACAGCTTCTGAGGGGCCCTTTGGGGGTCAGTGTCGAGGTCTAGTAGAGATTTGGGCGAAGAAAGGAGTCCTTGTGCTTTGTATCAGTATGCTGTCTCACATCTCGGCAACGACACCGTGATGGGCTTTCCTAAGTCACCTGATGGTGAGATTTCGGGGTTTTCCTCTCCTTTCTTTTCAAGCAATGATTGACCTGGGGGTAGCGTCTTGAACACTTGAATTCAGAGGCAAAAGGTAAAGGAGTAGTCAAGTGCTCCTCTCTTTATGCGCAAGTGGACTTCCATGAGATCAGGACCCTGGGGTTGTTTCCCAAGGCAAAAACAGACTGTGTTGGGCCAGGAATGAATGCAAGTGAAGACATTTCCTTATCGACAGAGAGGCGCCCCACTGTTGCCTGGGAAAGAGGGACCCTGACTCCAGTTCTCTTTTTTATTTTTAAAAAGTTTTTAACATTTATTCATTTTTGAGAGACAGAGAGACAGGCTCCCAGAGTGGGGGAGGGGGAGAGAGAGAGGGAGACACAGCATCCAAAGGAGGCTCCAGGCTCTGAGCTGTCAGCACAGAGCTGGATGCGGGGCTCGAACCCACAAATTGAGAGACCATGACATGAGCTGAAGTCAGGCACTTAACTGACTAGCCACCCAGGTGCCCCTCCAGTTCTCAATCCCATCTCTTTCGGAAGCCCCCGGTCACCCTGTCATGGAGGAAACGTCCAGGACTTTGTGTGAATACAGGTGTAGCTGCCACCCTTATTGCTTTTACCTGGACTGTCTCTTTGACCTTGATCTATATAAAGGACATCTCATTGTCTCCTCGAATCACAGTGCTGCAAAGATGAAGCTAGTGATTTTTCTTCTTTTCTTTAACCTCATGCTTCAATGGTCCATCCCTCCGTTAAGGAGACTTGCCCTAATGCCATCTTGACTATAGCACATCCTTATCACGAATGACGGGTCTCCACAGCTCCATGTTTGAAGACCTTGGTGGCAGAGCCCTGGCCTTGGGCCAGCTGTGGTCCCTGGACCACCAGCATCAGCAGCACCAGGGCACCAGGGAACTTGTTAGAAATGCAGACTCTCCGGCCTCCCCCCAGACTGCTTGATGAAGGGACTCTGGAGCTGAGCCCCACGCCTTGCCGGTGATGGTGACGCATGCTGGAGTCTGAGAACCCCCAGCCCCGCAGAAGTCATTCCTGGATGCCCACAGGTAGAGAAATGAATTAGCAACTATATCAGCCCATCAACATTTTGCTGTTTTTCCCTTTACCAGTCTTCTTTTCTTCCCTAGAGCTTTATCGGGACTAAAAGATGGAGTCTTCTCATGTGTGGAGTAGTGAATTTTGCCGAAAAACTTGGAAACTAACAAGAATTTGGCCAAATGGGCCTTTTCTCTTTTGCACTGCACCAGGGGCTTCTAGAACCCAGATCCCCTCACAGCTCTCTGGCCAGCAGACCCCCCCTTCTGGCCTCTGCGTCTCTGACTGGGGGCTCTCTCTGGGCCGGTATTTCTACATCGGCCCCCAGAACCCTCAAGAGGGTCTTAGCTCAGAAACCCAGCAGCGATAGTAGTAATCTGCTTGATAATGCACATTTTTTAAAGCTATATTTCCTTCTGTATCTGTTTTAATTTTCTCCCATTCGTCCCCATTGGTGGCAGCGGGACTCCTGGCATAGGGTTATGGAGATGCCCAGACACATGACAGGGACGTAGACAATCAGGACCATGAGCTTGTCAGTTACACAGACTCACAGCCTTGGAAGAGGACACTGCCTGCCATGGGGACTGTACGGAGATTGCTCTCAGGAGCAGGACCCAGGACCAGGGGAGGCTTTGTAGTATCAAGGGCCGGGGCGGGGGGGCGGGGGGAGAGCATTGGTTCTTGCAGAAGGATGTGATCTCTTGGAGTGATTCTGTGGGCGGGGGGGTTGGGGAGGACTGAAGCCCACCACTAAGGGATAGACAGGCACTGTGCCTGGTCCCAGGACAAGTGAGGAACCTGATCCGTGGGAGCAGAGTGGAGAGAGGAGTTTGTGGTTAGGCCATTCAAGGCTCTCCTGGTTTTCCCCAGATGTCAACAATGCTATTTTGGAGTGGTGATGGGGGATTTGGAGCCGAAGGCCAAGAAATAATTCTTTCAGACATCTTTGGTGCAAAAAGGTGATTTTGTTAAAGCCCGGGGTCAGGACCCCTGGGCAGAAAGAGCTGTATGGGGGTGTGAGGCGTGACTGATTATATACTTGAGAGCTGGCGGGGGTGGGGGTAAGGAAAAAGGGAAGTTTCCCAAAGGACTTTCGTGTGTTAAAGAGGACTCATAAGATATTGCAGACCTTGGCCTTGTCGAGCTAGCTAGTTTTCCCTCTAGCAAAGTATTAACATTACGACAGTAGGCGGCTCCTGGAGGAAAGTTCTGCTCTGTTTTTGCCTCAAGTATTTGTCAACGGGGCTGCAGGTTATAAAGAAATTTAATGGTATGTGCATTTCCTTCTTGCCTGTGTTCCCCACATCACTGTGGAGAGGAGAGTGATGTCAGGGCTCCAGGAAACGGAGTCTGGGTTTCTGGAAGGTAGGCTGTTGATAAGATTGCCTTTTTCTTGGAATTCCCTAAGATATTTGTAAACTCACGCAGACTCACGTCCTGCATGACCATGATCTCTATCAGTTAACCTTTGGTTCTGTTTTCTTTCCTTTGTTCCTTCGAGGCCAGGAGTGCCTGAGGAATGGACAGGAGTCCCCCCTGGGGGGAGGGGCTTCTTAGGCTGTGCTTTGCCCCCAGCTTGCCTTTGGATCCCTCATCATCAAGACCCACTTAAAATAGGCCCTTAATTTGGGGCCTGATGCCACAGTATCTCTTTCCCTTCCCATCCCCACTGAGGCCCTCTTTCAAGCATGCTTTTCACAGTTGAATTTTTGTCTCGCGGTCTGCTTCTGGGGGAACCCGAAGTAAGGCCACCAACCAGCATCATGTGGTCACTCATGCAAGCCGGTCTTGCTAGCAGAGCGATTCCGTGCAGCTCAGTCTAACTTCCGTGGTTTCTGAAAGTCATTCTGTTTTCATTCCTAAGTTGTTCCTCCAGTTTTGAATCTCAAATAACTGGTGGCAAGGTGTGGCAGTTCTTCAGATCACCACACTGGTCTTGTCATATATTCTTTCTTTCTAAAAGAAAAATGGGGGGAAATATCAATGTTCGATGGATACAAAGCCATAAGTAAAAAAAATGGAGATACTGAAATAACTATGAATAAATGGAATGAGAGGGGATGTCTTAAGATTTGTTGAAATGGCTAACAAAATATATCATGAAAATTTAATTCTTTTTCTGCTGTAATTGGCAATAAGGTCAAAATCTTAAGTCCATTAATAGATGACAGGCTCTATACATATACACCATGGCGGGGGGAGCGGTCGGGGCTGGAATACAGTGTCTGTCACAGTGACAGGCAGAAGCAGAGCTTGGGAATGAATAATGCTATCAAAGTTGTTAAAGGTAAGATATCAGTGTAAAGTGTGATGTCAGGGGCAATGGAGGGATCTTTACTCCAAAGCAAGAAGCTGGAAGGTATGAGAACCACCAGAGCTGGGCCACAGATTCCAATGTGAGGGCACCTGGGTGGCTCAATTGGTTAAGCGTCGACTTTAGCTCAGTCATGATCTCACAGTTTGTGTGTTCAAGCCCCACATCAGGCTCTGTGCTGACAGCTCAGAGCCTGGAGCCTGCTTTGTATTCTGTGTCTCCCTTTCTGTCTGCCCCTCCCTCTGCTCACTCTCTGACTCTCTCTCTCTGTCTCTCTGTCTCTCTCAAAAATAAATACACATAAAAAAAAAAAAAGAATCCAATGCAAAGATGTTAGATCTCTGTTCTTGATGTTGGATAATTTTTTAATAACTGGAGCATGGTTCTAGTTAATTAATACCTATGATTATAATCTAATACTCCATTAATGTCTATGATTTATGCTTATCTCTAAAGGGCTTGGTGTAGACTATATAGTGTTGTTCCGAAGCTGGTCTTGGAAAAAGATGTAAAATTTCCCTTAAGATTATTGCTTATGTATTCCGGGACTCATCACAGGTACCTAAATGCACCTAAACAAGTGACCTATTTTGGTGTGCACATAACAAAGGGATAGGAGGAATGTGTCCTTTTCCTGTAAATGTCACATTGTTCTAGGGATGCTGTCTGCTATTGTATTCTCATCAGACTGTTAGCAGCAGAGAGAGTCAGAGTGTCTAGAGATAGGCAAGTAATAACCAAAAAGAGGCTGGAAAATGGAGAAAATCATTGATGTGTCAAGACTATCGTTTATTCATTTAACAGGTATACTTGGAGCGCCTGTAATGTATCAGCACTAGGTATTCAGGGAACAGTCGCGGGGTCTGGCAGTCTACTTGGGGTCCAGAAACATTAATCTCAGAACCCAGCAACATCATGTCATATGAAGGAAAAGAAATAGGGTGCTGTGGAAACATAACAAGGGGAGCCACTCTGGAAGATTTGAAAAAGTTTTCCCTGGGGAGACTGTTATTAGAATTTGGAAAACAGGAACGAGAGGTTGTAAATTCAGTAAATCCCGCAAGCTTCCGCCTACTTGTTTTGATACAGTGGGAATTTTAGGATGGCTGTTGCTTCTGGTGTCATTTTAATATTTCTATCTAATTACTTGCTAATTTGGCTGCATAATATATCAGGCACATTTCTTTTTTTTTTTTTTTTTTGGTTTCCAAACACTCTCTGAGTGTCTTGTTGGCTCCTGTACTGCCAAATGAATGGCAACAGTATTCTATTAAGAATTGCTTCCGTGCACATTTATTTCCTATTACATTGAAAGGGATTTTTCATCATTTTCCAGTTGACTGAATTCAAAGTGAAATTAACACTGTCCATCATCCTGTCTGGTCCATATTGTTCAATAATTTCTAATGTTTTCTTTTGTTCCTGTCTCTGGGTCTTAGCACACTTCACATTGTCCATTTAATTTTTTTGAAAATTTTATTTTTTCATTTAAATTTTTTTTTAATGTTTTATTTATTTCTGAGAGAGAGAAGCAGCGTGAGCATGGGAGGGTCAGAGAGAAAGGAAGATACAGAATCAGAAGTAGGCTCCAGGCTCTGAACTAGCTGTCAGCAAAGAGCCCGACGTAGGGCTTGAACTCACAAACTATGAGATTATGACCTGAGCCATAGTCAGACGCTTAACCGACTGAGCCACCCAGGTGCCCCAATTTTTTTGAAAATTTTAGCTAAATTCAGTGAACTTTAAATGGCGTGGTGTCTGCTAAGCCCAGGCATTTTCAGATGATTTTTAAGTACCACTGACTGTAAAGACATAGATGCAGCACCACTGTTAGAGTAAGAGAAGATAAATCGTTGCCCCCGAGAGTCAGTAAAATAGTTTTTTTACAGCCCATTTCACTAAGTGTTTAGAATGTGTATTACCTGATTAATCAATGTGTCGAGAGCCATAACGACATCAATGTATTTTCACTTGAGCCGGGGGATGGCGGTAAGGGAGGAATGGAATTATTGACGGCTGTGCTCGCCTTAGAGTAGTACGTTATCTGCCGTTAATGGTGAAAGTGGCTGCTGGCTACCATTTGGTAAAGAGGAGATCAGTATTGTAGGCAGACACAAAGTGATATCTAAATTTTGTTTTCCTGATCTTCGTAATTGCTTCTGACTGGCTAAATTCTGGCCCATTAAAAACAAAACCAAAAACAAACCTCTTGATGACTACTTGCGGGGAGTTCCTTTAGGCAAAATGATAACCCAGAGCACAAATTGGAGGTTAAAAAGGGTAATTCAGGGAGCCTGGGTGGCTCAGTTGAGCATCCAACTTTAGCTCAGGTAATGATGTCACAGTTTGTGAGTTCGAGCCCTGCATCAGGCTCTGAGCCTGGAGCCTGCTTCAGATTCTAGGTCTCCCTCTTTCTCTGCACCCCCCAGCTCATGCTCTGTCTCTGCCTTTCAAAAATGAATACATGTTAAGAAAAGAAAATAAATGATAATTCATAAAAGTTTCAGAATAGTTGACCATTTCAAACATAAGCTTTCTTCCAAGGTTTTTTGTTTTTGTTTTTTAATACTTTAGGGGTTATACCTGTGGAAAATATCCCAGAAAGGAAATAAAATTCAGTTTATGACTTGTTTTAACTTAGTAGTCGTCTTTTTGATTCTTGGATTTTGCTCATTCAGGCCTAGTTAACTGGACAGTTTATATATCTGCTTTTTTTTTGCAGACTAATTATGAGCACAGATGAACTTAAAGCACATACTTAGTAATTTCTACCGTATTAAGGATTGTTAGACATTGGAGGCTCCAAAAAGTAGACTCGGATGGAGATTTGTGTACAGGGAGTTTGTTCGGAAGTGCTCTCAGGAATCATGCCGCTGAAGGGCTGAGGAAGCAGAATTGAGCCGTGGAAGGATTTGAACCCTGATGCACTTGTCACGGAGGCCTTGACCTCAGGGATTGGGAAGCTGGCTCCTCTAATTGAGGTGAAGGGCAGGGCATAGATCTGTCATAGGAGGCATCTGCCTTTTGGGGCATGTGACCTTGGAGGGGACAGATCCTTCCCCTGAGTGGTGTTCCTGGGGAAGGATCCAGGTGGGCCCTCAGCAGACAGCAGTCCCAGCAGCTGGAACGGTGGACATCCTGGTCCCGATGGAAGGCTTGTGTGGCATTCCATAGCGTCCTCTACACATGAGAGCACTAATTTCACAGCACTTAAATATGGAGGCACTTAAATTGGTTCCGAGAGGTAACCGTCAGTGCGTGTCCTTGGGATGATCCTCAGAGAGAGTTCTGGGGGATGATCGCAAGTGGCGCGAATATTCACAATGACTTCACCATCGAAGAAAACTTGGCTCTCTCTTTCCCAAGGCATTTCAGTGACTTCTTGGTCACTGAGATAGCATTTAAAGAAAATGATCCATACCATAGTTACCATTTCACAACCTCATTCCTCTCTGTTTAGGGAACACAGGTGTCCAGTTAAGGGTTGCCATGTGGGAAAGCCACTAAAAAATTCTGATGACTGAAATGCAAATGAAGAAAGTTGGGAGGTGCCCTTAGACCGCGGATGACTGCATGACCTCAGAGCCAGGAAAGTGGGTGGAAAGATGAAGTAAGGGCGTCCCGCAAAGATGCACCTCAGGGGTGCGGGGGTCATGAGAAGCCTGGAGGATGGTGACTTCTGATGACCTCTGGTGTGTTTCCATAGCCATGTTTTCAGCGAGAATGAGAAAAGGGTGTACTCTGTGCTTGAGGCCGATGGGATCCTGTTCCCCGAAATTGGGGAAATCAGAACTGCCCCATTCCACTCTCATTTCCAGCTTCTTTCAAGAGCAATGATCTTCCAGTAAGACGGCAGCTCACAGTAAAGAAGAATGGGAACCCCAGACGGGTGGAGAGCTGGTCAGAGATCACCCTGTCACATTAAATAATCCCCTTCTGAAGATGTAGACAGATCATCTGCCAGGAACTAAGTGCTCTTTACACATGGAATTGGATACCCACTACTGGTAATGTTTTAGGAATCACAGAGGAAGATACTTTGGAGACCATGAATTGGAGAGCTTGACTTAAATTATGGTGAGCATTTAGACAGGACATAACAAAAGGAGGCCATGTTGTTGATTAGGAACAGGGCACGTTCAGTGAACCTCATTTCTCGTTTTGGAAGGAAGAAGGTGGCCTCGGCATAGAAACTCGGGCCCTGTAGGCAAAAGCCCTGGCTTCCTCATTTGGCCACTGTTAACTGAATGACTGCGGTCATTTCACATGATTGTTCAGAACTTTCTTTTCTTCCCTTTGGAAATCATGGGCCCACGTAGTTCAACTCCAAGCTGGTATTTCAAGAACAGTTCAACATGAAAAAAAAAATGCATTCTTATTTTCCTTCCTCTTGAAATACATAAAAAGGGATCTGATTCAGAAGCCTCAGCTCTGCTGTTTGTCTTCTGTTGACTCTTCTCACGTTTTTGTTTCCCACCCCCTCCAGAGAGTCAGATTTGACGGGTGGGGAAAGAACTCTCTCGCTTACATCTAGAGCACGTGCATTTTTTTCCCTTCCCATTGCTTCCCCCCTACCTCTTCACTCAGACCTCTATTCTTTATTATTTTTGACTGACAGCTGATTTCTCCCAAGTTTTTCCCTTCCTAAGCCTTTCAGATTCTATCTTCCTCTATTAATTCTCTGTCAACTCTCTGATTCTGACGTACAAAGAGCCGAGGACCGGGCTGGCTGAGAGAGCTCTCCTTAGGAGAGAGATGGGGTGGGGACACACGTGGAAGACGGAGGAAGGCAATTATGGGCTTCCTTTGGCGTCCTGGAGGAGGGAGAGAGTGTGTGACCAATTTCATTCTTGCAGTGAGTTTCATTGTATGCCAGCTGTGTGCTTGGTGCTGAAGCTAGAGCATGAAGCGTAGCACGGGAGACCAGAGCCCTCCACTCTTGGAGTTCACGGAGATCAGCAATCTGAAGGAAATAGAAAGTCGAAGCTGGGGAGGGGTGAGGGTCGCTGCCTTAGACAAGGAGTAGGAAAAGTCACTTTGAGGGGCTGACATTTGAGCGAAGACCTGAATGACGGGAAAGAATTTTCAAGGCAGAGGGAGCAGCAGTTACAGAGACCCTGACCTTGACATGTGTGAGAAGCAGAAAGAATGGGGCGTAGAGAGTAGGGCTGGGGAGGTGAGGGAGATGCGGGACAGATGAGGAGGAGAGGCCCGGTCAGTTAGATCACATGGGACGCAAGCCTTGGTGATGATTCTGAGTTTCGTTCTAATGGTAAGTGACCTCCCGGAGGGGTTTTGTGTAAGAGAAAGACAAAATATATGATTTATGTTTGCGAAAGATTCTTCTGGTCGCTGCATAGAGAATGGATGGCAGTGGGGCAGGAGTGGAAGCAGAAAGACTAGTTAGGAGGCTGTGTGCAGTCCAGGGGAGAGATGAGGTTCCTCGGGCTAGAGTGATAGACGTAGAGATAAAGAGAAGTGGATGGATTTGAGGCCGAATTGCCAAAAGACTGGATGTAGAAGATAAGACAAGGGGAGACGTCAAGGATGATTAAAGTTTTGGTTTGGGCAGTTCATTACCATCCACTGAGATGGGAAAGTCAGGAAAAGGGCGAAGGAAGTCAAGGGTTATGTTTTGGAGATGCTGCATTTGACAAGGATGTTAGACATCCAGGAGGAACGGTCACATAGGCGCTTGGACTGTATAAATGAGTCTGCAGCCCAGGGGGAGGTCAGAGGTGCACATATAAATTTCGGTGTCACCGCCAGAGAGACAGGGAAAGCTGGGAAACAGGGTTAAAATCACTTAGCTTTAGAAATAGCTGGGCAAGAGAGGATCATGGCACATGATACAGGAGCAAGTTCTAGGGCATTCCAAGATTTGAGGGTTCGAAAGAGAAGCAAGCAGAGAGACCCAGGAGAGTGTGACATCATGGCTCCAGTAAGAGGAGAGTTTTCAGGGAAGGGAGTGGGCAACTGAACAAGTGTGTGAAATAAGAAGTTTCCGTTAAGGGGCGCCTGGGTGGCTTAGTCGGTTAAGCATCCGACTTTCGCTTAGGTCATGATCTCACGGTTCGTGGGTTCGAGCCCCGCATCGGGCTCTGTGCTGACTGCCAGCTCGGAGCCTGGAGCCAATTTCGGACTCTGTATCTCCCTCTCTCTCTGACCCTCCCCTGCTAACGCTGTCTCTCTCTCTCTCCTAGAAAAAAAAAGTTTCTGTTGAATCTGGAGCATGTTGGGATGTTGTGGTGCCTTTGAGATAAGCAGTTTTATTTTGTTGATTTATTTATTTTTAAATTTTTTTATTGTTTTTATTTTGAGAGAGAGAGTGTGAGTGAGGGAGGGGCAGAGAGAGCCTGACGTGGGGCTTGAACCCAGGAGTGTGAGATCGTGACCTGAGCCGAAGCCGGACACTTAACCAACTGAGCCACCCAGACTCCTGAGATAAGCAGTATTAGCCAGATTTGAGTGGTTTTGATGAGTGAAAAAACTGTTGAGGAGGGGGAGGCAGTGATTTAGACAGTGCTTGGGGGAAGGAAGTGTTTTGAAGGGGGACAGAGAAGGCAGCTGGGCGATGGAGAGGGATTGTGAGGCCTGGAGGAGCATATTTGAATGCTTGCAAGAATGACCAAGGAAGAGGGCTGGATGCTGGTTGTGTACTAGAAAGAGGAGATGAGTGGGTCAGTGGTGTTCTTTTTTTTTTTTTTTTTTAAGTTTTTTTGTTTACTTAGAACAAGAAGGGCAGAGAGAGAGAGAGAGAGAAGCCCAAGCAGGGTCTGCACTGTCAGTGCAGAGCTCAACGCGGGGCTAAACTCAGGAACTGTGAGATCATGACCTGAGCCAACATCAAGAGTTGGATGCCTAACCAACTAAGCCACCCAGGTGCCCCATCAATGATATTCTTAAGCAGGTGGTAAGGGCTGGGGATCCAGAGCAAGTGGGGGCTGTTGGCTTTTGATAGGAGCAGAGACATTCTTCTGTTGTAACTCATGGTAAGCATAAAAGACGGTCTTGGTTAGGGACTGACTTGTGTCTTCACCAAAGTTGACACGCTGACGCCCTAACACCCAACGTGCGAGTATTCAGAGTGGCAATTAAGGTTAAATGAGGTAAATGGCGGTGCTCTCATCCAATAGGACTGCTGTCCTTAGACAAAGAAAAAGAGACACCAGAGAACTCTGTCTCCGCATGTGCACACACAGAGATAAGGCCATGCGAAGACACAGTGAGAATGTGACCATCTGCAGGCATGGAAGAGAGAGCTCACCAGAAACTAAGCCCGATGGTTTGATCTTGGACTTTTAGCTTCTAGAACTGTGAGAAAATAAATGCCTGTCGGTGAAGCCACCCAGTCTGAGGTATTTTGTGATGGCCGGGCCGACAAGCCCAGGCAGACAAGCAGAGGCACCCAGGCTGAGAGGTTTTAGATCTAGCCGGAGGTGTGTGAAAGCGTTGTCCTCTGTGGGCTTCTGTTTCTTCACTGATGTGTGAGGTGAGGCCATCAGCTGGGGTGACTGTAGAGGTGGGAGCTGGGGAGGTGGGGACAGACAAGAAATGAACTAATGATTTTTTTTTTTTATGTTTTATTTATTTCTAGGAGAGAGAGAGAGAGACAGCATGAGCAGGGGAGGTCAGAGAGGAGAGTCACAGACTGAAACAGGCTCCAGGCTCCGAGCTGGCAGTCAGCACAGAGCCCGATGAGGGGCTCGAACCCACGAACTGCGAGATCATGACCCAAGCGAAAGTCGGACGCTTAACCGACTAAGCCACCAAGGCACCCCGTACTAATGATTTTAAAAGAGATAGAAGTTTCTCAGGGAAACAGTAGGGCCTGCCGGGAATCAATCTGAAGTTTGCAGAGCCAAATGCGAAGTGCAGTCATTCACTGGAATTGTGTGCTCTTTTCTCCAGCAGGATTTGGCTGGTCGGGGAGAGGCCCAGATGGCAGAGAGTGGGGTATATTCAGAGTTCTGAATTTTCCAGGCGAGGGCAATGGAAAGAGAGAGGTAAGGGAATTCAGAATGTTTTGGGGGGCATGAGTTGGGCAAGGAGAGAAATGAAGGTGTGTGTGTGTATAGGAGAGAAGTTTCCATACAATGAAAGAAGGGTTGCAGGGAAGATACTAGGTAAGTTAGTAGAACATATTAAGATTAACAGCAATAAATTAGATTTGGTATAGGAGAGTGGTGATAGAAATACTCACTTCACAGGATTATTCTGAGTATTAAGTGAAAATGCTTGGTAAATGGTAAATTGAGGTATCGGGTTGGTCAACTAAAATAATACAGTGGATATACTATATCTCTATTTCCTTAAGGCCCCACAGTCTAGCTCTCACACCCGTGAACAAAATCGTCATATGTAAGTGATAGCTCCTGAACTTAAGTTTATGAATGAGTGAATCATTGAATCCAAAAGTATTGGTTCTCCTTAGTTTTAGCCCTGTGGCTAGCCCCCTCGGCAAAATGGCCCGTTTCAAACAACCCCTTAAGTGAGAAGTCTCAGAGTGGGGCATTGGACAAGGAAGGCTTCTGGTGTTTTCCAGATGCAGCAGCAGTGACTAGATGGAAAAGATGTCAAAGAACCACAATTTTTACTTCACAAATCTCAAGCACAAAGTTAGAGGTACTCTGAAGAAATACATGCAGTCTGTACTTCTTGTGTTCAGAACTGCTCAGGCAGAATCAGAATGTGATAAGACTTGTAAATCCCAAATTACATTCAATTGTGTCTAATAAAGAGATTTTAAAACTTGAGAAAATATATGTTATTACTGGGAAAGAAATACAGGAGTTGAGAAAAAAAGATAATAAGCAGTTGAATTAGATGGAATCATTCATTGCCTAGGGAAAAACCCATAGCTGTAATAAAAGCAATCATTCTGAATATTGTATTTCTTGAATTTAAAAAAAATGCATTCAGTGGATAGAATAGATAGAACAGATTCCATTTTTTATAGAATTGAAAAAAGAGGTATGTTAGATAACAAAACGCTAGCACTGCATGTGCCTTTATCTGAACTTCTCCTCGATTCTGTTATGTTAATCTGCATGTACATAGATTACACACTGATTCCTGGGAAGTTCTTATAGACAAAGTATCAAAAAGGCCTGTGTATTGGGAACATGCAGTTTCGAACTGATGCAGCCATTTTGGTAGAGCTGTGGATGGAGCCCTGAGGCTCACATTGGGGATTCATAGCACATTGGTCCCCCCTCAGGGTCATCCCTGTGTGTGTGGCCTTGTCAGACACTGGACGTGGGAATGGGGGCTCCCATGGTATGGCTTGAGCTCCATCTTTGTCCAACATGGGGGGCGGCTTCAGAGTCTCAACCCCTACTTTAGAACCTTTGATTGGATTACTAATTTCCCTGAGCCAGAGGCTCAAAGTGATCGCAGTACTCAGCCGAGACCAGAGAGGGGCTCTCTTTGCAAATGGGGTTGGGCTTAGGGGCAGAAGAAAACATCCTTAAAAGCATTTTTTAAACACAAATACGTTTACTCTGAAGTGCAGTACGTCAAAAACTCATTAGAACTCATTACTGTGTATGATCCTATTCATAGAGTCTAGTTTTCCAGACGAGTAGAAAATGGGACTAAGACCTAGTCAACAAGCAAGAGGAGATGGCCTCCAGAGAGAAGCTAAGCCCAGGGAGAGAGGTCCTGTCACAAATGGAGACAGAGCCCGTGAGGTCGGCCAGGCTCAAGCGCAAGACAGCAAAGCGAAAAGTCAACATCCACTCCCTCCCAGAATCCATACCCAGACACGGGAGCTCTGATTGAACTAGATTCAGATTATTCCAGATTTTAAGTGAGATAACAGCAGGACATTTGATCAGGCAGCAGATTGCGAATGTCAGATAGGAGACTAATAGATTTTAATGTAATCAGAAGCTGAGGTTTGTTGAGTAGGGTTATTGCTCTGAAGTTGCATGGAAGGAGACGTGATCGACTGCACTGCGCAGAACCCAACAGCACATTTCAGTAATTGTGTTTCATCTTTTCAGGGATTATTATGTTGTGCTGTTTCCTTGTTGAATTTCATCTGTAATTATACCGCTCCATTTTGAGATGGATAGGTCTCTTAGGATACTCTCCTAACGCTTCCTAATTACGGTTTACCTAAGCTCAGTAAATTCAGTTAGCCAATATTCTTACGCTTTCATTCAGTATTAATAAGAACAATTGGACACCATCATTTTCAATACAGTAAAGTCTCAAATAAAATGAACAGATACTAGGTTCTTCTGGGTAATTAAATCTTATAATTAGCTGGGGGTGAATCAGGATATCCTTTCGGTTCTAATTCTTCCTGTTCATTTTTTTTCCCTAGAATTTTCTCTTACTTTTCACTCCGAACGGGTCCAGAATCCATTTTTATTCCCCATCCATGAGTTATAGTCTTACGGTACTTCAGTTTTAGTTATCATTTACCCATTCATGCATTTGTTCTGATTTATTAAAAGGGGCCTCTGATAGATGAAGACACAGTCATGTCAAGGCAGATGTAGAGACATATTAATGGTGAATCAAGGGCAAATTCCAGAAGTTACTTTTTGAACCAATTCTAGTTTATCGTTTTTCATCATCGTCTTATAACACATGAGTCACACAAAAATTCTTGATTGATAGGGAGGTTCTGTGTACTTCCTGCTAAACTGAATGAAGTAATTTCAGGATTTTAAAAATCATCATTATTCTGTGACAGAATAATGTACCCTTTGCCTCATTTCACATTTAGAAAATTGCCGCAGTAAGATGAAGTATTCTATTGGCTACTTTTATTTTCTTACGACACATCCTTATTGCCATTTCATTTCATATCTAAGATACTCCCAAATGTTTGGACATGATTTCTAGAAGATGTATTTTGCACTGATTTTTGTTATGGTGACACTAACCTTAGTTCCACAAGTAAACTCACATAACTTTTATGAGATATATCACCATCTACTACTTTTTTTTTTTTTTTTTTTTGAGAGAGACAGAGACAGCCTAAGTAGGGGAGGGGCAGAGAGAGAGGGAGACAGGGAAAGAATCCTAACCATGCTCCGTGCTGCGAGTGAAGATCCAGATGTGGGGCTTGAACCCAGGAAGCTGCAAGATCATGACCTGAGCCAAAACCAAGAGTCAGACGCTTAGCCGACTGAGCCACCCAGGTGCCCCACCATCCCCTATTTTTGAATGTTAAACCAGTAAAATTGGCTTTTGCTCACTGCTCAGATGTGTTTAGTGCCTAGCTTTTGGGGTGTTTATGCTCTCATAGCATATTTTTTCCCTGGAGCTTCAAGCTTCTTTAGGCAGCTCCTCCACAGTGGTCCCCAGTCCCCACAGCTGTTTGTATTGAGTAAATTCCTCCTTGTTCATATGATCAAAAGCCTTTGCACCAGCTTTGTTCATTTTGTTTTTTTAAAGAAGAGTCCTTGAAATCGTCTTCATGAGCTTCCCAGTGTTTGACTCTTATGCTTCCCTGAAAATGAATATGAAATATAATTTTATAAAAGTGAGCCATGGACCTATAGGTTATAAGGCAGATTTTACTCTTTCATGACTGAGATTATTTTAAAACTGTAGTTATGGTTTAGTTATTTACATAGTTTTTAATTCTTTTTCTTTAACATTTCTTTTTTATTTTATTTTATTTATTTATTTATTTATTTATTTATTTATTTTTTGAGAGAGAGACAGAGTGCAAGCAGGGGAGGGGCAGAGAGAGAGGGGGACACAGAATCTGAAGCAGGCTCCAGGCTCCAAGCTGTCAGCACAGAGCCCAGCATGGGGCTCGAACTCACGAACCACGTGAGATCATTACCTGAGCTGAAATCGGACACTTAACTGACTGAGCCACTCAGTCAGTTTGTTAAATGGTTAAATGTCATCTGGTGACCCTGGGCTACCTCAAAGACCACTAGAGGTTCAGCACGGAATGTAGATAAAAGTTATTTTCCCATTAAAATTTTTATCTTACTATTCACTTCTCCAAGTTTTATTGAGGAAATACTTAGTTGACAGAGAAATTTGTTTATTTTTGAGTTGAGATGAGGAGCTTTGATTGAGATTGCATAGCTAATATGGACACTTAAGCATGGATTTTAAATGCCATTTTAGAGACATTTGCAACTCATGTCCATTGGCCGAAAAGGCCATATGCTTCACCTACCATCCAGTTTGCTGGAACGGTCCCCATCGGAGGGTTGCGTTTGACGGGCGGATGGAGCTGCATGGAGGTATTAGTTGAGTGGTCTCTCTAGCAGAGCTCCGGGAGGCTGAGGGCTATGTCTTGACTCAGGAAAACACTTACGTTAAATATTCTCAGTACCATACATCTCCTCTTACAGTATTTCCTTTGTTGAGCTCTTCATCTGAAAATTTAAAACAGCAACAAACTCTTGTTAGTGACACGGTCACGTGGCTCATTTTACTCTTGTAATTTTTCAAATTATTTCATCATTTTCCCCCATGAATGCATCTGGCTCTAAGACTGTCCTACGTTTTTTGAAAGTCTTATTCTAGGCTATTTTTGAAAGTCTATTCTAGAAAACGATCAGGGTAGAAGAACTTGATCATTGATTAAGATTAAGACTTTTTTGGGGCACCTGGGTGGCTCAATCAGTTAAGTGCCTGACTTCAGCTCGGGTCGTGATCTCACGGTTTGTGGGTTCAAGCGCCACATCAGGTTCTGTGCTGACAACTCAGAGTGTGGAGCCTGCTTTGGATTCTGTGTCTCCCTCTCTTTCTGCCATTCCCCGCTTTCCTTCTCTCTCTCATAAATAGTTAAATATGTTAAAAAATAATTTAAAAAAGAGTCTTAAAAAATTAAGACTTTGTCACTCAAAATGTGATGCTCAGTTCAGTAGGATTGGCATCCCCTGGGGGCTTGGTAGAAATGCAGAATATCGGGGGGTGGGGCTGGGTGGCTCAGCATTAAGCATCCGGCTATTCAGGTCATGATCTCACGGTTTATGGGATCAAGCCCCAAATTGGGCTCCTCACTGACAGCACAGAACCTGCTTGGGATTCTCTCTCTCCCTCTGACTCTGCCCCTTTCGCCCCCATGCTCTCTCTCAAAATAAACACACTTAAAAAAAGAGAAAGAAATGCAAGCTATTAGGCCCAATCCCAGACCTCCTGACTCAGAATCTGCATTTTAGTTAATCTCCCAGGTGATTCCTAGGCACATTGCAGTTTGAGGAGTGTTACTGTAAGGGGCACCCTCAAAACTGATAGCCCCCGGCGCGCTTCTGCTGAGTCCTGCTTAAGTGAGCTCTCAGTTCCAGCCACTGTGCTGAGTGCGTCCCTGCGTTGTCTCTTACAAACTGCATCAAATCTGTCAAAGAGATAATATTATCCCCATTTTGCACTCGAAGCTGAAAGTACAGAGGGGTTAAATAACTTTCTTGGGGGCTAAGCATCTAGCGTGCAGTGGCTCAGAACCATGGTCGGTTTGCCGCCGGAGTTTATCTTCTTGGTCAGGGTGATCTCTTTATTCAATTCCATAATATCTTCAACACTCTCAGTCAGAGCATTAGAATATAATTTTGTTAAAAAGGTAAAATCATGCCTTTCATATAGATAGGACAACAAACACCTTTGAGAGACTTCGTTGAACTCATCCGTAAAGAGACTGGTAAGGCGTTACAACCAGTTCAAAGGAACAGACAGATTTATAGATCAAGAATATTGAGATGAATGTTCAAAGGGAGGCAAACCTAATTTTCCTGGTGTGGGGGAGAG
Organism: Proteles cristata cristata; assembly: GCA_017311185.1. Lineage (NCBI taxonomy): Eukaryota > Metazoa > Chordata > Mammalia > Carnivora > Hyaenidae > Proteles > Proteles cristata. The sequence goes on along the minus strand of JAESUZ010002067.1, from coordinate 1,617,927 downwards.
TTGTCTCTCCACTGGACATAATTCATTTGTATGCCCATCGACAAGAATTATTTTGCGTTGCTGTCAGCCAGCTGCAATTTATAGAATTGCAAAATAGCTCTGGTAAAGAAAAAATTATTCATGATGCTTGTTAAAGCGGTAAAGCAGACTATTCAGTTCCGCCAGTTAGGTATGGGGGTCCCTGCTGTGGGGTGTTTAGGGGAGACAGATTGGGCTCAACCCTGAGGTCAATAGGAGAATGGGGGATTTATAAGGAGCCAATGGGGTCAGGGATAAGTGGATGAAAACTTACTAGGAGGAGGCATCGGGGTAAGGGGTACTCACGTTAGTGCTTCCTGTCTGCCCAGTAGGACTCACACCTGCGGACCTGCGCCCGGCCTGCCTCTTCCCTTCAGGGCAAACTGTGGGGCGAAAGGGGTGAAATTTACCAGAAGTGCATCCCCTGGGGGCTTGGTAGAAATGCAGAATATCGGGGGGTGGGGCTGGGTGAGTTTATGAGATTCATTACTATGGATCTTTCCTTCCACATTACAGTGATGGGCAGTGATACCGTAAATGGTCGAGGGAAAATTCGGTGCTTCGTTGGTTAAGTTTGCATTGCTCGGATCACGCACCTCTGAGTTATCTGGTCCTGATCCTTCGGAAGCAGTTTAACAACTCCGGAAGTTGTAGTTAACTCAGCAACAGGCCTATGATGTCCTGCCTGGTAGAGGTCCAGTGGGTTTCCCCACCCTCTCCAACAGTTTTGCCCTTATTTGCACATTCGTCTCACTATTCCTGGTCTATAGATGTGTCCATACTGTGGATTCTCCTTTGAACCGAACCTCTCCTTATGAATAGAATAAAATCTTTTACACGTGTTCATTTTATATCTGTATGAGATTTATGATTTTGCATTTTTGAAAGCTATCTTTCAACAGTGTAGGGGGCCCAAATACATTATGGTTACTGATTTAGTGGGAGAGAGCTACCCAATTAATCTCTGTCAAGGGTAACCAAAGACAGGCAAACATTAAGGTGAAACCAAGTTAGCAAGAGGTTTTTTTGTTTTTGTTTTTGTTTTTTTGCAGAGACGTCTGTGATTTCAGCTGGCTGCAGTGTTCATGTGTAAAAGAGTGAAGCTCTGTGTGGTCGTTTTAAATCCACTTATTGTTGTTTTGAATTAAATGACATCCGTCAAAACACAGATTCATGGTTCTTTCAAACTAATATGACTACAGAAAGTAGCCAGCACCTATTCTGCAAAGTCAGCATGATAAGTGTGCGTTTACCTGTCCATCCTCCTCACCAGACTCTTGGCTCCAAGGCAGCAAGGACATGATCCTGTCCACTGTCTTGTCTCCAATAGCCACCGTTCCCAGTGGCCCAGGCTATGGGCTCCATTGATCCATGATGAACGGGTGAACAAAGAGGCAGCCCAGGGTCTGCCCCTCATCTCTGCAAGGCACCAAGCCTTTTTGTCAGTTCCTTTGTGTGATTGGTATTTAAAGGTAGACTTGTGTTAACCAAACTGCTAGAATAGGAGTAGAATAGAATAGAATAGAATAGAATAGAATAGAATAGAATAATCAAGGTATGCATTGGACTCGGTACTTGGCCTTTATCTCTCAGGGAAACCAAGGTGAAGGGGTCACATTATAATTAGAACTTTTTTTTTTTTTTTTTTTACAAATAGTTTATTGTCAAGTTGGTTTCCATATAATACCCAGTGCTCATCCCCACAAGTGCTTGATGACAATGAAGTCAGGGCACAGATGGTGACCGTCACCTCTTATATGTCTCTATGGAGGTGGGGGAGGTTCCACTGGTGGTCAGGAGGTGCTCCTGGCTTATCAGCTCCTCTTCCTAGGAGCTGGGAGCATGAGAAGTAAATGGAAAACTTTCCATTTGTGGGGCTCTTTCCATTTTAGGCTGCATTCTCCTTCTGCTAAAACATTCTTTCTTCAGAGAGAGTAAAATTGATCAGGTTTTAAGGTTTTCATTTAGACGCACCCTCCAGTTTTGTCCCCTTTCTGGCCACTGAACATAGAATTTGCATGTTCCCGAAATTCCTTAGTCACCTACAGGCAGATTATTCCTTGGGATGTCGGGGAGACAATGTCATGATGGCATTAATTGCAAGTCATGCTCAGAAGGTGATGTAAACTCTGTGTTTTCAAGATCCCAGTGCGGGGGCGCCTGGGTGGCTCAGTCAGTTAATCATCTGACTTCGGCCCAGATCATGATCTCACAGTTCATGGGTTCGAGTCCCGCATCGGGCTCTGTGCTGACAGCTCAGAGCCTGGAGCTTGCTTCAGATTCTGTGTATCCTTCTCTCTCTGACCCTCCCCTGCTCATGCTGTCTCTCTCTCTCTCTCTCTCTGTCAGAAATAAATTAAAAAAAAAAAAAAGATCCCAGTGGATGCCCACCGAGTACCAGTGACGTTATTTTGTAGGGATTGAATCGCTTCTTTTTTTTTTAAGAGATTTTTTTTTGCATCATTGGAAGCTTAATTTTTATCCCCTGGCAGGAGCTGTGTGGTCCTTAAGCTTCCTACTATTCTGTGAAATTTTGCCAGGTGGTTTTGTAAGGTGATCACTCTCAACTCAAGGCTGACTTAAAAAGACAAAATTTCTGAAAGGCACCTCAGCTGCACAGATAGTGCTGGCGGACATGCTTGTTTTTGTGTACGTTTCCATCTCCAATTCTTATTAAAGAGTTTTTTCCCCTGACACACTGAAGTGATTGAAGATGTGCCTGAAGTCTGGGTTGCCAGAACCAAACAAATTCCCTAATTAAATAATAAAAGCCATCAGAATCCATAATGTGAGATTTGCATGGAATGGAGAATTTATGCCATTTAGTAGTTAGCAAACTGTCAGCCAAAGATGAGCCCGGCGTCTTCAGGGCCACATCCTAGGTGGCTCTGTGCGTCTAGTCAAGGAGTGTGGAGCATGTCCTGAGGGGAATGGAGGGGGTTCCCGGATGGACTTTGCACAGGGAAGTGACAGGATCAAGTGTGTATGCACAACAAACCCCCCAGGGGCGGTGAGGATGGAGAAGAGGGGAAGCGAGGTTGGTTGAGATGTTTGGAGAAAACAGGTGGGCTGAAAGACAGGGTGATCCGGAGGGAGGCCTGGGGAAAGCTGTCAGTGAAGACCAGCCAGTTATATAAAAGTAACAGTCAGAACAAGAAGAACCCTGAGGAACAGGGAGAAAGGACTGTGACAGGAGCTGAGTGCGGGGGTTGGGGGTGAGGTTTGCAGTTCAGATAGTGGGATGTAAAGTCGGACTAAAATAACCCCCGGCTCTGGTGGTGCTTTCCCAGAGTGGTTTCATGGATTTGTGGGAAAAGAAAAATGAACGAAGTGGGGTGCAATTTGAAGGAGAGGCAAGGCAGTAGGTGAAGAATAGCAGAATGCGTTTCCTTTGGTTTTGACCTTGAGATGGTGGAGAGTTGAGCCAGAGGAAGAGGAGGGGGCAGTGGGAAGGAAAGGGTGAAGGTTCAGTGGAGAGCAAACTGAAGGAGGTGGGTCCCGATCTCAGGGGAGACACGGAGGGACGGGACAGCAGGTGGATTACCCTTTTGTGGAACAGAAAGACTTTTTCTTCTAAGAAGGAGAATAAGGGTGTCTGATCCCTAAAGATCAGTTGACACATGGCAGTGACATTTTTCTCTAAGGTGGGACTCATGACTAAGGGAGAAGGTCGGAGGGCAGAGAACTGTGAATGGGTAGGTGGCCATTGAGGAGAATGGGAAGAGAAGACAGCTGGTGACATGTAACAGAATCATCAAGGTGGACAAAAGGCCGAATGAATCAGACACTACACATTCATCAAGGCACCAATCACGTACCTGTATGATTTTTCTCCCTGCAGTCCTCAGGGGTCAGGTGCAGCCATGTAGCATGCCAGGGGCTGTCTTCCTCCATTACTGCAGCTTTGCAGGGTGGAAGTGGCAGAGTGCTAAGGGAGCAGGTAACTGAGAGTGCTATAAAGATGCCACCAATGTCACAAATGAGCAGGTAGGCAGTCTTGCACAGTGGCTCATGAGCAGAGATTGTGATCTCACAATGGGGGTGATTAAAGAGGCATTGGTGGGGTTGTTAGAACCATCTCTGCTCTCTGGTCTGGGAGGCTGCAAGCGCTGACTTGGTCCACGTTCTAGTGCATCTCTAAGAGGATGGCCCATGTCTCTTCTGTGACTTGTCTTGGGGGCAAGCTCTGTCGCTCAGGAGATCCTATGTCGCCTCATCCCATCTTTACCTAATTATGGTAAGAAGGATGTTAGAAGAGCCTTTACCAGAAAATTGAAATAAAATTGAAATTTAAAAACAAGTCTCAGAGTTGACAGAAATAGAATTCTTTTTTTTTTTTTTAATTATTTCTAGGAGAGAGAGAGAGAGACAGTGTGAGCAGGGGAGGGTCAGAGAGAGAGAGGGAGTCACAGACTGAAACAGGCTCCAGGCTCTGAGCTGGCAGTCAGCACAGAGCCCGACACGGGGCTCTAACCCACGAACTGCGAGATCATGACCCAAGCGAAAGTCGGACGCTTAACCGACTAAGCCACCCAGGTGCACCCAGAAATAGAATTCTTATTGGGAGCCCAAGAAAAGCCTGGCTTTGGTTTTTGGAGCCCTCTGACTCCTGTGCTTTTTCCCTCCCTAGACTCAAATGCTCAGACTACAAACTTGAGTTTGGTTTAGGGGGCCCCCTTCCATTGATGTCCCGGACTTCTGCCCACATGGGAGCGCCCCCACAGCAGCCTGTGATGTGCTTCACCTCTGTAGCTTCCTTTTTCCAGTTCTCCTTGACAGGTGCTACTTCCAGATGGGCCGTTGAGCCTGATCCCCGGGAATCCCTTCTGGGTTACATATCAGCCCACACTTGTCTTGTGGTGATGTCTTGTTCCACCAGGTTGGCTGTGACTCCGGGTCTTTAGAATTCCCACTTATACCTTGATCACCTTTTCTCTTTTGACTTGTCTGAGAGATATCCCCAAACCCAGAAGTTAGAGAGGACTCAGAGGTTTTCGGTGACGGTGGGGGCCAGCTTCTCAGATACGGCCTGTCTACAGGTCATGTCTTCTCTCAGATCAGAACTGCGAAGGTTTCTTCTTTTCCTCTTCCAAGAGCAAGTAACTCCTTCGTGGTTCTTCTAAGGAGCTCAGATGCAAGGCACATCTAACTCTTACTTATTCGGCCAGTCTGACGGGCTAGCCTAACCAGATGATCGCACCGTCTCCCCGGAAGATCTAATGCTCACCATGTCTCCCTGGAGTCCTGATGTCTCTTAGGGTCTCAGGTGTTCAAGCATTTCAAAACGTGGCTGTTCTATTGTTAATTTGTGTTTCAATCTTGAATAAAAAACACAGTTGAAAATACCATGAACGACGAGACTTCTCTAGAGGGCAGCAAAAGGGCTATACCAGTCAGATGGCTCAGCTAGACAAATGCGTGAAGGTTACAAATTCTGCCCGTGAGTATCTTAATATCTTCCTAGGCAGGTTTTAAGGACGTTAGATGAAAAGGAAGAAAACTTTTGAAGTCTCTGAATGAGAGGGGACAGGAGAAAAACAGAGCAAAGAGAACTCCAGGGACTTCCCCTTCTGTTCCTCTCACGGTGAAGCGGCTTCTAGGAGCCGGAGAAGTTTCTGACCCCTGTGTTCATAACTGTGACTGGTTTGAGGAAGGAATACAATGATGCATTTAGAAGAATAGAAAGCTGACTTGTATTTAGTGACTTCTGGGTGGGTTCAAAAAACTTGTTTTAATGTTTATTTTTGACAGTGAGACAGAGTGCGAGCAAGAGAGGGGCAGAGAGAGAGGGAGACACAGATCTAAAGCAGATTCTATGCTCTGGGTTGTCAGCACAGAGCCTGACATAAGGCTTGAACTCACAGACTATGAGATCATGACCTGGGCTGCAGTCAGACGCTTAACTGAGTGAGCCACCCAGAGGCCCCAACTTCTGTGTGTTTTTATACACACCCATGTAAGCCTTTGTCTTAGTCCATTGAGGCTGCTATAATGGAATACTATAGATTAAGTGGATTGTAAGCAACCGAAATGCCTTTTTCTGTTTTGGAGACTGCAAGTCCAAGATCGTGGCACCTTCAGATCTGGGGAGGGCTCATTTCCTGATAGACAGCCTTTCTGTCACTGTAACCTCACATGGCAGAAGGGGACTGGGCATCTCAGGCTGATTTTATTTATTTTTATGTATTCTCTTTAATGGGAATTTGTACAAATTTTAATTAATTTTATTAATAGCTTATTTATTAATTTACATCCAAGTTAGCTGGCACATAGTGCAACAATGATTTCAGGAGTAGATTCCTTAATGCCCCTCACCCATTTAGCCCACCCCCTCCCTCTAGTAACCCTCTGTCTGTTCTCTATCTTTAAGAGTCTCTTATGTTTTATCCTCCTCCCTATTTAAAAAAATGTTTTTAATGTTTTTTTTTTATTTACTTTTGAGAGTCAGAGAGAGAGTGTGAGCAGGGGAGGGTCAGAGAGAGAGGGAGACACAGAATCTGAAGACAGGCTCCAGGCTCTGAGCTGTCAGCGCAGAACCCGCCCCCTCACTGTTTTTATATTATTTTTGCTTCCCTTCCCTTACGTTCATCTGCTTTGCATCTTAAATTGAGCATATGAGTGAAGTCATATGATATTTGCCTTTCTCTCACTAATGTCACTGAGCATAATACTCTCTGGTTCCATCCATGTGTTGGGTATGGCAAGATTTCATTCTTTTTGATTGCCAAGTAATACTCCGTTGTATATATACACCACATCTTCTTTATCCATTCATCCGTCGATGGACATTTGGGCTCTTTCCATACTTTGGCTATTGTCAATAGTGCTGCTATACACATTGGGGTGCATGTTCAGACCGATTTTATAAGGTCACTGATTGCATTCATGAAGTCCCCCCCCCCTCCCTGACTTCCCCACCTGCCAAAGGGTCAGAATTTCTACATACGATTCCTGGGGGCACACAAACATTCCTTCTGTAGCGTCCCTGTCACTACTTTATTGAGTAAAGCTTTCCAAAAAGGAAACCGTAAAGGCTGGCCGTACCCTAACCGCAGACCATGTGTTTTTCCTCTGACTTCCTGCTCTCGTCTTCCCTCTATACCAGATAATCTCATTTGCTTTCCGTGGGTCTGTTTGTGATTTCAGTTGGGCAGCGCTGCTCTGACTTTTTATTAACAAAGATCCTCTCCAATTTAAGGAACATTGGAGGATGCTCAACCCCATTGGTGCCTGCTGGTCACAGTTTCACAATTCAATATCGCAAAGCCATCATAATTCAGAGCACTGTTGGCTTGGTAATTCACTTCATTAGTGGTGCTGCCTGAGTAAAAGACATAGCAAGTTCGAAATAAACAAATCCTTGGAAGGTACGATGATACACTTGGAAAGCACAGAAGGTCGGGCGTGGAGGCAGAGGAGGGAGGAGGAAGGCAGTGGGGGAGGGGAGGAAGAATCGGATCAGGATAAAGGGATCCTGCCAGCCTCTGTATGCTGTGTGGACAGTGTTTTTAGAAAGCGTTTCTGCACAGTATCAGAGAATTAATGATGAGGCTGCCTTGTGTGTCGTTAACCTCCATGCCTCCTGCTCCCCTCGCTTCCCACATCCAGTGTGTTCTGAAGCCCTGTCCGTCTCACCTGCAGATTAGATCCCAGGTCTGTCAGTGTGTGACTCCCGCTTGCCGTCAGGCCAGGCCGGGCTGGGCTAACGCGTGCACGTGCAGGGTGGGACTTGCCGGCGCTTTCTTCTCCCGCCACGGCAGCTGCGGAAGCGGGTTGTGGAAATGAAGGGGCCATGGATCCGGAGCCGTCTGGGTCCCCGCATCGCAGGGAGCACAGCTGCCCGGGGTAGCCGCCCACCCGGCGGGCATGCGAGCGAGCGAGCGAGCGAGGACAGACCTTGTTACGGGGAGCTGGGTGCGCTGGCATCACATCACAGTCCGTGGTGTCCTGACTAGTGACACAAACTGACCTCCTCTCTCTCCTGCCCCCTGTTCGGCAGCCGTGACACCCCTCGTTTCATTTCTCAGCAAAGCAAAGCTCTTAAAACATACGTCAGGGTCACCTTATTCTCCTGCGTCCCCTTGTCATTCGGATAGATTCTCTACACGGCTCTGTGGGCCTGCGTGCTCGGGCTGGGCTTGCTCCTCCAAACATCCTTTCCCCTTTGTGTCGTGAGCCCCACCTGCCTTCTTTCAGTTCCTCAAACATCGGGGCTGCCCCCCTCCATTCTGGGGCCTTTGCACATGCTTTTTTCCTCCATCTGGAACCTTCCCTCCACTTCCCAAAGTTCACCCACAGCTCACGGCAATTATGCTGTGATCTCCATCCTGGGAACATTGGAAACATCCCGCCAGGGAAAGGACCCGTGTCTGTTATATCTACCTAAGCATCCTGTGCGTTTCTCCAGCGCATACTGGGTTCTCAGCAGAAGTGTTCAGATGAATAAATAAATGTTTAATACTAAGTCAGAATCATATACGTGTTTTTGAAGTCTCAGGAAAGTGATAGTGGATATTGTTTTGAGGATTTACTGTGTCAGCAATGGTACCAAGGGCTTTTGGCTGTTTTCTGTATCACGTATATATCACAATAATAGTATGGGGTCAGAGCTATCCGGAGTGATTAAATAGCACAGGTGTGTCTTCAAGGCCCAAGAGGCCGCCCAACCCCATAATCCATTTCCTTCACTTGGTTTTTCATTTGGTTTCTTTCCAACTCCAGTTTTCCAAGTTCATGAAACTATAGCAACAGTATTATATCACAGTATTATAATAATCAAGGGCCAGATTTCCCTTACTTTCTTTTTAGAGAAACCTACTGATCTCTGGTGTCTGCATGCTTCCTGCCAGAGACGACGTCTTTGCAAAATGTTTACATACTACACAGTCATTGAAACTAGTCGATAATGTGTTGGTGGTAATTCCAAACCACAAAGTATGAAAACCTGAATGTATGAAGTCTTCCACAGAGAGTTCATTTCTATGTGACTTTATAGTGTGACCTTTTTTTTTTAATTTAGACTTGTCAGAGGTGAAAATACCAATTTCCTTTAATGGAATGAAAACCAACTTCATTTGGGCAAACGTTATCAATTAAATCTGAGTCTTGTTAACATCATCCTGTACCTCTCGTTTTAAAGCAATCTTTTTAAAATCTCTTCCATGACAGCACATATCTGAATGAGAAGTTACTCCAGCTGGCGGAAACATGCAAAAGTCTGCAAGATGGCTTTGTGACTCTATCTAGCAAAGTAAAAAGGTAAGTTCTCCTTTTCACTTTTAATTTAACTGTAAAATCAGTGTTTCACATTTGAAATATTTTACAGCACCTTTGAAACCATTTGGAAAATAAGACTGTGTGCTCTGGGTTGACCTTGGCTTCTGAGAAGCTCGCTCTGGTGAAGAGGGTGAACGAGGGGTGGACAGTGCAGACCAGGGTCAGACCCTGGTAGTGGGGACTCGATGTACCTGTCCCTGGATCCACATTTACTAAAAACTCCAGGTAATTTTACCGGCTAGACTTGTATAGGCCTTCATTCTTTTTTAGAAACCTGGAAACATTGGACCCTATCCCAGAAAAAGGCACATTTATCTGTACTGGATTGCTTATAATTCCAGAAGGGTAGCAGATTTACCCCTAGTTCTAGCTGTGGGTCACCTTCAACTCCCCTCACCCCCCATCTGCTTCCAATCCTGTATTTTATACCATCTTCTTCACACTTGGGAAGGGAGATCTAAAAGCTCCGAGCTTCACACACGGAAGAGCCCCTCGTGGCCTGAGCCTCTGATGGGGGGTGGTTTTGCTTTGACTGTACCTGGAAGGAGCAGAGTCTGACAGTGCCGGGTGGAGGCTGTGCCTTTGTGGGGGTCGGGGGGCCTGTGGTTGCCCCTGTAATCGTCCTCAAAGGAGCTCAGCTGGGTTGCATTTAGTATTAATGATCCTAAAGGGAACCCAGGATGTGAGGCAAGTCTTCCTGGAGAGTAGCACATAGACTGTCCAACTCTTCCGGCAGAAAAGGGAGATGTTTCATAGCGTTAAGTGTTCGCGCTGGGTAAGGAATCCCACAGACCTCACTTGGAGACCTCAGCTACTATTCTGGGCCAGCAGTTCAGAGCCTGTGCAGAAGGATGGTCCCGGGGTGATGCTTGATGTCCCGAGCATCTCTCAGCCTCTTGACCGCCTGGATCCTTGAGCTTATTAGGGAGGCCTGACCCTGGGTAAGAGCTCTGATTTGAGTTAATCTGGTGTGACCATCCAATCCTGTATGTTAGCTCAGTTGATTATGAAAGGCTAGCCCTAATAAAATTTTGGTTTTCTTTTCCTTAAATTCCACCTGACGGGCCCCGAGCTTCCTGGAGATATCCACCATGCCTTGTACCTCCCATCTGTCACACCTGATCTGCTCCTCTCCCTAAGTTTAGTCTGGGCCTTTCTTTGTCCTGGAAAGTTGACCAGTGAGGTCTTCATCAATATATTTCTTGCTCCTTTTGCCATCTAGTTTTCTTTGGATTTGACCCAGAGGGGAGCACCGGAAGGAGAATGGAAAGAAGGAGGAAGGAAAAGGATCTTTCTTTGTGGTGATGCTTCAGGTTAACTACCTCCTTGACCAAAGGAACGTGCTGCACTTTGCATGAAGGCCATAACTTTTGTTAGGCGCCTTTGTCTCCTTCCCTCTGCCTTCATTCTCTCCACGGACCCCTCAGTGTGGGAATAAGCCATTAAGAGTCTCCTGGCATTGTGCTTGGATTTTCCTGCATCTAGACTAAGCCTTTTGAAAAAGTCCTTTTTTTTTTTTTCTTTTTTAAATTTCTGAGGGGGGAGGGGAGAGAAAGAGGGACAGCATGAGCAGGGGCGGGTCAGAGAGAGAGAGGGAGACAGAATCTGAAGCAGGCTCCAGGCTCTGCACTGTCAGCACAGAGCCCGACGTGGGGCTCAAACCCACGAACCGTGAGATCATGACCTGAGCCGAAGTCAGACGCTTAACCGACTGAGCCACCCAGGCGGCCCAAAAAAGTCCCTCTTTGAAGTTCTTAAGTGACACAATTGAGTGGGCCATCATTCCCGCCAGGACCCTTGCTCACCCACTGTAGATGGACCAGAAGAAACTCTTAGAAATCCTTCTCTCCTCACATGATAAATTCATTGAATTTCGGGGTAGACTTAAAGTAGCTCATGCATCACAGACGGTGACATCGGTGGCCATCTCTCTTGGTCATGTTGCAGCCGTTGTCTTGTTTGTTGGGTGTGGGGGTTCACAGATCTTTTTAAGAAACCTGTCCCTCAGATCTCGACTCCCAAACCTGCCCCGTGCTCTGTGCGTCGGACGTGTGCCCCAGTGTTGACAAATTTGGTCCTTGTTTCGGCCTGTCACAAGCCGGTTGGACTCCTTGTCTGACTCAGCAAGTGAAAGTTGACCTTGACTTTCTTCAGCTTTCTCTCTGACATGAACTGTTCTTGCCCCCCACCCCCCGAAATAATGAGAATCCTCAGTGTACATTGACTCATACCTGTAGCTGTACATTGGAGCAAAGCAGTTGAGTCAACATGGGAGAAAATTCTTTAATCATGGAAGGTGTTGTTGCTGTTTTAAGGCCAGAATTTAACAACTTTATTACGTGCATCAACAGGGACGGTTAGCTGCAGTGTGCTAATGAGAGTGTCTGTGTGTTGCCCTTATGTTTGCTCTCTCACTCTCCTTTTGTTTTGGATTTGGTGCTCAGACCTCTTCTCTGCTGTTCTTTAGGGGGATGCATTTCTATTATGCACACAGTTTTCAGCTAGCTCACATAATTAGCCCATGCTGGTGTTCTGTTTGGCAAAGGTCTAGAGAGCAAGCACGAATTGCCCATTGTTATGAAAGTGTTATTTTTGCACACGGGAGACTCATTTTTTTTCAGCTGTATTGTCTATTGTCGGGAGTTGTGTGTTCTGCGACTCGGTGCTATTACAGATTTACAGGGGACAATTGGGAAGGCCATTCAATATATAGCGATAAAAAGTAATTTCATTTTCTTAGAAATAATTATGGAGCCCTGTTTTTTGTCATGGTCTGTTAAAGATTCAGAATTTACTCTTTCTTTAGCCAGTTTGTCCCTTTCAGTTTGCTGAAACAGAATCTAGGAAGACAGAGTCATAGTGGTAGGGAAACTGCTCTTTTTCTCAGGATGTTCTTCAGTCCAGTTTTAAATAAAAGAATATTTGACCATTGCTACTTGGAGGACAGCAGGATAGGGTACAGTTCTCCTAGGGTACATCGATAGGGTACATCGTCTAAGACTGTGAGCTCCGGCGATGTGGTAGCATCCCATTGCCTTGCTGAAGCCAGAGAGTGCGGATGGCGGCAGCACCCACCTGCTCCCTGGCTGGTCATGGTTTTCTCCTGCACCCAGCCAGGAGCTGGGATGCACTCACAGACAAGGCACTGTCCTGCTGTTTCTGAAACCCACTGGTGGACGCACATTGTCAAAACATTTTCCTGCTGCCTTTTTGAAGTCAGCAAGCATACCCCAGCCCCGACCGTGGCTGCCTAGCTAAAGCCAGTGGGCACATGCAATCCACACAGAGAACATCCTTGGATTGCCTGGCCATGGTGGCCATCGGGGCTGGAGTTCTTAAGCTTCCCGGAAACGTAATGATTAAGAGGACAGCTCCTGGCAGGCCACCACGCCCGGTGTGCCACACAGACAGCAGACTAAAACACAACCTGTCTTTCTCTGAGAAAGGCCTCCTTACTGAGCCTGGAGCTTCAGCCTGAGGTATAGGCTTTAGATTTCCCACACATCTGGAGGCTGAGGAGGTGGACCTGGGGAGACATTATCTTTGAGCACCCCCTTGGCCTCACTGCAGCTTGGTGAGACCTCCCAGAGAGGAGGTTCCACAGTCATGTGGAGCCCCCAATTTTGTACTCTTGCTCAAAGGACACCTCTGGGTTTGGAGGCTATCAGGGAGTATGAGTGTGGCCCCACAGGAGTGTGTATATTTGCATACTTCAGTGGCTGCTGCCTGAGGGTCGGGCTTCCAGTCAGCCTGACATGGTGCTAAATAAGATTCCTGCCCTTGGAACACCCACCGTTCTTGGTACACTTTTAAAAACAGAGACATGTCAAGAATAAATTGTGTGGTTTAGACCGTCACAAAGTTTCAAGGAGACAACCAAGAGCTAGGGCAAGGTCGAACAAGAAGGTTCATCACCTACACAGGCCGCTTCCTCAAGACTAAGAGGGGCAGCTGTGTCACCTGTCCCACAGAAACAAACACAAGAGAGTCAAATAAATTGAGGAAACAGAGAAATATGTTCCTAATGAATGAAGAAGGCAGAACCTCAGAAAAAGACCTTAACGATAGGAAGATAAATAATCTACCTGATAAAGAATTCAAAGTCACGGTCATAAAGTTGCTCACTGAACTTGGGATGAACACCATAATAGCTTCAACAAAGAGACTGAAAATCTAAGGAGCTGAAGGATACAATAACTGAACTGGAAAACACACTAGAGTGGTTCAGCCGCAGACTAGATGAAACCAAAGAACAGATCAGCGAGCTGGAAGACCAAGCAGTGGAATTCACTCAGAAAAGCCAAAAGAAGGACCTCAAAAATGAAGGTAACTTAAGAGAGCTATGGGACAACATCCTGTGGAAGAGCATTTACATTATGGGGGTTCCAGAAAGAGCAGAAGGAGAGAAAGGGGCAAAATATATATTTGGAGACATAACGGCTGAAAGTTTTCCTAACCTGGCAAGGGAAAAAGACATCCAGGTCTAAGAATCCAGAAATTCCAAAATAAGATGAGTCCAAAGAGATCCACACCAAGACACATTATAATTAAAATGTCAGAGTTAAGAGGATATATTAAAAGAAGCAAGAGACAAGCAAATTTTTACTTTCAAGGGAAACCCTATAAGGCTGTCAACAGATTTCTCAGCAGAAATTTTGCCAGGTCAGAAGGGGGTGGCAGGACATACTCAAAGTGCTAAAAGGAAAGAAAAAAAACCCAAACCTTCCAACCAAATACTCTACCCAACAATGTTATCATTCACAGTTTAAGGAGAGGTAGAGTTTTCCAGAACACAGAAGCTAAAAGCCTACTGCTACTAATGTGGCCTTGCAAGAAATGTTAAAAGGGACTTTTTAAGCTGAAAAGAAATGGCACTAATTGATAACAAGACAAGCTGAAAGTAAAAATATCACTGGAAGAAGCCAGTTTATAGGAAAAGTAGTGTATTAATCCCTTTAAAAAAGTTTTTTTTTAATGTTTTTATTTATTTTTGAAAGCAAGGGCGAGAGAGAACATGAGCAGGGAAGGAGCAGAGAGGGTGACACACAATCGGAAGCAGGCTCCAGCCTCAGAGCTGTCAGCACAGAGCTCGACGCAGGACTCAAACCCACAAACCGTGAGATCATGACCTGAACTGAGGTCGGACACTCAACCAGCTGAGCCACCTGGGGGCCCCAGTGTATTAATCACTTAAAAAAAAAAAACTATTATAAGGGTTAAAAGACAAACATAGTAAAAATCAACTAAAACTCCAATAATTAAAGGATACATAAAATAAAAGGAAGTAAAATGTGACCTCAAAAACAAAATGTGGTGATGGAGTAAAAATGTAGAGTTTTAGAATGTGTTCAAATTCAAATTGCTAACAACTTAAAATCTGTACATAAGATGTTATATACCTAAAGTGATATATGTGAACCTAATGGAAATTACAAAGCAAAAATTATAGCAAATATACAAAAAAAATGAGAAAGGAATTTAAATGTAATACTAAAGAAAGTCACCAAACCACAAGGGAAGACAGGAGAAGAAGAAAAGAACAGAGAGGAATCACAAAAACAGCCAGAAGACAATGAACAAGATGACAATAACTAAAACTTACCAATAATTACTTTAAAAGTAAATGGATTAAATTCACCAGTCAAGAGACACAGAGCAGCTGAAGGGATTAAAAAAAAGAGGGGCACCTGGGTGGCTCAGTCAGTTAAGTGTCTGACTTCAGCTCAGGTTATGATCTCACAATTTGTGAATTTGAGTCCCGCACTGGGCTCTGCACGGACAGCTCAGAGCTTGGAGACTGCTTTGGGTTCTTTGGCTCTCTCTTTCTCTGCCCTTCCTCCTCCACTTCTGTGCATGTGCTCGCTCTCTCACTCTCTCTCTCCTCTCACTCTCAAAAATAAATAAATAAATGTAAAAAAAAAAAAAGACACATGTATATAGTGCCTGCAAGAGACTCACTTCAGAAGGAAGGACACACACAAACTTAAAGTGAACGGATAGAAGAAGATATTTCATGAAAATGGAAATTAACAGAAATCTGGTATAACTGTATTCATGTTAGACAAAATAGACTTTACAACAAAGACTGCAATAAAAGACCAAAAGGGGCACTATATAATAATAAAGGGGTCAGTCCAAGAAGACATAACATTTATAAATATTGATGCACCCAACATAGGGCACCAAAATGTATAAACAAATATTAATAGACCTAAAGAGAGAAATTGACAGTAGTACAATAATAATATGGGGCTTTATTACCTTATTTACATTAATGGATAGATTATCTAGATAGAAAATTGATAAACAGTGGCCTTAAATGACACAGACTAGATGAATTAAATACATATATTCAGAACATTCATCCAAAAACAGCCAAAGATACATTTTTCTCAGATGCACATGGAACATTCTCTAGTACAGATTCCATGTTAGGACACAAAACAATAAACTCAAGAAGACTGAAATAATATCAAGCATCTTTTCCAACCACAGTGGTATGAAGCTAGAGATCAATAACAAGTTGAAAACTGCAAAAACTATAATTATAAACCTGTTGCTAAATAACTATTGGGTCATAGAAGAAATCAAGAGAGAAATTTAAAAAAAATAATTAGAATAAAATAAAACCTGAAATATGGCATACCAAACTCTATGGGATGCAGCAAAAGTGGTTCTAAAAATTTTTTTTTAATGTTTTATTTATTTCTAGGAGAGAGAGAGAGAGACAGCGTGAGCAGGGGAGGGTCAGAGAGAGAGGGAGTCACAGACTGAAACAGGCTCCAGGCTCTGAGCTGGCAGTCAGCACAGAGCCCGACGCGGGGCTCGAACCCGTGAACCGTGAAATCATGACCTAAGCGAAAGTCGGACGCTTAACTGACTAAGCCACCCAGGCGCCCTATTATTTAACATTTTTTAAATTTTTTTAATGTTTTATTTATTTCTAGGAGAGAGAGACAGCGTGAGCAGGGGAGGGTCAGAGAGAGAGGGAGTCACAGACTGAAACAGGCTCCAGGCTCTGAGCTGGCAGTCAGCCCAGAGCCCGACGCGGGGCTCGAACCCACGAACCGCGAGATCATGACCTAAGCGAAAGTCGGACGCTTAACCGACTAAGCCACCCAGGCGCCCTGCAGCAAAAGTGGTTCTAAGAGGGAAGTTCATAGCAATATAGGTCTACCTCCAGAAACAAGAGAAGTCTCAAATAAACAATTTAACTTTACATGGAAAGAAACTAGAAAAAGAAGAACAAATAAAGCCCAGAGTTAATAGAAGGAAGGAAATCATTAAAGATCAGACTGGCAATAAGCAGAAACTAAAACAACGATAGAAAAGGTCAATAACAACAGGAGCTGGTTCTCTGAAAAGATGAAAGAAAAAACCTGTAGGTAGTCTCATCAAGAACAAAGAGAGAGGGCTCTAATAAAACCAGAAATAAAAGAGACGTTACAGCTGATACCACAGAAACACACAGGATTTTAAGAGACTACGGTGAACAATTATACGCCATCAAACAGGACAATCTAGAAGAAATGGATAAATTCCATCTTTCAAGACGGCATTATGAAAAAACTGAAAATCTATATACTGATCCCTAATAAGAGGATTGAATCAGTCATCAAAAACCTTGCCACAAAAGTCCATACAGCTTCACTGGTGAATTCTACCAAACATTTAAAGATTTGATACCTGTCCTTCTCTGACTCTTCCAAAAAATTGGGGAGGGAACACTTCCAAACTCATTTTATGGGACCCTTTCATGAGACCTTAATACCATACCAGGCAAGATTAACGACAAAACAGAAAAGAAGTAAAGAAAATTACAGGTAATATCCCTGATGAATATAGATGCAGAAATCCACAACAAAATATTAGCAAGCCAAATTCAGAAATACATTAAAAGGCTATACATCATGATCAAGATAAAGTGGGACTTAGGCCACGGATGCAAGAGTCGTTCAACATCTGCAAATCAATCAATGTGATATGCTACACTAACAAAATGAACAATGAAAGTCATGATATCTTGATGTGAGAAAAGTTTTTGACAAAATTCAACATCCGTTTATATTAAAAACTCTTAGCAAAGAGGGTATAGAGAGAATTACCTCAGCATAACAAAGGCCATATATGACAAACCCATAGTTGTCATGCTCAAGGGTGAAAACCTGAAAGCTTTTCCTCTAAGATCAGTAACAAGATGAAAATGCCCACTCTCCCCACTTTTATTCAATGTAGTATTGAGAGTTCTAGCCCTAGCAACCAGGTCAGAAAAAAAGAAAAGGCATCTAAATTGGAAAGGAAGAGGTAATTAAAATTGTCACTATTTGTACATGACATGATACTATATATAAAAAATCCTAAGGACTTCACCAAAATACTATTAGAACTAAAAGATAAGTCCAGTAAAGTTGCAGGATGAAAAATTAATGTACAAATATCTGTTGTGTTTCTAGACACTAAGAATAAACTGTGAGAAAGAGATAACCAGGAAAACAATCCTATTTATAATTGCATCAAAAGAGTGAAATACATAGGAATAAATTTAACGAAGGAGGTGAAAGACCTATACTCTGAAAACTGTGAGACATCGAAGAAAGAAATGGAAGAAGATGCAAACAAATGGAAAGATATTTTGTGTCCATGGATTGGAAAAGTTAATATTGTTAAAATGTCCATACTACCAAAAGCAATGCACAGATTCATTGCAATCTTTATCAAAGTTCCAGTGGCATTTTCCACAAAACTAGAACAAAAGACCACTCATAACCACCACAATCTGAGAAGGAATACCAGTGTCAGAGGGATCATGCTTCCTGATTTCAATCTGTACTACAGAGCTTTAGGAAGTAAAATGTTATGGTTTTGGCACAAAAACAGACATATAGGTCAGTGGAATAGAATAGAGAGTTTCAAAATAAATCCACATATATATAGTTCATCAGTTTCCACAAAGAAGGCAAGAATATACAATGAGGCAATGACCATCTCTTCCATAAATGGTGTTAAAAAACTGGGCACGTTACATGCAAGAATGAAACTGGACCCTGTTTTACAGCATATACAAACATGAACTCGAATGGATTCAAGTTTTGAATATAAGACCTGAAACCCTTTTCCTATAGGAAAACAGGTAGTAAGCTCCTTGAAACTAGTCTTTGCAATTTTTTTTGAGCTGACTCTAAATGCAAGGAAAACAAAAGCAAAAATAAACACATGGGTGTACACTATGCTTTTGTATAACAAGGGAGACCCTCATCAAAACAGAAAGGCAACCTACTAAATGGGAGAAGATACTTGCAAATCATATTTCCAATAAGGGTTAATATCCAAAGTAGATGAAGAACTTACACAGCTCAGTAACAAAACAACACAACACAACACAACACAACACAAAACAAAACAAAACAAAAAGAAAGAAGCACTGGCCAGGATGTGGAGACACAGGAACCCTAATGTATTGTTGGTGAGAATGTACATTGGTCCAGCAACTATTGAGAACAGCATGGAGATTCCTCCAAAAAATGAAAAATAGAACCATATGGTACAGCAGTTACACTAGTGCATATGTATCTGAAGAAAATGACAACACTAATTCTAAAAGATACATCACCCCTATGTTCATTATAGCATTATTTCTAGTAGGCAAGATGTGGAAACAACCTAAGTGTGCATCAGTGGATGAAATAGATAAAGATGTGTTACAAAAACACACTTTCTCTTTCTCTTTCTCTCTCTCCCTCTCTCTCTCTCTCTCTCCTTCTCTCTCTCTCTCTGTCTCTCACTCACTGGATACTACACAGCCATAAAAAAAGAATGAAATGTTGCCATTTGCAACAACATGGATGGACGTGAAGGTATTATGCTGTAAAATAATTCAAAGACAAATATCACATGATTTCACTTGTATGTGAAAAACATAACAGAAGAAAACGCAAACTTAAAGATAGAGACAACAGATTGGAGGTGCCAGAGAGGAGGGGGGTGAGGAGGGTGGTTGACATGGGTGAGAAGGGATCATGAAATACAAACTTTCAGTTATCAAATTAATAAGACATGGGGTATGGTGTACAGTATATGGAATATAGTTAATAATATTAAGTTTGGTTGAGAGATGGTATCTGGACTTATTGTAGTCATTTCTCAGTGTATACAAGTGTTGAATCACTATGTTGAAGACCTGAAACTGACATAATGTTGTATGTCAACTATATCTCAAAAAAAAAAGGCCAGTTCCAAAGAGCTTGTTCACATTTTTGTTCCTGGCCCCCATCACAGGCTTCAGCACATAGTAGTATTTGTAATATTTATTTGTAGTATTTGTTGGTGAATAAATAAATGAGTGAATGAATGTATTTCTTAGATCTTCAAAGCATTTTGTATACTACCTTTAATTTCTAGCTCTTAAAAAAATAACCATAAATCCATAAACTTCAACTCCTTTTGAAACCATTAGTTATTTTTCTCTTTCCCTTAATTTGAATCTCTGGTTTTGTCCTTTTTTTCCTATGTCATCCTTTCCCCTTGAATATTTCTGTGAGTTTCTCCAGCCTAATCCTTCTCATCAAGTTATGTCCCAGATAAAATATTATGCTGTACTAAAAATGCTATCTAGCTATCTGATCAATGCTAGTTTGTTCATTTTTCAGTATGGCAAAGATTATATGTAATTTTTTCTGCTTGCATTTTTTGAAAAATGATGATTTTTATGAATATCCAAGCTTTTCATCTTAGTCTCCATTGCTTCAGACAAACGAATGAATTTTTCTAAGAGCAGAAACTTGAGAGCAGCTGACTCAGGAAATGAACTCATTTTTCTCCTTCTTGAGTGTTTCTGACTCTGTTGCTGTGCCTTGCTTTTCCTCCCTGTGCTTCTCTTCCATTTTGTCAGATGATCCTGGATCTCAAGAAAACACATATTTACATTTGTTCAGTTTCCTCCATTTGGTCAGAGTTGATGAAATAACAAAAATTCCCAAAATGCAACATTGTAACACAAAATTTGATATTCTCTCCTACAGCGGTCAATGTAGATGCTCCTTGATCAGGCAACTTTAGTTTGAGTATTGTCTCAGGGATTCTGGTTCCTTCCATCTTATGATATAGCCATCTTCAATAGACTATCCCAGGCTTGCTGCTGAAGAAGATGCTATGGACAAAGCAAACATGGCTTCAAGCAGACGCACATCACTTACAATCACATTTTATTGGCTGGAACGGGGCCCACCTCCATGTAGGTTTGTAGCCGTATAACTAGTTTTGACCAACTATACACCCTAGAAAGGAAGCACCAATCCGTGGTGGTCAATGAGATATTTCTGCAACATATATATCAAAGAGCTCTATTCTTCTTCTTCTTTTTTTTTTTTTTAATTTTTTTTTAATGTTTTATTTATTTCTAGGATAGAGAGAGAGAGACAGCGTGAGCAGGGGAGGGTCAGAGAGAGAGGGAGTCACAGACTGAAACAGGCTCCAGGCTCTGAGCTGGCAGTCAGCACAGAGCCCGACGGGGCGCTCGAACCCACGAACCGCGAGATCATGACCTAAGCGAAAGTCGGACGCTTAACCGACTAAGCCACCCAGGCGCCCGAAAGAGCTCTATTCTTCTCACCATCTGTTGATTCTTAGCCTCTAAGGTGTTTTTTTTTTTTTAAGTTTTTTTATTTGTTTTGAGAGAGAACATTAGCAGGGGAGGGACAGGGAGAGAGAGAATCCCATCAGACTCCACCCTGTCAGCACAGAGCGTAAGGCAGGGCAGGCGGGGGTGGAGGGCAGTTGAGCTCACGAACCATGAGATCATGATCTGAGCCAAAATCCAGTTTCAGTCTCTTAACCAACTGAGCTACCTGGGCACCCCTCTTAAGGTGTTTTTCAAAGGAAGAAGAATTTTTTTTTTTTAAACAGCAGTCTCTTACATCCTTTGAACACCTGAAAGTTTATGTAGTATCTCTGTGGAAAGGAAAGATCTTTTTAGGAATGGAATGGAAGCCATTGCCATTGCCCTACAACGTTCTGTGCAGTCACTGAGGCATGAAATATTCTTTGGCCTTCAGAGCTGTTTATGGGGAAGGGTAAGATCCAAATTCTCAGGATTAAGATTTGGAACAGCACTTCCTTGCATAGGTTAAGTGTGGCTTAAACCGTATACTACTTGGTGATTGCACATGTTTGATGAGCTATTTCATGCAGTACCATTGAAAATAATGGTAGAATTTTCTGAAAAGTATCATCTCAATGCGGCACCATAAAAATGCTAGTTAGAAAGCACCATTTTGAAGGGTGAAAGGCAAAGTGAGTTGAAGACTGACCCTAAATGTTCTTCACTGTTGTCTTGGAAAGTACAACATGACCTGAATTGCAGGTTGAAAAGAAGAGGTATAAATTATGGCAGATCAGACTTCAAAAAACCCTGAATGTGAGCATCTCACTTGACAGCCTGCTAACAAAGCAAGTATTTTTAAGTTTCAAGTTGTCGATCAGGAAAAATGATTTTTGCTCATGTACAAGATTTTCTTGACATAGGATGATCTATGACTTGTTTCTGCTCAGCTTTAAATCTCTGGTGCTTTCATCGCTTCTTAAAACGATACCCACCCTTTTTTCTTTGGACCTCTGACCCTTTACCTTGCCTTTTTAGATCCCATTTAAGGCCTCCAAAACCTAGCACTGTTTTCTTTTCTTGGTATGAAGATCAGAAAGGAGAAGGTAACACAAAACAGCCATTTGTGCTAAAT
The DNA here is from genome assembly GCA_017311185.1 of Proteles cristata cristata. NCBI lineage: Eukaryota > Metazoa > Chordata > Mammalia > Carnivora > Hyaenidae > Proteles > Proteles cristata. Next base: position 1,595,902 of record JAESUZ010002067.1, on the reverse strand, counting down.
GGTGCATTCTTAATATCTTAGGAAATTTCTCTTGTTAACTGAAGCAGTGCTGTGTTTGTTCATTTAAAATTTTAAGGTGGGGGGAGGGTGCCTGGGTGGCTCAGTCCGTTAAGCGTGGGACTTCAGCTCAAGGCCTGGTCTCTCGGTTCTTGAGTTTAAATCCTGCGTCAGGTTCTGCTGACAGGTTCTGTGTCTCTCTCTGCCCCTTCCCCACTTGCACTCTCTCTCAAAATTTAACAAACATTAAAAAAAATTTAAGTTGGGCAGATGAGCCAATATTGAGGCTATGAAAGAAGTCTGTGAAACTATTTTAGCATTTATGTCAAACAGTTATGCGAGGTCTATTAAACGGTGACTTCACCATCATTCTGGACATCAGAGAGTACCTAAGAAATAGCTAGCATACAATTTAAGAAATTGAAGGAATAGTCTCAAATTCTTCTAATCCGTATGTTTTTTTTCTATTCTTACCAAAAATATGGATGACTTTTATTTTTCTACAAAATCTATTGCCTTAATTTAAAGACTAAGCAAGGAGACAATGGCTTATTTAATGTAAGGCAACCGTTAATGAGAAGGTGGGAAAATAAAAGATTTTTTTGTGTGTGGTTGTTGATGCTGGAAAATAATTAACATAATCCTAATCTGAATTCCTTAATTAATGCTTGGTAAGAGTTGCTTCGTATATCTTTTTTTCCATGCTGAAGATTGAAGCAGTGTGTTGTTTTATTGTAAGTCTTTATCAGTGGAAACAAAACAGAATCTGCCCTCAGAAGAAAATGGAAATGCTGACTTTCTAGTTATGCTACCAAGTTGATTATGTATTCACATCAGAAGGCTTTCTTATACTGGCTGAAGTAACTAGTCATGTGAAAGAAACCTTTAATAGAAAGACCATGGCAATAAAAATAATCAAACTTCTTTAAGGGCATTAAGAAATAATTGAGATTATTTCTAATTTTAGAAGCGGCACAGAGAAAGAAAGCAAATGTATTACTGTTATCCAACATTCAAAAACAATATAGCCAGTAATGTTAAAAGTATAGTTTACTAGGGGCATGTGAGTGGCTCAGCTGGTTAAGCATCCGACTTTGGCTCAGGTCATGATCTCATGGTTTGTGGGTTCGAGCCCCGCATTAGGCTGACAGCCCAGAGCCTAGATCCTGCTTCAGATTCTGTCTCCCTCTCTCTCTGACCCTTCCCTGCTCACGCTCCGTCTCTCTCTAACTCTCAAAAATATATAAACATTAAAAATATTTTTAAAAAGTATAGTTTATTTACAATTTACGGCAGCCCCATTCTCAAGATGGTGCCTGCTGATTCTCTGCTGGCACCCACATGCTTTCCCATACCTCAGTTAAGGGGGCTTCCCTTTGACCACTTAATAGATAACTATCTATATCCATAGATAACTAATATACTATTCATAATCCTTTGCATTATTATATTTTATCATTATTATTGCCAGAATTACTAAATAGTGATAATTCAACAGCTCTGACTTTTGTAAGCTTACTGGATGCAAGGTAATTTAAACACATCTGTAGTCCTTGCAATATTTTTTCAGTATATGTTTCAGTATTCTAATTACACAAGTAAAAGAAATGAACCCAGTGGGTTTAAATGGCTTCTGGAACATCAGACCATCTGACCTAGAATTTAGATGAAACTCTGACTATTTTGTTCTCAGTACTCTATGGTACTGCTCTTAATGAGAGCAGAATTACCAGTCACAAATATAAGACTCTATAATACAAAACATTTGACTTTGTAATGAGAAGCTACCGAAAAGCAGTGCATCTGAAAAATACAGTACATTTTCTTCACTTTTTGATATTTATCTTATTTTAAGTTTCTTAAATGTAAATAGTGTGGCTGTGGCATGGTCTTGAACAGCAGGTACCCTAATCGGAACTTCGGGGTCAGTTTAGCTTCTCTTGGTAAGATCAAGCCTGATGGCTATTGTTGTCGTAGTTCAGAATTAATACCTGAGACCTTTGGATGTTTTTGTGTTCTAATCGCATGTTACATTTCAGCTGCAGGAACACTCAACGGCTTCTTTGTGCTCAGCACTGGGACAGGTACAGTGACAGTTATTCTCAACCTAGAGGTGCACATCTGACTCACTCAAAACATTTTCAAAGTATGTGTGTTTGACATTGAGATTCTACTTCACACCAGTCAGGGTGGCTAAAATGAACAACTCAGGAAGACACAGATGTTGGCGAGGAGGTAGAGAAATGGGAACCCTCTTGCACTGTTAGGATGCAAACTGCTGCAGCTGCTCTGGGAAACTGTGTGGAGGTTCCTCAAAAAGTGAAAAATAGAATTACCCTATGACCCAACCACAGCACTCCTAGGAATTTATCCAAAGGATACAGGAGTGCTGATTCAAAGGGGCACGTGCACCCCAATGTTTATAACAGTGCTATCAACAATGGCTACAGTATGGAAAGAGCCCAAATGTCCATCAGCTGATGAATGGATAAAGAATATGTGGTGTGTGTGTATGTGTGTGTGTGTGTGTATACACACCATGGAATATTACTTAGCAATGAGAAAGAATGAAATTTTGTCATGTGCAACAACATAGATGGAACTGGAAGGTATTATGCTAAGTGAAATAATTCAGTCAGAGAACGACAGATATCGTATGTTTTCTCTCATGTGTGGAATTTGAGAAACTTAAAGACCATGAGGGAAAGGAAGGGGGAAAAAATAGTTTCAGAGAGGGAGGCAAACCATAAGAGACTCTTAAATACAGAGAACAAACTGAGAGTTGATGGGTGGGGTGTAGGGAGAGGGGAAATGGGTGATGGGTGTTGAGGAGGGCACTTGTTGAGATGGGCACTGGGTGTTTTGTATGTAAGCAATGAATCATGGGAATCTACTCCCGAAGCCAAGAGCATACTGTATATACTGTATGTTAGCTAACTTGACAATAAATTATATTTAAAAAAGGAGGGAAAATTGAAAATATAAAAAATGAAAAACCCCAAAATACATGTGGTTGAGAACTCTTGCAAAGAAACATGATGATAATAAATTATTTCTTTTTATTTTTTAATTTAAAAAATATTTATTTTTGAGGGAGAAAGAGCACAAGCAGGGGAGAGGCAGAAAGAGGGAGACAGAGTCTGAAGCAGTCTCTGCATCGTCAGCGCAAAGTCAGACACAGGATCCAAAACTACTAACTGTGAGATCATGAGTTGGGCTGAAGTTGAATGCTTAACCGACTGGGCCACCCAGGCGCCCCTATAAATTATTTCTTTTTAGCTGGTCCTAGTATATTAAGAAAGTCAGATATTCAGAATATACTGGCTTCTCTTTCTCATTCTTCTTTGTAGATTCCTCATCTCTTCTCATATTTGACCCTGGAGTGCCCCAGAACACAGTCCTTAGGCATCATTTCTCTTCATGCTCAGTCTTCAAGGACCACATTTAGTCTCTTGGATTTAAATACCATGTGCATACTGATGATTTCTGATGATTTTCTGCCTGAACCTCTTCCCAAATTTGGTTATTCCTTTTGCCCAGTCAGCACTTCCCTGGGATGTCTGTAAGGTTTCTGAAACTTCATACATCTTATAGGGCCTCCTGGACTTTCTCCTAAAGGGAAATGCTTTGTACTATGGCACTTTTCCCAGCTTCAGTTAATACCAAGTCTATTCTTTCCGTGCTCAGGCCTAAATGCTGTTATTCTTGAGTCCTCTCTTTTTTATCTTTCTCATTATCTGTCATTAAATCTCATTGGCTACCTTCAAATTGTATACAGAAGCTGAATATTTCTTACTAATTCTATGAACTCCATTCCACTCCTGGATTCTGTGAAACTTCTCTTCACTTCCTGCCCTCTTAGAGGCAGTTCTCAACAAAGTACACAGAAGAAACCTTTTTAAAATAGAAGTCAGATCAAGTCACTTCTCTGTTCCAGTGTCTTCCCATCTCGTTCAAAATTAAAGACAAAATTATTACAGTAGCCTGCAAGGCCCTTATAAGCACTTCTCATGCATACATGTAATGTATTTGCCAATAATAGCACAAAGGAGGTGGGTGGGAGCGAAGCTGTTATTGGGACAAGGGAATGATTACAGATAGTAAAGTAGTAATTATAACAGTGTGTAAGTGGGTTTATAACATGAAAAGGTGTAAAATTGTATAAGAAAATTTCCACAATGGGGGAGAAAAGGGAATAGAGCTGTAAGTAATATTGTATATATCAGTACAATTAAGGTACTATAAATTGGAAGCTGATTTTGACAAGGTCAGATGTATATGGTAAGCCTTAGAACAACCACTAAGAGATAAAGTTAAAATTTATTAAAGACATTAAAATGCTACTTTATAAAATATTCACGTAAGGCCAAAGAATGCTATAAAAAAGTAGAGGAACAAAAAAATACATGAAACATAAAAACAAAGAATAAAATGGGAGACATAGGTCTAACTATATCAATGGAAACATTAAATGTGAATGTGTTAAATCATGTAATCAAAAGGCAGAGATTGTCAGACCAGATTAAATAACATGATCCAACCATATACTATATACAGAATATACACTTTGGATTCACATTTACAAATATGCTGAAAGTAAAAGGATGGAAAAATTTATAGCATGCAGATAGCAACTGCAAAGGTAGAGTGGCTGTAATGTATCAGACAAATTATACTTTTAAAAGAAAAAATGTTAATAGAAATAAAAGAAGGAGATTTTTATAATCATAAAAGAAACAATTCAGCAAGCAGATTTAAAAATTATATACCTAATAACAGAACACTGAAATACACAAGACAAAACTGACAGAAATTAAGGGAGAAATAAACAATTCAGTAATTATTAGAGACTTCAGTACCCTACTTTTAAAAGCAAAATAGAACAGAAGATCAACAGAGAAATGGAAGACTTGAATGACACTAGAAAACAACTAGACCTGACAGACTTCTATTGAATATACCAGCCAACAGCAACAGAATGCACATTATTCTCAATTACAGACAAAGCAATCTCTAGGATAAATGATATGCTAGGCTCTAAAACAAACCTCAAATAAATTTAAAAGAATAGAATTAATACAAAGTATGTTATCTGACTGCATTGTAATGAAATTTGAAGTCAGTATTCAGAAAAAAATTGAGAAACTCATAAATATGTGGAAATTAGATCATTCTCCTAACTATGCAGCGGGTCCATAAAGTAATATAAAGCGAAATCAGAAAATTCTCCAAGATGAATGAAAATAAAGACACGATGTGTCAAAATTTATAAGTTGAAGGGGGTGATAACCAGAGTGTACAGGATTTCTTTTTGAGGTGATCAAAATGTTCTGAAATTGATTGTAGTAATGGTTATACATATCTCCGAAGATACTCTTTAAAAACCATTAGTTTGTACCCTTTAAATGAGTTAATTATGTGGTACGTGAATTATAGTTGACCATTGAACAACATGGGATTAGGAACATGGACCCCACTACCCCATGCAGTTGAAAATCTATGTATAAGTTTTGACTCCCCCATAATTTAGCTACTAATAGACTACCATTGACTAGAAGCCTTAATGATAAGCACAAATAGTTGGTCAACACATATTTTGTATGTTACTTATATTACATTTTGTATTCTTACAATAAAGTAAACTAGACCAAAAATATTACCAGAAAAATCATAAGGAAGAGAAAATACATTTACAGTACTGTTCTATATTGAGAAAAAGTCCATGTATAGGTGGACCTGTGTAGTTCAAACCTGTGTTGTTTAAGGGTCAACTTTGTACCTCCGTAAAGCTGTTAAAAACTTTAGTGTACCCACAAATCATTCGTAGATTTTATTTATTTGTTTATTTATTTCAGAAAGAGAGAGAGACAGCATGAATAGGGGAGAGTCAGAGAGAGAGGGAGATACAGAATCTGAAACAGGCTCCAGGCTCTGAGCTAGCTGTCAGCACAGAGCCCGACATGGGGCTCGAACCCATGAACCATGAGATCCTGACCTGAGCCGAAGTCAGATGCTTAACCAACTGAGCCACCTAGGTGCCCCGTGTAGATTTTATTTTAATACAGATTCTTTCTCTAGGTCTTGGATAGGGCCTGAGATTCTGCACTTCTAACAGTCTTAACCATTTAATGCCAATACTGCTCATCTGAGAGCCGTACTTTCTTGTTTTTAAAATTTTTTTAAATCTTTATTTTTGAGAGAGAGACAGAGCACAAGTGGGGGAAGGGCAGAGAGAGGGAGACACAGAATCTGAAGCAGGCTCCAGGCTCCAAGCTGTCAGCACAGAGCCCCATGTGGGGCTCGAACCCATGAACTGTGAGCTCATAACCTGAGCAGAAGTCGGACACTTAACTGACTAAGCCACCTACCTCTGAGGTCCATACATTGAATAGCAAGGTCGGTACCATCAGATTTCTTGTTACCTTTCTGACTTCATCTCTTGTCACCTATGAATGAACTCCTTTGTGACTCATGTGTGATTTCCAGGCATCCTGTCCATCTTGTTCCTCAGACACACCATGCCTGCCCCTTCCTCTGGTCTTTGCATTTGACATTCCCTTTGCCAAGGATGCCCTTTCCATGCCCCTGTACGTGCACGGCTTACCTAGTCACCTCTTCAAGTTGTTGCCCAGCTATCACCTCCTAGAGAGGTCTTCCCTGACCATCATACCTAAATTATAACCCTATTTCACACACTTTCCCTCTTTTCCTGCAGTATTTTTCTTCATGGTTCTAAGTACATAGCACTTAAACATGTTATTAATGTACATATTGTTGGGTGTATTAGTGTGCGCAAGCTGCCATAACAGAACATTAACAGAAATTAATTCCTTCACAGTTCAGGAGGCCGGGAAGCTGAGATTCAGGCATCAGCAGGTCTGGTTTCTCCTGAGGCCTCTCTCCTTGGCTGGTGGACAGCTGCCCTCTCGCTCTGTCCTCCTATGGTCTTTTCGCTATGCATGCCATGCTCCTGGTGTCTCTCTCTATATAACAATTTCCTTTTCTTGTAAGAATGCCAGTTAGATTGGATGAAGACCACCCTTAATGGCCTCGTTTTAATTTAATCCCCCATTTAAAGGCTTTATCTCCAAATACAATCAAATTCGATGGAGTGGGTATTAGGGTTTCAACATATGGATTTGGAGGAACACAATTCAGCCCTTGCATTTAGTTGAGTGTCATCCCCTATTATAGTCTAAATTTCATGAAACATAGGTTTTTTTTAAACAGTCTGTTTTGTTCATTATTGTATCATTGGCCCCCAGAATAGTACCTGACATATAGCAGATTTCCATTGAGTATTTATTGAGTAAATCCATGCAAACAAAAGGATAAGTGCTACAGAGATATATAGTAAGTACAGGGGGAATGCTTATGTGAGAATTTAAAGGCAAAAGGTTAATAGTTACTCATACATAGCTTAAAAATCTTAACCTCACAGGGGCACCCGGGTGGCTCAGTCAGTTGAGCGTCGGACTCTTGATTTTGGCTTGGGTCATGATCTCATAATTTGTGAGTTCAAGTCCAGTGTCAGGCTTTGCACTGACAGTGCCAAGGCTGTTTGGGATTCTCTCTCTCTCTCTCCCTCTCTCTCTGCTCCTCCCCTACTCATGCACTCTTTCTCTCTCTCTCTCAAAATAAATAAGTAAACTTAAAAAAAAATCTTAACCTCGTATACTATTCGTGCTAGCTCTTTCACTATTGTAACTCACTCTAACTATAGAGTGTTAACTCTTCAAGAGATGGACAAACCCTGAATTTATTGGTTCTAGTAAATTCCTTGCAATATATAGGATCCTGGTTTTTTGTTTTTTTTTTTTACAATAGGATCCTGTTTCTAAAAATTGATAGTATAAGATCACTAAGTTGTTACTTTCGTCTTTGGAAATTCTTGTATATGTCTGGAGATTTATCCCTATGAACTTGAAAAGTGGGTCATCATTTTTTTTTTCATCTTCGGAAATCTTGTGTTTGTGTTGTGAGCGGAAATAGGAAAATCCTGAAGAGCATCTTTCTTCTTTGTTTTTTCATTCTTTCTATGCTGGTGATGTGTTTGCATCTTGCACATCTCTGTGAGGGAGGTATTTAAAATGATGTTTTGTTTTGCTGTGAGTTACTGCTTTATTGGGGCGTCCTATCAAACTAGACCAGCCAAGTAAATACACTTATACCCAGATAATTCTGAAAATACTGTCATGAATTTATTTGTGCTATAAAATTCATTTTTAACCTTTCAAATCTACTCTTTATGTTCGTGCTGCATGCTCTAGGAAGCTGACTTCGTTGGGCTATGTTAGGTGGACTCCCCTTACCTGTGGCTTCTGGTTAGGGTCAGCCTATGCGAGTCATTGGCAGCGGAGTGGAAAGTGGGAGGAGAGAAAATTTGGAGTATGCTCTCTGTGGGCTTGGGTTAGGGACAACTGTGTCCCCTCCCAAAGGCCATCAATCCTATCCAGTGGCCCTCTTCGGTACCCCGACTACCATAGATCTTTCCAGGTATCCTGTAGACTTGGGCAGTAACAGCTTTATGATCTACCCCATTTTGCTAGCCTTAGAGTGTGCTTCCCCAGTCCTTGTTACCTTTCCTATGAGACCTATCCCACCCCTTTGTAGATAGAACCCCAATTCCTTCTTGCTTGGCTAAGGTTAGTCCCTGTTGCAGACTTTCTTAGTATGTGTCTTAAATATGTAATTAATATCAAAATGCCAAAAGCTAATTGTCTAGGGCAGAGAAAGTGTTCTTTTCTAAGAAATCAATATCTGACTGTTTTACATAGAGCGGTTTGGGGATTTCACTGGGGCTGTGAAGAACATTGGCATTTTTAGGAATTAATTCCTGAGGCTGTTTTAGAATATTTAACTTGTCTGAGAGACAAGAGTGCGGAGAGAATAAAAGTTTAAGATCCTTTTCTCCTTTGCCAGTTGACAATAGCCACAGCATTCTAATTAGAAGTTACCATCATGTAGAGTTGAAAACAAAGAAATTAAATTCTTCTACCTTTAGTGGATGAAATGTCAGTACAATATGCCTGTACTGTTCATAACTCAACTCAGTCTACCTGCTATATGTGGGTTTTTGTTAGCTGTCATACACTCATCAACTATTCCTTTAAAAAGTTTCACCAGTGAAAATGATTTGCTGTATTAAATGAAAATCTTATAACATTATATTGATTTGCAGTGTTTAGTTTCATGTAGACCTGAGCTCTTCAAGGATTTGGTAGAAACTAGCTACAAAAAAGTGTTCTACATACCACTTAGAAAACTGCTGACTTGATATTATTGGGGTTTTTCCACCCATTTCATTAGACAAAAAAGTTGGCTTTTACCATGAAGGGATGTTATAGGAAACTAATCAGTATCTCGGCAGCTTAAATGGAGCTAAGAGATGAATATCTTCAAGATAACTTCTAATAAGTACCCAGTATTTAATGATTAAATTAATTAACCAGAGTTGTATAGGGCTTTTAAAAGCCCTACCTACATCCTAATTGAGATAAAACTGGTCATAGCATGTGGGTCTTTATCTCCAAAGAGAAGTTTCTCAAGGAATATTTTACATTTTAATATATTTACTTCGTGTCATTTCAAATGTTATTTGTAATTTGTATTTCATTTTGAGTAGTACTGATAATGATTTAAACGGACATTATTTATTCTTTTGAAAATAACTTGCTGCATTATTTAGTATGATTTATTGTATGTCTTGGGCCCAGAAAATGTTTCTGATGGGATTAATTTCAGTTTCATTATGAAAATAGATGAGATGCAGTGTGATACATTGGAACGCGAGCCAGACTGTGAATCAGAAGTCATGAGTTTAATTCTTAGCTCATCCACGTACAATGCAATATTCAGCAAGTACTTCATCTTCTCAGAACTTTCAGTTTTGTCATCCATAAAAATGGGGTAATACAGAGATAGCTGTGTTTCAAGGTGGTGGCATGGGGGCTCTGCTTTGCAACAAAAACCAACTATAAAGGTAACTTTGCAGAAAGTGTGACGTGATTTAGAGTATTTACTTAACAGGAAATGTTTACAGAGACACATTTCTCCCACAAATGAGCCCACCCTTACAGCATACGTGGAATTTTATCTCCTTCAGTGGTTTTCCACTTCAGCCATGCTCCCACTTTACAAATCATGAAGGTATTTTTAATTTTCTAAAAAAGCTGGTTGGTGATTTGTTTCTCGGGAGGAGAGGGCAAGCATGTAGGGGGAAAAAAGCATCCTTTGATATTCTTTAGTCTTTAGTCTTCCCTTTGTGATATTAGAGGGTAATGCTTTATTTCTAGAAGACATGACAAGGATTCTCTGAACATAGCAACCTCAGGCAGTAAATAGCTTGAGTACTAGCCTATGTGAAATGGCCAGAAATATTTCTTCCTTTGCTGTGTGTTGACTTGGGTTTTTTTTTTTTTTTTAATGTCTATTTTATTTTTGAAAGAGAGAGAGAGCATGAGCAGGGGAAGGGCAGAGAGAGGGAGAGAAAGAATCCCAAGCAGGCTCCACACTGCCTGCGCAGAGCTCAGTGTGGGGCTTTAACTAACAGACTGTGAGATCATGACCTGAACTGCAATCAAGAGTCAGAAGCTTAACCGACCAAGCTATGCAGGTATCCCTTGACTTAGTTTTAAATATCAGCAACTGTACAGTCAGAAGCCTTTCTACACAGCTAACTTACTAGTAAAATTCGATACATTATGATTGACATCTTTCAATATTAAGGTAAATTGGAGCCAGCTGTAATTTACTGGGGGATGTATGTCATGAAAACAAAATGTTTTAAAGACTCTGCATATTATATAATGCACCTTTTTTCTAAATGGCAGTGGATACTAGTTTTAATGTTCTAGCTTAAGCTTGATAGAGAGGCAAGGATGATTTCAAACTGATACAAACTCTGTTCTTCAAGGAAATCAAAGTAAAAATACAATATACTTTTTTCCCCCTTGGGCATTTGCTCATAATCCACGTGAACATAAAGTCACCTTTAATTTCCAAGTTGGCAGTTGCTGTTTGGATCTAATATGATAGTTTCATTTTACCGAGGCTTAGGACCACTGTGGATCAGCCTTGTGTGAAGAGTCAGGTGTGGGAGCAGTCTTCCCTGACCTTCTCGGTGGGGCTCCATAAAGCTCAAACTGGAGTATTGTAGGGGTGTGAAAAGTTTTGAGCCAAGCCAACAGGTCGCCCAGTTGGGTTGAATTATAGGAGCATCCATGCACTTGTTCATGTTGAACAGCCTGCTTGGAGAAGAGGGAGCCCTGATTGGTGACACTTGCCAATGCCCCGGGTGTAAATACACCCACCTTGGCGCGTTTCAAGCTACTGATGGCTTAACAATTTGCTCACAGCATCCCCCATAATTTAACAGGCAGCTCTCACAAGCTTGCCTGAGTCAGCTCTAGAGCACTAATGAGAGAGTATGGAGGCAGGGATATGAGGATCCCCACACCCATCCTGTGCCATCAAAGAGGGCTAAGAAAAGAGGTTATTCTCGATTCCAGGAGTCGGCCAAAATGAGATAGCAATTTATTGTGCCTTTTGCTTTTAAAAGTTGCCGAGGTTGGGTCTCTGCTTACCTAGCAACATAACCCGTTTTCTCCATTTCCTATGGGAAATGTTCAACAAAGTCTACATTGATCATTGTTGAGGGAGCTGAAACCCTAAAATGTGGGCAATGTATGGGCTACCCATTTTTCAAAAAGGGGGTTATCATTTAACAGGGCACACACACATGTATACCCCTTCTGTTTCATGCTAAGCAAGTGGGAAGTAGGAAGGATTATTTGGTTTATTGGACTGGCTGAAATGACTGAGTATCCAGTGATTTTAAATCCGAGCTTCTCGGCACTACGGTGAAGGAGGGCTTCCCTTTACTATAGATAGGGTGCATTGTGAGTGAAAGTCAGCCCTGGAGAAAGATATTAAGTAGAAGCCATAATCCATGGAATAAGGAAATGTTGCTTTGAATTTACTCAGAGGAGTTTATGACCTTGTCACATTTTATACTTCTATTTAAACATGCATTCTCTAGATTAACAAGAGCAACCAGCCTGTCCTTGAGATTGTGTTAGGCTCAAAATGCTCAGTCCTTGAGATCCTGGATGGGAGGTGGGGAGAAAGGGACAGTCTGGAAGGGGAAACCAACATGTAAACACAATAAAATTCAGTGTGAAAAAGGCTATTGTTGGAGTATTAGTTCAGGTACTCTGGGAAGTAGGAATTTACTAACTCTCCAGGGAATTCTCTTAAGAGGCATGTCCATTTAAATGCACTGTAAGTTCATAGTAACTAGGTTTTGAATTTTAGACATTTGATCCTTAACAATGGCTGATGTACATCGCATATTATCTTAGTTATATCTAATGGAAAATACAACATTTTAGCCCAATGGTGAGCATTTTGAAAGTTTATTGAGGTGTAAATGATGTGCAGTAAAGTCTGACTTAAGTGTACAACGAATAGAATATTGGCTTCTGTAGGCAGCATCACTGCAATGAAATGATGAACATACATACCTTGCTCGAAAGGTGTCTTCATGAAACTGATTTATGTTGACCGTTGGCCAGCCCTGCATGCTAGCCTTCGTTTCCAAGCAGCCTCTGGTGTGCTTTTTGTTACTGTAGGCTCATTTTCATTTTCTGAAATGTAATCTACAATGTGTACTCTTTTTGTCTGGCTTTACTCATATAGCATAATTCTTCTTTTTATCTGGCTTTACTCATACAGCATAATTCTTCTTTTTATCTGGCTTTACTCATACAGCATAATTATTTTGAGATTGATCATTGTTCTGGCAGGTATCAATAATTCATTTCTTTAATATTTTTAATGTTTATTTTGGGGAGAGAGAGGGGAGTGAGCTTGAGTAGGGGAGGGGCAGAGAGGGATGGAGACACAGAATCCGAAGCAGGCTCCAGGCCCTGAGCTGTCAGCACAGAGCCTGATGCAGGGCTCGGACTCATTGACCACGAGATCATAACCTGAGCTCAAGTCAGACACTTGACTGACTGAGCCACCCAGGCACCCCAATAATTCAGTTTTTGTATCACTGAGTAAAAGCAGCCATACTCCATTTTATGTGTATGCCATAATGCATTTATCTATTCACATCATAGTGGACATTTAGGTCATTTTTAACTCATGGCTATTACATATAAACCTCTGAATGTTAGTGCACAAATATTTGTGTGAATGTAAGTTTTCATTTCTTTTGGTAAATACCTAGGAACCTAGGAGTGGAATATCTGGGTTGCATACCAGGTATATATTTACTAACTTTCTGAAGAAAGTATTAAATGGTTTTCCAAAGTAGTTGCATATTTTACTTCCCCAGCAGTGGAGTATGAGAGTCCCAGTTGACAAATATAGTATGGTCTGTCTTTTCAGTTTTAGCCATTGTATTATATGTGTAGCAATATCTCATTATGATTTTAAATTGTATTTCACTATTAACTAATGTTGTTGAATATCTTCTCATGTGTTGATTTGCCCACCTGTCTTCCCATCTTTGATGAAGTATCTCTTCAAATCTTTTCCCAATTTTTAACTGGGTTGTTTGTGTTATCTTTGAATTGTAAAAATTCTTTATATGTGCTGACTATAAGTTATTCATTAGATATGTGTTATGCGCATATCTTTTCTCAGTCTGTGGCTTGAATTTTATCTACAGTGGTGGTTATTGAGAAATAACCTTTAATCTTTGATTAAATGTACTTTACAGATTTCTTTGAGTATGTACATTTTGTGCATAGTATGCATAAAAGGGGGTCATTAAATTTTTTGATATGTTTTCTTCTAGAAGTTTTATGGTTTTCATTCTTACACTTAGATATATGATCTAAATTATTTTGGGTTAATATTTGTATGTAGAATAAAGTAAGAATGTGGAAGATTGTTTTTTAATAAATAGGTATCTAATTTTTCCAGCAGCATTTGTCAACAAGATTAGTCTTTTTCCATTGACTCACTTTGTGAAAAGCTTTATTCCTGGATTTTCTATTCTTCCATCAATCTATCTTAATACATGTAAGACACTACTCCACTTATTGTAGTCCTGCAGTAAGTCTTGAAATCAGGTAGTATAGCTTCCAAATTTGTTGTTTTCATATTCTTTTGGCTAGTGGAGGTCTTTGAATCTCCACATGAATTTTCAATTTCTATTAAAAATTATTTCTCGAATTTTGGTTACAACTGCACCTTGGGGAAAGCTATCATCTTTATAATCTTGACTCTTCTGACCTGTGGACCTGAGATATTGCTCCATTTAGTTAGGTCTTCTTTAATTTTTCTCAGCTCTGTTTTGTTCTTTTAAATATAAAGGTCTTGCACATCTTTGGTCAAACTTATTCCTAAGTATTTTATATTTTGATCTTATTGTAAATGGAATTGTTTTACATTTTAATTCCAATTGTTTATTGCTAGTGTATAGAAATATAATTGATTCAGTATGTTGATCTTGTATCTGGCAAATTTGCTAAATTTTCTTTTGCAGATTCATCAGAATTATCTCTGAATAAACATAATTTTATTTTTTTAAATCTAAATGGCTTTATTTGTTTTTCTTCCCATCTTGCACTAGTTAGACCTCCAGTACAATATGGAATAGAGATAGTGAGAATGGACTTCCTTGCTTTGATGCTGATCTTAGGGAGAAAGCATTCTGTCTGTCATCAGTATGTAGGATTATAGCTGACAGATTTTTTTGTTTTGTTTCAGTAAATACCCCTTATGAAGTTTTGTAAAATCCCTTTTCTACAGTTTGCTAAGAGTTTTTGTTATGGCTGGACATTGACTTAGGTGAAATGCTTTATTTATTTATTTTTTGGATGTACAGAAATTATTATTTCTTCTTTTTCTTTTTATTCTCTTGGTGTGGTGAATTGCATCAGTTGATTTTCAACATTCCATTCCTGAGATACACCCCATTGGTCACAGTGCTTTATACTTTATACATATTGTTAGATTCAATTTGCTAATGTTTTGTTGAGGATTTTTGCATCTGTGTTTATGAAAGATGTTGATCTGGACTTTTATTTCCTTTAGTGTCTTTTTCTGTTTTTTGTTATTGGGATAACTTTATACAGTGAGTTGGGAAGTGTCCCTCTGCTCCAATTTTATAGAAGCATTTATGTAGAATTGGTATTAATATTCTTGAAATGTTTAATAAAGTTCTCCAGTGAAGCTATCTGGTCCTGGGAGGGTTTTTTTGTGGGATGGATTTTAATTATAAATTTAATTTTATTAATAACTGTAGGACTATTCATGTCATCTATTTTTTCTTTTTTTACACTGATCAAAGTTTTCTTGCCCTAGTGTCATAATCCCTTAGTATTGTATTGATAAAACAATCAGATAATAAACAAATATAACCTCTTATATTTTTAAATTCAATTTATATAAACTGAAAAACAAAACAAAACAAAACCAGTTTACCCATATTTTTCCTGCCCAACCCCAACGTCTGTCTCTGGCAAGCACTAATCAGTTCTATCTCTTGTGAGCTTGGTATTTTTAATTTTTAATTTTTAGACTTCACACATAAGAGAAATCATACTGTATTTGCCTTTCTTTGACTTATTTCACTTAGCCTAATGCCCTTGAGGTCCATCCATGTTGTTGCAAATGTCAAGACTTTTATCTATCTATCTATCTATCTATCTATCTATCTATCTATCAATCATCTATCATCTATCTGTTTTTGAGACGGAGAGTATGTGGGCAGGGGAGGAATGGAGAGAGAGGGAGAGAATCCCAGTCAGTCTCCCTGCTGTCAGCACAGACCCAACGTAGGACTCAGTCTCATGAACTGTGAGATCATGACCTGAGGTGATATCAAGAGTCAGACACTTAACTGAGTCACCCAGGTAACCCCGATTACATATATTTTTTAATGGCTAAAGAATGTACATATACCATACTTTCTTTACCCATTCCTCTATTGATGTATACTTACTTCCCTATTTTAGGGGCACCTGGGTGGCTCAGTCAGTTGAGTGCCGAATTTGGCTCAGGTCATGACCTCACGGTTTGTGCGTTTGAGCCCCGCGTCAGGTTCTGTGCTGACAGCTAGCTCAGAGCCTGGAGCCTGCTTTGGATTCTGTGTCTCCCTTTCTCTCTGACCCTCCCTGCTCATGCTGTCTCTCTCTCTCTCACACAAGTAAATAAAAAAAGCATTAAAAAAAAGTTATTTCCCTATTTTGGCTCTTGTACGTAATGCTGCAGTGAACATGGGGATGCATATCTTTTTGAGTTAGTTGTTTTGATTTTTCTCTAGATAAATACCCAAAAGTAGACTTGCTGCATCATATCGTAGTCCTATTTTAATTCTTGGAGGAACCTCAATACTGTTTTTTATAGTAGCTACACAAGTTTCCCTATTTACCCACAGTGCACGAGGGTTTCCTTTTCTCCACATCTGCACCTACATTTGTTATTTCTAGCTTTTTTTGATAACAGCCATTCTAATAGGTATGAGCTGGTATCTCATTTTGACTTTGATTTGCATTTCCTTAATGGTTAATGATATAGAACATCTTTTCATGTACCATTTGACCATTTGTATATCTTCTTGGAAAAATGTTTCTTCAGATCCTCTGCCCATTTTTAAATAAGATTGGGTTTTGTTTTTCTTTTTTCTGCTGTTGAGTTGTATGAGCTCTTTATATATTTTGTATGTTAGCTCTTTATCAGATAAATGATTGGCAAACATTTTCTCCCATTTGGTGGACTGCTGTTTGTTTCAATGATGCTTTCCTTTGCTGTGTGGAGTCTGTGAGTTTCATACAGTTTCATTTACTTAGTTTTGCTTTTGGTGTTAGATTGAAACAAATTATTGTCAAAACCCATGTTTTGGTCTGTGTTTTCTTCTAGAAGTTTCATGGTTTTGTGTCTTGCATTCAAATCTTTAATCCATTCTGAGTAAATTCTTGTGAGTAATGCAAGGTAGTGGTTCACTTCCATTCTTTTGCATGTGCTTGTCCAATTTTGTCAGCACTATTGAAGAGCCTGTCCTCTTTCCCCAGGATATATTCTTGGCTGCTTTGTCATAAACGAATTGGCCATCTATGTGTAGATTTATTTTGGGGCTCTCTATTCTTTTCCACTGATCTATGTACCATCCTGTTTTAGTTGCTGTAGCTTTGTAATACAGTTTGAAATGAGGGAGCAAAGAT
Organism: Proteles cristata cristata; assembly: GCA_017311185.1. NCBI lineage: Eukaryota > Metazoa > Chordata > Mammalia > Carnivora > Hyaenidae > Proteles > Proteles cristata. The sequence goes on along the minus strand of JAESUZ010002067.1, from coordinate 1,578,725 downwards.
AGCTTTGGATATTTGAGATCTTCTATGGTTCCGTACCAGTTTTAGGATTGCTTGTTCTATTTCTGTGAAAAATGCCTTTGGAATTGTGATAGGAATTGCACTGGATCTATAGATTGTGTTGGGTAGCATGGACATTTTAACAGTATTTTTCCAATTCATGATTGTGGAATACCTTTTCATTTATTTGTGTCTTCTTTAATTTTTTTCATTAATATTTTATAGCTTTCAATATACAGGTCTTTCACTTCCTTGGTTAATGTATTTCTAGATAGTTTATTCTTTTCGATAGACTTGTAAGTGAGATTGCATTCCTAATTTCTCTTTCTGATAGTTCATTTTTAGTACCTAAAACACACAACAGAATTTTGAGTATTAATTTTGTATCCTGCAAACAACCTACTGACCTCAACCACAGCAATTTCTTTCTTTCTTTCTTTCTTTCTTTCTTTCTTTCTTTCTTTCTTTCTTTCTTTCTTTCTTTCTTTTTCTTTCTTTCTTTCTTTCTTTCTTTCTTTCTTTCTTTCTTTCTTTCTTTCTTTCTTTCTTTCTTTCTTTCTTTCTTTCTTCTTCCTTCCTTTTACAAATAGTTTATTGTCACATTGGTTTCCATATAAAACCCAGCGCTCATCCCTACAAGTGCCCCCCTCGATGGCCATCTCCCCTCTCCACTCCCCCACACCCATCAGTCCTCAGTTTGTTCTCAGTATTCAAGAGTCTTTCATGGTTTGCCTCCCTCCCTCTCCCCCGCTATTTCCCCCTTCTTCTCCCTCTTGGTCCTTAGTTAAGTTCCTCCTAATCCTCCTATACGTGCAATCATATGGTATTTGTCCTTCTCTGCCTGACTTATTTCGCTCAGCATAACCCCCTCAAGGTCCATCCATGTTGCTACACATGGCCAGATTTCATTCTTTCTCATTGCTGTGTAGATTCCATCGTATAGATAAACCACATCTTCTTGATCCATTCGTCTGTTGATGGACACGTAGGTTCTTTCCATGTTTTGGCTATTGTTGAGAGTGCTGCTATGAACATTGGGGTCCATGTGCCCCTATGCATCAGCACTCCTGGATCCCTTGGGCAAATTCCTAGCAGTGCTATTGCTGGGTCATAGGGGAGTTCTATTGTTAACTTCTTGAGGAACCTCCACACTGTTTTCCAGAGGGGCTGTACCAGTTTACATTCCCACCAACAGTGTAGGAGGGTGCCCATTTCTCTACATCCTCGCCAGCATCTAGAGTCTCCTGATTTGTTCATTTTAGCCACTCTGACCAGTGTGAGGTGGTATCTTAGTGTGGTTTTGATTTGTATTTCCCTGATGATGAGGGATGCTGAGCATCGTTTCATGTGTCTGTTGGCCATCTGGATGTCCTCTTTGGAGAAGTGTCTGTTGATATCTTCTGCCTATTTCTTCACTGGGTTGTTTGTTTTTCGGGTGTGGAATTTGGTGAGTTCCTTATAGATTTTGGATATTAACCCTTTATCTGATATGTCATTTGCAACTATCTTTTCCCATTCCATTGGTTGCCTTTTAGTTTTATGGATTGTTTCCTTTGCAACCACAACAATTTCTTAACTCGACACATCCCCAAAAGCAAGGGAATCAAGAGCAAAAATGAACCGTTGGGACCTCATCATGATAAAAAGCTTCTGCACAATAAAGGAAACAATCAATAAAACTAATAGGCAGCCGACAGAATGGGGAAAGATAGTTGCAAATGACATATCGGATACAGGACTAGTATCTAAAATCTATAAGGAACTCACCAAACTCCACACCTGAAAAACGAATAATCCAGTGAAGAAATGGGCAGAAAACATAAACAGACACTTCTCCAAAGAGGACATCCAGATGGCCAACAGACACATGAAACGATGCTCAGCATCCCTCATCATCAGGGAAATACAAATCAAAACCACACTAAGATACCACCTCACACTGGTCAGAGTGGCTAAAAAAACAAATCAGGAGACTCTAGATGCTGGCGAGGATGTAGAGAAATGGGCACCCTCCTACACTGTTGGTGGGAATGTAAACTGGTACAGCCCCTCTGGAAAACAGTGTGGAGGTTCCTCAAGAAGTTAACAATAGAACTCCCCTATGACCCAGCAATAGCACTGCTAGGAATTTGCCCAAGGGATCCAGGAGTGGCTGATGCATAGGGGCACAATGTTCATAGCACCACTTTCAACGATAGCCAAATCATGGAATGAGCCTAGATGTCCATCAACAGATGAATGGATCAAGAAGATGTGGTTTATCTATATGATGGAATACTACATGGCAATGAGAAAGAATGAAATCTGGCCATGTGTAGCAATATGGATGGAACTCGAGGGGGTTATGCTAAGCGAAATAAGTCAGGCAGAGAAGGACAGATACCATATGTTTTCACTCATAAATGGAACAGGAGGAACCTAACAGAGGACCATGGGGGAGGGGAAGGGGAAAAATAGTTGGGGAGAGGGAGGGAGGCAAACCATGAGAGACTCTTGAATATTGAGAACAAACTGAGGGTTGATAGGGGTCGGGAAGAGGGGAAAGGGGTTAATGGGCATGGAGGAGGGCATTTTTTGGGATGAGCACTGGGTGTTATAAAATATAAAATAAACTATATTTTATAAACTTGACAATAAACTATAAAAGAAAAAAATAAAATGGAAAAGATGAAAATTAAAACTTTGTGTCATGCAACTTGACTCAATTTGCTTATAACTTCCAACAGTTTTTTGACGGAGTTTTTAATATTTTCTGTATATAATTCGTCATCTGCAAATAGCGACAGTTTTACTTCTTTCCTTCTAATTGAATGTATTTTATTTCTTTTTCTTACTTAAAGAAAACCACTGCTTGCATTCCTGGAATAAATCCCAATTGGTCGTGGTGTGTGATCCTTTCAGTATATTGTTCAATTCAGTTTACTAATATGTTTCTGTTGAGGAATTTACATCTGTGCTCATCAGGGATATCTGGCCATAATTTTCTTTTTCTTTTCTTTTTCTTATGTTCTTGCCTGGTTTTGGTATCAGGTTAATGCTGGCCTTGTGAAATGAGTTTGGGAGAGCAACCTACTTTCTGATTTTTGGAAGAGTTTGAGAAGAATTATACTAATTTTTTTTTTTTTTTGAATGCTTGGTGGATTCACCAAAGAAACCGTATGGTCTAGGACTTCGGTTTGTGGGGAAGTTTTTGATTCACTCATTCATTCTCCTTACTCTTAATTCGTCTAATAACTTTTTCTGTTTCTTCATGATTAAGTCTTGGTGAGTTTTATGTTTCAGGGAAACTTAAGCACTTTTTCTAGGGTTTCCAACTTGTTGGTGTGTAATAGTTAATAATAGTGTCTTATGATCCTTTGTATTACCTGGTATCAGTTGTTACATCTTTAATTTCTTTTTTTTAAGTTTATTTATTTATTTTGAGAGATAGAGCAAGCGAGCGAGCATGTACACAGCAGGGGAGGGAAAGAGAGAGAGGGAGAGAATCCCAAGCAGGCTGTGTGCTGTCAGCATGCAGCTCTATGTGGGGCTCAATGTCACAAACCATGAGATCATGACCTGGGATGAAATCAGGAATTGGATGACTCACTAAGCCACCTAGGTGCCCTTACCTCTCTTTAATTTCTTTTTTTTAAATTTTTTTAAAAATGTTTTTTATTTATTTTTGAGAGAGAAAGAGAGACAGCATGAGAAGGGGAGGGTCAGAGAGAGAGGGAGACCCAGAATCTGAAGCAGGCTCCAGGCTCTGAGCTAGCTGTCAGCGCAGAGCCCGACGCAGGGCTCAAACCCAGAAACTGTGTGATCATGACCTGAGCCGAAGTCAGACACTCAACTGATTGAGCCACCCAGGCACCCCTAATTTCTGATTTTATATATTTGAGTCTCTTTTTTTCTTGGTAATTCTAGCTGAATGTGTGTCAATTTTGTTAACTTTTCAAAAAATCAACTCAGTTTAATTGATTTTTTTTGTAGTCCTTTTATATTTTTAATATCTATTTTCTATATTTTTGCTCTGATCTTTGTTATTTCCTTTCTTCTATTGACTTTAGGCCTAGTTTTAAAATTTTTTTCTAGTTTCTTGAGGTATAAAGTTAGGTTGTTTATTTGAGACTTGTCTTCTTAATGTACACATTATCGCTTTGAATTTCCTTCTCAGAATTGCTTTTGCTTTGCCCCATAAGGTTTGGTATATTCCATTTCCATTTTCATTTGTATCAAGATCTTTTTCATATCTATTTGATTTCTTCTTTGACCCATTTGGCTGTTCAGTAGCATACTGTTTAATCTTCACATATTTGTGAATTTTTCAGTTCTCTTCATGCAGTTAATATTAAATTTTATACCATTGTGGTCAAAATAGATGTTTGATATGATCATTTCTCCTAAATGTATTAAGACTTGTTTTTTGTCCTAACATTAAATTTTGGAAAATGTTCTGTAGGTACTTGAGAAGAATGTATAGTCTTCTGCTTTAGGATGGAATGTTCTGTAGGTGTCTGTTAGGACCATCTGGTCTAATGTGTTATTCAGTGCTTATGTTTCCTTAATGATATTCTATCTGATTGATCTGTTCATTGATATAAGAATGTTATTAAAGTCCCATATTGTTACTGTTTTGCTGTTTATTTCTCCCTTTAGGTGTGTTAATATTTGCTTTATATATTTAGGTGCCTCTGTGTTGGCTATATAAATATTTGGAAATGTTTTATCTTCTTTAGGATTCACCTCTTTCTCATTTTGTAATGCTTTATTTGGCTTTTATTACAGTCTTTGTTTTAAAGTCCACTTTGTCTGATGTCAGTTCTTTTGGTTTACATTTACATGGAATATCTTTTTCAATCCTTTCACTTTCAGACTGTGTGATTACTTACATCTAAAGTGAGTCTCTTATAGGCGGCATATAGGTAGGTCTTGTTTCTTTATCCATTCAGTCCCTCCATGTCTTCTAATTTGAGAATTTAGTTGATTTACATTTAAAGTATTTATTTGCAGGTGTGTAATTATTGCCATTTTGTTCAGTTTTCTGGTTGTTTTTATAGTTTCTCTCTGGTTCTTTCTTCTCTTGCTGTCTCCCCTTGTGGTTTGTTAACTTTCTTTGGTGGTATGCTTATATTCCTTTCTCTTCATCTTTTGTGTATTTACTCTCGGTTTTGCTTTTTGGTTACCATGAGGCTTAACATATAAAAACTTACATATTAATAGTCTTATTTTAAGTTGATAACAGCTCAAGTTTTATCCCATTGTAAAGCTCAATATCATTACTCTCCCCCTCCATATTTTCTGTTTTTGATGTCACATTTTATATCCTTTTCTATTGTGTATCCTTTAATTATTGTAATCATAGTGATTTTTACTTCTGTCTTTTAGCCTTCATATTAGTTTAATAAGTGATTAATCTACTACCTTTACTATGTATTGACCTTCCCAGTGTATGATATATTCTTCCTTATTTGTTTTTACTGGTTTATACTCCTTTCTTTTCAATGCTTCACTCCTTTAACTTTTCTTTTAAGGCTGGTGTAATGGTGATGAACTCCTTTAACTTTTGTTTTTCTGTAGAATGCTCTCTTTTTCAAGTCTGAATGATAACTTTGCTGGGTAGAGCATTCTTGGTTGGAAGTTCTTTTTCTTTCAGCACTTTGGATGTGTGAATCCACTTTCTTCTGGCCTGTCAAGTTTCTGCTGAAAAATCTTCTTACAGTCATATGTCAGTTCGCATATAAAAAGTTTGTTTTCCCAACAAAAGGTTGTTCTTGTCTGGCTTTTAATATTTTCTTTCTTGTTTTTAACTTTGACATTTTAATTATACTATGTCTTGATTTGGGTTTCTATGAGTTCCTCTTAGTTGGAAATCTCCAAGCATCTTGGATCAGTGTGTCTGTTTCATTCCCCTGGTTAGGGAAGTTTTCAGCCATTCGTTTTTCACATAAGATTTGTGCCCCTTTCTCTCTTCTCCTTTGTGAAGCTGAATGAAATGAATGGTAGTCCATTTGATGTTTTCCACCGGTCTCTTACACTGTCTTTACTTTCTTTATGTTCTTTATTCTTTTGCTGCTATGATGGGATGAGTTCCACTGCCCTTGTCTTTGAGTTGAGTGATCCTTTCTTCTGCTTCATTTAGTCTGTTGTGGAACCTCTCCAGTATGTTTTTAAGTGTGGCTATTATATTCTACAGCTCTGTGACTTCTCTAGTACTTTCTTGTATTTTCTCTATTTTTTGAAGTTCTTGCTGTGTTTAGCCATTCATCGCTGCCCCCCTTCCCATTCTGTGGGCATCTTTAGGACTGTTGCTTTCAAGTCTTTGCCAGGTAAATTACTTTTCTCCATTTCATTCAGGGTTTTTCCTGAGGCTTTGTTGCTTTTTCATGTGGAACACATTCCTCTGTTTCTCAGTTTTACTTAACTCTCTGTGTTGGTTTCTGTAGTACTAGATGAAACAATGACCTTGCCTAGTTTTAAAGAAGTAGTCTTGTATAGGATATGACTTGTGACTCAACCCTGCCCCAGCTCTTGGTTGTATCTGAAACCTTTGTGCTTGTCGAAGCAGACTATTATATTTTTAATCATTTCCAATAGTTAAGTATGTACCAGTACTTGTCAGAGTCCCAGAGGGGAAGATCTCGGCACCTAGGGTCTCACTGGCAGACAGACTGTCAGACATCAGCTTTTTTTTTTTTAATGTTTTATTTATTTCTAGGAGAGAGAGAGAGACAGCGTGAGCAGGGGAGGGTCAGAGAGAGAGGGAGTCACAGACTGAAACAGGCTCCAGGCTCTGAGCTGGCAGTCAGCACAGACCCCGACGCGGGGCTCGAACCCACGAACCGCAAGATCATGACCTAAGCGGAAGTCGGACGCTTAACCGACTAAGCCACCCAGGCGCCCCACAGACATCAGCTTTTTAAAGTATTGCAATACATACAGTCCTATGGGATTGTAAGCCTAAACCCTGCCAGCCACCAGGCTCAGGCAAAATGGAGGTGATGGCAATAGTGAAAATCAAAGCCCCCGCTGAATGTAAACCTCTTTTCTGGGTGATAATTGGCAAGCCAGAGCAAGGTAGAGAGAGACTGCCAAGATGACGTTCATGGCCTGCATTCTTTGAAAGCAGCTCTGTAGGCCATAAATGTGTGCCAGACCTAAAGCCTGCTCCTCAGACCATAGCTCCAGGATGATCAAAGAAGCCTCTGTCACAGAAAGGAGGGCAGTAGCCTCCCAAGAACTATCTGACTGATGGCTACAGTCCCATGGGACCCAGAAAGGCAAGCCCCTCCAGTCACCAGATCCAGGTGACCAGGAAGTGTCACCTGGGTGACAGCCACAAATACTGGAGCACCAGACATAATAAATAACCAGGGTACCAAACATGGAAAGCCACTCTCCTGAAGATGTTGGCACTCTGGAGCACAGCAAAGTGTGAGTGTAAGGACAGCACATGCCCTCAGGGACTCTGGAATGAATTATAGCCCAGCCCCGAGTTGTACGTTCAGTTAGAGGCCTGCCTCTCAGGCCACAGTCGTGATGATTAGCCAGTAGGCCTTCTTCACTAAGCACCAGGTTCTGGGCCTGTTGCCTCTTGCTGTATCTTGAGGATGGTCATCATTTAGGAATTCTTTCTCTGTTGGTTATAGTCCTGTGGGATCCCTGAGTGGCCCCACTGGCCACCAGAGCCAGGCCATTTCCTCTAACAGCAGTCACAAAACGTGGGGTTCTGGACGAGGAAGAGTATGAGCTCCTTTCTGGATGACATTGATGACGTTGATGACTGTAGTCCCACGGAACTGGGATCGCAATCTCCCCTGGCCTCTTGAGCCAGGGCATCGGATGTGTGAAAGCTGCTTCTGGAATATTCTGGTGTTCTGCAAACAGCAAAGGGAGCATGAAGATGGCATCTGCCAGTCTCCATCCTTGGAGAATGGTCCTTCAGGGTCCTAGATATGTGTGTTAAAGTAGATACCTGCCCCCAGAGCCCACTGCTTTTGTAGAAGTTGGCGAGGCTCCTTCACTTGAAGTCCGGGGTCATGTAGCTGGGCCATGGGGTGGCAGGTGAGCCCAAGCACACAAGCACTTTTTAGCAGTTTCTCAGTTTTGGCTTCAGTTTTGTGGGTCTTGAGACATGAGCCTCACTGTTTTCCAAAGGTAGATGTTTTGGGGGCTCATCTTTCAAGTGAATGTCTTGAAAATTGAAATGCATGCTGTGGGATTCAAACCCTTCGCTCCTCAGGGAGAGGCTCTGGGTTTTGAGTTTCCTCCTAGTTGAGGGTCACAGCCCTGGAGGTGGGGTTTATGGTAACATTGCGTGCCAGCCTTTCCTACCTACTTTGATATGGTTTCCCTCTCCTGGGCTCAGTGTGTACTTGTTGCGTAGCCTGTCTGTGGGTGGAGGTGAGTTCAGGATCTTTCCACATCATCATCTTGAACCAGAATTCTCCTGTGTTTTAACTCCACCTTCAAAGCTAGCAATGTTGCATCTCTCTGAACATTTTTCTGTGGTTACTCATATATCTCCCTCTGATTCTGACCTCTCTTTCTTCTTCAGAGAGCCTTTGTAGTTTGAATCTTTCAACAAGTATGTCCATTGTATCTAAGTTGTCAAATTTTTTGGCATAAAGTTGTTACTGTGCTTTTATTTCTGTAGGACAGTTCATCCTGCAGCCTCTGTCATTGGTATTGGTGATTTGTATCTTTGTTTTTTTACCTGAGCAACGTGACAATACGTTTACCAATTTTATCCTTAAAACGAAATGGCTTTTGATTTCATTTTTTGTCTTTTATCAATTCCTGCTCTTACCCTATTTTTTTCATAGAGGTATTTCTACCTCTATTTATGTCATGGAGGAAACTACTCTGCCTGATATGAATATACCCACTCCGGCTTTGTTTAAATTAGTACCACTGTGTTGTATTTTTTCTTGCCTTTTTACTTTTAATTTGTTTACTTACATGAAATGCTTGTTTTGTAAATAATAAGTGATTGGTTCCTGCATTTTTCTTTCTTATTTTTTTTTCATATTTTGTTTTTTTATATTTTTTGAAAATTTTACTTAAATCCAAGTTAGTTAACATGTAGTATAATAATGGTTTCAGAAATAGAGTTTAGTGATTCATCATTACATATAACACCCAGTGCTCATCCCAGCAAGTGCCCTTCTTAATGCTCATCATGTATTTAGCCCATTCCCCCACCTGCCTCCCCTCCAGCAACCCTCAGTTTGTTCTCTGTATTTAAGGGTCTCTTACGGTTTGCCTCCCTCTTTGTTTTTACCTTGTTTTTCATTCCCTTCCCCTATGTTCACCTGTTTTGTTTCTTAAATTCCACATATGAGTGAGATCATATGGTACTTGTCTTTCTCTGACTTATTTCACTTAGCATAATACTCTCTAGTTCTATCCACGTTTTTGCAAATGGCAAGATTTCATTCTTTTTGATTGCTGAGTAATATTCCGTTGTGTGTGTGTGTGTGTGTGTGTGTGTGTGTGTGTGTGTGTGTATTTACCCATTCATCAGTCGATGGACATTTGGGCTCTTTCCATAACTTGGCTCTTGTTGATAGGGGTGCTTTAAATATTGGGGTGCATGTGCCCCTTCAAATCAGCATTTTTGTATCCTTTGAATAAATAGTACAATTGCTGGGTGGTAGGGTAGCTCTATTTTTAATTTTCTGAGGAATCTCCACACTGTTCTCCAGAGTGGCTGTATCACTTTGCATTCCCACCAGCAGTGCAAAAGTGTTCCCCGTTCTTCACATCCTTGCCAACGTCTGTTGTTTCCTGAGTTGTTAATTTTGGCTATTCTGACAGGTGTGAGGTGGTATCTCATTGTGGTTTTGATTTGTGTTTCCCTGATGACAAGTGATATTGAGCATATTTTTATGTGTCTGTTGGCCATCTGGATGTCTTCTTTGAAAAAGTGTCTATTTGTGTCATTTGCCCATTTTTTTCACTGGATTATTTGGTTTTGGGGTGTTGAGTTTGATAATTTCTTTATAGATGTTGGATACTAACCCTTTATCTGATATGTCATCTGCAAATATCTTCTTCCATTCCATAGGCTGCCTTTTAGTTTTGCTGATTCTTTTGATTGTTTCCTTTGCTGTGAAGAAGGTTTTACCTTGATAAGGTTCCCAATAGTTTATTTTTGCTTTTGTTTCCCTCGCCTCCAGAGACATGTCAAGTAAGAAGTTTCTGTGGCTGAGGTCAAAGAGGTCGTTGCCTGTTTTCTCCTCTAAGATTTTGATGGCTTCCTGCATTAGGTTTATGTCTTTCATCCATTTTGAGTTTAATTTTGTGTACACTGTAAGAAAGTGGTGCAAGTTTGTTCTTCTGCATGTCATTGCCCAGTTTTCCCAGCACCATTTGCTGAAGAGACTGTCTTTTCACCACTGGATATTCTTTCCTGCTTTGTTGAAGATCAGTTGGCCGTACATTTGTGGGTCCATTTCTGGGTTCTGTATTCCGTTTCACTGATCCCTGTGTCTGTGTTTGTGCCAGTATCAAACTGTCTTGATGATTACAGCTTTGTAATACAGCTTGAAGTCAAGAATTGTGATGTCTCTAGCCCTGGTTTTCTTTCTTAATGTGGCTTTGTCAATTTGGGGTCTTTTCTGGTTCCATACAAATTTTAGAATTGTTTATTCTAGCTCTGTGAAGAATGATGGTATTTTTTTGATAGGGATAGCATTGAATGTGTAGATTGCCTTGTATACTATCCGGCATTGTAACAATATTGTTCTTTCTATCCATGAGCCTGGAACGTTTTTCCATTTCTTTGTGTCTTCTTCAATTTCTTTCATAAGCTTTTTATGTTTTCAGGGTACACATCTTTCACCTCTTTGATTAGGTTTATTTCTGTTTTACGGTTGTCAGCACAGCTGTCAATGAATTCGATTCCTTGATTACTCTTTCTGCTATTTGAATCAGTATATATAAATGCTACTGGTTTCTGTATGTTGATTTTATAGTGATGTTGTTGAATTCGTGTATCAGTTCTAGCAGTTTTTGGTGGAATCTTCCAGGTTTTCTACCTAGAGTATCATGTCATCTGTGAAGAGTGATCATTTAACTCCTTCCATGCCAATTTGGGTGCCTTATACTTGTTTTTGTTGTCTGATTGCTGAGGCTAGGACTTCCAATACTGTGTTGAACACCAGTGGTGACAGAGGACATCCCTGTCATGCTCCTGACCTTAGCTCTGTTTTCCCCCATTGAGGATGGTGTTAGCTGTGGGTCTGTAGCTTACCGTATTGTACGTAGTTTATAACACATGCACATTAACATGTAAAATATGTGTTAATTGGCTCTTTATGTTATTCCTGGTCAACAGCAGACTATTGGTGATTAAATTTTTACAGAGTCAAAAGTCATACGTGGATTTTCAACTGCACGTGTGTTGTTTAAAGGGCAGCTGTGCACATCTTTTTCTTGCCACAATCTGCCTTCAAGTGATTTATGTCTTCTCCCTTTCTGGCCTCTCGTCAGGCATTGATTTCTTCATATGTTATGAACTCTTCAATATATTATTATTATATTTACTTTAAACAGTCAATTACTTATTAAAGAGACCTAGGAAAATAAGAGTCTTTTGTATATATTTACATATTTCCCATTGCTAGTGTTCTTTGTTCCTTTGTATCAATACAGATTCACTCTGGTTTCCTTTGGCTTCTACCTGAAGGACCCTAGCATTTCTTGCTATTCCTTGCTAGGACCCTGCAGGCTTGCTAGTATGAATTACTTCAGCCTTGGAATGTCTGAGAAAGGCCCCATTTTTGCCCTCTTTTTTGAAAGATTTGCTGACTATAGAATTCTAGGTTGAGAGTCGTTCCAACCTGTCACGTTCTTCAATTAATGACATTGTTCCATGCCTTCTGATTTGCCTTGTTTCTGACAAGTCTGTTGTAATCTTATTTTGCCTCTATATATGTGTTTATTTCCTCTAACTACTTTTCTGATTTTTTCCCTTATCACTCGTTTAAAGAAATTTTCTAATTGTGTATCTTGAGTCTTATTTATTTATTTATTTTTTTACATTTCTTGTGCTTTCAGTTTCCTGAGCTTCTTGAATCTGTGAATTTATAGTTCTCGTTTGGAAAATTTGCCATCATAATTTTTTCTAAAAGTTATTGGTCTTTTCTCTCTTTTTAAAAAATTTTTAAAATATTTTTATTTATCGGGGCGCCTGGGTGGCTTAGTCGGTTAAGCATCCGACTTTTGCTTAGGTCATGATCTCGCGGTTCGTGGGTTCGAGCCCCGCGTCGGGGCTCTGTGCTGACTGCCAGCTCAGAGCCTGGAGCCTGTTTCAGTCTGTTGACTCCCTCTCTCTCTGACCCTCCCCTGCTCACACTGTCTCTCTCTCTCTCTCAGAAATAAATAAAACATTAAAAAAATATATTTTTATTTATTTTTGAGAAACAGAGAGAGACAAAGTATGAGCAGAGGAGGGGAAGAGAGAGAGGGAGACACAACATCTGAAGCAGGCTTCAGGCTCTGAGCTGTCAGCACAGAGCCTGATGCAGGGCTCAAGCTCACGAACCATGAGATCATGACGTGAGCCAAAATCAGACAACCAACCACTTGAGTCACCCAAGCGTCCCTTTTCTCTCTAAGATCATAATTTCCCATATATTAGACCAAATCAAGGTTGTGTCACAGCTGAATGATTCTTTATAACTTTTTCATTCAATCTTTTATTTCCTATTATATTTTATTTTCAATAGTTTATGGCTCTGTCTCTTCAAGTTCCCTAATCTTACTATCTCTGCCACATATCACGGGAAATTTAATTGTTTTCATCTAATAAATGGTATTTAAATAAAATTTTAAATTCTAACACATTTAGAAGAGAGGGCAAGATGGCGGAGAAGTAAGGAGCTCCGTACTTGCACTCGCGCCCATACATCACACAGAAAAGATCTGAAGCCATTGGAAACCTTACAAAACCTGAGAGATTGGGAGAAAAAGGGCGCAGAATCCACTGAGAGAGCCTTCTAACGGCTACCTCAAGAAACAAGCTAGAGTACACAAGGTGGAGAGTCCCAAATATCACTACGAATAGGAAAATAAAATAACCAAGGTCCCAACAAGAGAGACCAAGGGATACCATTCAAAAAACACTCTCTGAAAGGATAGGCCCTGGATAGTCAAAGAGTCTTCTTGGATATAGCAGTGCTCATAAATTCTAACACATTTAGTTTTTATGATAGAATTGTAATTTCATACTTCTATACTTTTTACGTTACGTTTTACCTTGGTGACTTAAAATACACTTGTGATTCTCATTGATTAATTAGAAGATACCTGTATTTGGCTCTATTCTTTTAGTTTTCTCTTTCATGGACCTTTGTGAGACTCCAGTTCTTTTGTGACTTTGCCTGATGGACCCTGATACTCATGGTGCTCTGATCGTTGGCCTGTTTTGAATATGATCAAATGACTAAAACCCATGTGTTGGCAGTAGACAAAATGCTCCAGACAGGAGTGAATAGTTACAGTCTCATGTCTCAGTCTCATGGTTGAAGAGCCAGAAATTGACAGAGCCTTGGGTAGACTACTGAATGTGTACCTCTTTCCTCTTTTCTTTCTTCCTCCCCACCCCTCCTTTCTTTTTTCTTTGTTTTTCTCTTTTCTTCTCTTTCTCTTTCTTTCTTTCTTCCTTCCTTCCCTTCCTTCCCTTCCTTCCTTTCTTCCTTCAGCTTAACACTGTCCTGTAGAAACTCTGGGTATCTTCCACCATGTGGCGATAGGTAATATTCACTCCCGCTGGGAAGTGTCACATTTGGACACAGCTTTGGGGCTAGAGTATATAGATCTCTCAAGCTCCTTGGTATACTAGGAACCATCGTAGGACCTGTGGGATTGAGATAAATCTGTTAAGGTTGAAAGTGTCTTTGCAACTAAAACTATTTTTAACTTCTGTGGTAGGTTTTTGCTTTGCATCCTCCTTTATTATAAAACAGTCTTTCAAGATTTTCAGATTTTCTTAGTTGGGCCAATGGCAACCAAGGGAAAATAGTTTTGATTTATTGTGGCAGCACCAGTCAAGAGAGAGATACGTGAAAGGTAGGTAAAGTTCAAGGGGAGAGGAGTTGCCAGATGGTTGATGACCTTCCCCACTGATAACAAACACCTGTTTGAGAACTAAGCTTTAGGGAGTCTCGTTTTGCTGGATGGGGTGGGGAGTGATTTCTGACATGACTCTTCACAGCCCTGTCCCTTCTCCACCCACCTACCACCCACACTCTGCATCCTTACTGCAGAACCTTGATCTCAAGTAGCAGGCACCTAATGACTAAGATATTTATTGAAAGAAAATTTAAGAGATTTTTTTCACTCAAAGGGGTACTTGCATTTTGAATGATAACCCTTAAAGACTAAAGGCTATTCTATGATTTAAGGAATTAATACTTAATAATGGAATTTTGGGTAGAGGGAGATTCACTGGGGTCTGGGATCCTGCAAAACTGTACCACTGAGCCTATAGATCTTTTATGCTGATATACATCTCTCTTAACTTAGTTTCATCTGTGTTTTTACTATTCAGAGTTAAAGCTTAAGATGATTATTTTGGGGAAATTTTTTCTATATATCCCAAGGTATATCAGTCAACCTAGAGTATAAAAAAATGACAGAGCATATATTTATGGTAAACATCTATAGGATGTATTTGTTAGTGAGTTACAGCAAAATGAAATGGCTGTAAGATATGAGTGTGAGTTGGGGTGCAGTCATGATTTATTTGTAATACTAGACTTACATGCAAATTGCACATTCCTATGTCAACATAGTAATTCTTTCCAAATTTGTGTTCCTAGATTTTTGGAAATGGATACGATATTTAGTTATTTCTACATTAACTTATTTCGGAAAGGATTTAGAGAGCTAAGCTGGGTCGATTATAAAAGTATCCTTTAGGACACTTCATACATTTGTGTAGCAATATATGAGATGAGATCTTGGTTTTCTAATTCCACCAATTTGACTTTTAGGTATTTAGAGAGTGACTATCTTCAGACTATCAGAAATATACAGAGCTGCCCGTGGAGACGACAAGAAGAACAATATGAGAACTTTAGGTAAAATCCTTCTTCATAAATATTATAAGATTAAAAAAAATGTCTTGTGTATTTGCTTTGTATGGGAAATAACATGTTGTTATAACACCCCTTCTGCGGCACTTGGCTCTCCTCCCCCATCTCCCTGTTTAGAAATTTAATTCTGTTATTGGAGTTAATGAATTACAAAAATCCTAAGTTCAGAAAGAAACTTTTGTTGGGCTTTTTATGATATTTTAGAAAATGTGGCTTCTTTTTTATACCATTTGCATTGGTATTTATTTATTTCATACATATGATACATATAACATCATATATACTATGATAGCATTAGCGCATGTTTGGAAAACATAGAGGGAAAGTGTCATCCAAGGTCCTACCGCTTCAGAACAAAAGCTCCTTTCTGTGCTTTTCCCTCTAGTTTCCTTACTGGCTCTTTCACACCAGCACCATTCGGGAGTGTGAGTTGCTACAGTTGATAACCCAGGGAGGTGCTCGGGCTGCCGAGAGCAGGTTGTCAGTTGGTGATTATAAAGCTGTCCTGCCCTTGGCTAACTTGGAGCCCGCCTGGACAGAAATAAATTGTGTCATGACGCCGTGCCACAGGGGCATACGGATCCTTACATGGGACCCGGACTCCAGGGTGTACGGCCCAGCTGGACCGTTGTCTGTGTACTGGCCCGGCCTGCGGTGCTCTGCTCTTCTTTGCCCACATTCTGATTCTTGGCTGTGCATTCAACACATGGTTTGTTTGGTGCCAAGTTATTTTATCATGTTCCAATCCAGAAATATGTTTTTATCTTTATTGGTTCATAGTTTCAGAATTTAAGCCTTAAGTCTTTTGAAGACCTTCTTAAAGAGACTGTTTTCTCCAGAGATTTTCTTTTATTTAAAAGTTTGGGGTTTTTTTTAAGCATTTTAATGTTTATTTATTTTTGATATATATATAGAGAGAGAGAGAGCAGGAGAAGGGCAGAGAAGAGAGGCTGAGCTGTCAGCACAGAGCCTGATGTGGGGCTCAAAATTAACGAACTGTGAGATCCTGACCTGAGCCGAAGTTGGATGCTTAACCGACTGAGCCACCCAGGTGCCTCTGCCTGATATAAGTATAGCTACTCCAGCTTTCTTTTGACTTCCCGTAGCATGATCTATATTTCTCCACCCCCTTACTTTTAATCTGAAGGTATCTTCCAGTCTAAAATGCGTTTCTTGTAGATAGCAAATAGGTGGATTTTGTTATTTTATCCATTCTGCTACTCTATGTCTTTTGATTGGAGCATTCAGCCCATTTACATTCAGTGTTATTATTGAAATATGTGGGTGTAGAGTCGTTGTGTTCTTTGTGGGATTCATACTTGCGGTGATGTCTCTGGTATCTTGTGTTCCTTGCAACACTTCCCTCAGAGAGTCCCCCTCAGGATTTCTTGTGTCTCCCTCTCTCTCTGTTCCTCCCCCACTCACTCTTTGTTTCTCTCTTAAAAATAAATAAACATTTTAAAAAATTAAAAAAAACAAATTAGACTTGAGAGACCCCTGTGACCAGGAAACCGGATAGAAGGTTACCCTGACAGTTGTAACGTAAATGATCACAGGGTCCATGAATGGCCAAAGAATCTGGTTTAGAGAGACTTTTCTAGCTGTGCAGAAGAGACAAAAGAGGAAGAGGGAGACCTTGAGGTATTGAGCTATTAAAGATGAGCCCAAGATGATCAGCTGGCGAGACTAAGAAGTGACACCAGTCACCAAAGTCGGGGGTAGAAGAACCTCTCCTTCCAGCTGTGAAGTTGCTTTTGCTTGTACCTCCTGCAAATAATACAAGGCAAAAAAGTATACTAAACAAAGGGCACTGTGTGAGGGCTCTGGCGTGCTACTAAGGCACGGGGAATTTTCAGGAATAAAATGCAGAAGAAAAGGGAAGCCAAGGAAGGTGAGGCCTGCATTTGAGGCCACTTTTCCTCACAAGAAGCTTGCGGATCGCAAAAGCGAGAGCATGGCTGACCGACAGAGGAGCCGGGCTGAGCTTCCGGCCATCACCAGAAAAGGCCCATCTTCTGAAGGAGCAAAGCCCGGGTATGAGTCATTTCCACCCTCCATTGGATTTAGACCTTCCCTAAGTCCAGATGTCTGATAGAAGCAAAAGCAAGTCCTCTCTAGGAGAAGGGAGCCTCATTCTGAGCCTTACATGATCTGTGCAAATTGTCACACATCTGGCTCAATGAGAAAAGTAATTCTCTTTAAAGGGTTTTTTTTTTTCCTTTTTTGCCTTTTTTCTTCCTTTTTTTAATGATAAAAATCAAGAGTCTTCCCATCCAAAGTGCTTGAGAGTCACTGCTATGAATGATGCCCCATAGAGGCTGTGGACAAGGATGCTGTGCAGACAGAATGGCCATTTCGCCCTTGGTACGACCTTTGTATAAAAGGCACTCTGGTAACAGTGCCAATTCCCCATGGCCTGTCTGTCCCTCCAGGGCCAATGTATGTAAACTTCTGGGACTCTAACACCGTTGGTTGTCATGGGAGAGAATCGTTCCAGTGACATTTATTTATTTACTTAAGTATTTATTATATTGTAATTTCCTTTTTATGGGCACATTTGTAAACTGAATTATGCACGCCCTCAACAGCAGTCTGTGCAATTAAGTAGTAATAAGTGGCCCACTCTCCTCCATTTTTGCTAACACAGCTGGCCCAATCTGGGGGGTTTCAAGCTTCCTGGTAAAATTGATAGTGTAGAAACACCTCCTATTATTACAGACGGCCAGCGCTCCATTTTCTTTATGTGAGCGTTTTATACCGAATTGAAGAAAAGTGAAATGTGACCCTTAAAAAGGTGGTAATACAATGTTAACAGGAATTCTAAAAGATGCATTCAATTATGATGAATCTGAACAAAGGTATATATTCTAAATTCACCTCCAGCCTGATTGTTGAAACTCTCAACTGTTGACACCAAGGGGCTATTGGGAAATCATGGGACTTCTCTGGCTGCATAATCTAAAAATAAGATGGATTTTAAGAGTTCTTTTTCTTTTTTGATGTTATTTTGTTTTATTTTTGAGAGAGAGAGAGAGAATGAGCCAGGCAGGGGCAGAAAGAGAAAAAGAGAATCTCAAACAGGCTCTGCACTGCCAGCATGGAGCTCAGTGCAGTGCTTGAAGTCACAAACGGTGAGATGATGACCTGAGCCAAAATCAGGAGTCGATGCTTAACCGACTGAGCCATCCAGGCGCGCCTAAGGGTTACTTTTCTTAAATAAATATGCCACTTGCTAGAAGAAGAGATGCATTTTGTTAACAAATATCTGTTTAGAATCTACTATGTGAAAGCACAGTAGACCCCCTCAGCCTGGTTCAGTGCAGGGCACAAAGTAGGACCTCAATAAATATCTTTCAAACAAATGAACACATGAAAGAACACAAGGTTTCCTTACCAACCTCAAAGAAGCTGTAGTCAGTTTAGAAAGATAAAAAATAAAACTAGGAATACTTACGATTCAGCATCAGAATGAGTGATTTCTACAAATACTGTAATATATCAGTGTGGATATAATTTCGTGAAACGTTTTGCGGAAAGAGGCAGGACTTGCGTGGTGACTTGGAGGATGCCTAGAAAGGGGAGGGGTCCTGAGGCCAGGAGTAAACATCAGTCAGTTTCAGGACCAGCTTCCCTGCAGCTGGTACTAGGGGGACTAAAGGGGTTCTAGGGAGGGGCGCCTGGCTGGCTCAGTCGGGAAGCATCCGACTTCAGCTCCGGTCATGATCTCACAGTTTGTGAGTCCGAGCTCCGCATCAGGCTTCCTGCTGTCAGCGCAGAGCCTGCTTCGGATCCTCTGTCCCCTCTCTCTCTGCCTCTCCCCACCTTCAAAAATAAATGAACAGTACAACAAATAAAATCTAAAGGGTATTTGGGATAGAGGGAAGACGTGCAGGTGAGTAGGGGTGAGCCCAGGGCACACAGAGCTCTGCTGATCTGAGGAGAGCCCACGGATTTCCTGTAGGCACCCCAGAACCTCGTGGAGATATCCCATGGGCAAGGGTATCCCATGATGGGTTTATTATTTTAAGGAATGTGGCTGCTCAGAAAACTGTAATGTGAATCGGAGTCCCAGGAGTGAGTGAACAGACTGAAGAAAGCCAGACTGCTGTCGGGGCTGGCCGTGGAAAGGTATTCTACTCTAGATGATCATCTAGAACATCAGTGGTGGTTGTAAAACTATCGAGGAAGGGACACTCGGTGGCAGACTCTTTGGAGCACGGTGTGCCTGATTTACCTCTGTATCCCCAGAGCCCATCACAAAGAGGGAACCCAGCAAACAGGTGCAGTAGACATTATGGAAAAATTAGCAGGACTTGGTTGCTTACTGATTCTTGGGTTTCACATTGAAGAAACCTAAGAGAATTGAAGACAAATGTGAAATATTGAGACTGTTTGACTGGATTAATAGCAATGCTCGTGAAAAGCAGAAAGATTTCAGGGGGAAATCGTTTTGAGAAGACGAAGCCACGTTGAGCAGGCTGTGTTTGAGCAGACACTGAGGCGGCCAGATGCAGAAGACATTTCTTTCATATTAATGTTAAGGGAAATTGGACTCTCATGAAGAGGAAAGGTGAGTGCAGGGTGAAGCTGGCGTATGTAAGAAATGTGGTCCTGTCTGGTGGTGAGTGACAGAATGTATTCAAAGTGTCGACAGGAAAAAAATCTGCAGCCAAGAATATTCTATCCAGCAAAGCTGTCATTCAGAACAGAAAGGGAGAGAAAGAGTTTCCTAGACAAAAGTTAAAGGAATTCATGACCACTAAACTAGTCCTACAAGAAATATTAAAGGGGACTCTTTGAGTGGGAAGGAAAGAGGGAAGTAGGAGGCATAAAAACAGTAAAAACAACTGTATCGGTAAAAATCAGTCAAGGGACTCACAAAATAAAAGGATGTAAAGTATGAACACCCTATACCTGAAATGTGAGGAGAGAGAGGTAAAGGATGGCTTCAAACATAAGTGACTATCACCTTAATACAGACTACTGTGTACAGAACATGCTACAGACAAACCAAACAATAACCCCAAATCAAAAATGAGCACTAAATATGCAAAAAATAAAGAGAAGGGAATACAAGTCTATCATTGAAGAAAGCCAGCCATAAAACAAGTAACAGAACGGCAATAAATACATACCTATCAAAAATTACCTTGAATCAGGTGCCTGGGTGGCTCAGTCGGCTAAGCATCTGAATTCGGCTTAGGTCATGATCTCACGGTTCATGGGTTCATGCCCCGCGTCCGGCTCTGTGTTGACAGGTCAGAGCCTGGAGCCTGTCTTCAGATTCTGTATCTCCCTTTTTCTCTGACCTTCCCCTGCTCACACTGCCTCTCTCTCTCTCTGAAATAAATAAAACATTAAAACAAAAAAGTAAAAAAAAAAAATCATTACCATGAATGTAAATGCCCCAGTCAAAAGGTGTAGAGTGACGAACAGACAGAAGAAGAACCTTCTATGTGCTGCCTTACAAGAGACTCATTTCAGATTCATTTCAGACTTCGGGATTTTATTGCTTGTTTCATATTCCCTGTAAGTGTCATTACCGTAAGCTTCCGTGTGACACTCCTGCAGAGTTATCCCTCCCTGTCATCTGGACATTCCCAGTTTCAGTGATGCATTGGTGTTTCTGTGAGATCCCACTTGACCCTAAAGAGGGATTTAATAAGCAAGAGTTGAAGATGTCCTACGTTGTCCTACCTTCTGTTTTTGCTCTTGGCTCTCATTTTATTTGTCTAGAGCTGCACAAAGTTGAGAATGTGGAGCTGTCTGCCTTCAATTTTTGAGAGATGGAGACAGAGCACGAGCAGGGGAGGAGCAGAGAGAGAGGGAGGCACAGAATCTGAAGCAGACATGAGGCTCTAAGCTGTCAGCACAGAACCAGATGCGGGGCTTGAACTCATGAAACCACAGGATCGTGGCCTGAGCCGAAGTCCGATGCTTAACCGACTGAGCCACCGAGGCGCCTCTGCCTTCTGCTTTTAAAATCAATTGATTCTCCTGTTACCATTCCGCCCCCACCCCCACCCCAAAGCATGAGCTGATAACACGTATAATAGATTTGCAGAAAATCAGATGTGGGTTTCAGTTTGAGGAAATACTGCTCTTTGCATTCTCTCCCTCGTGTTTTTAGAAACTGATGGGTAATCATTTGCTTCAGCAGGATACTTAGATATTTGAAAATCCTACCAAGGTGCTCAAATTTAAATTAAACATGGTATGAAGTGCTCCCTACTTTTCTTTCTCCACTTCCCCTGCATGACCTTTGAAGACTCCTTTGCAAAGCTCTTGGGAACTTTTGGTAGGCAGGCTTGTTCCCAGCAGATCTGTGAGCTTCAATAATGAGTCTTGGATTCCCTGGGAGCTTGCATGGTAATTACCGCATTAGCTTTCATGAATTGTCTTCTTACTTAAAAGAACTGTATTCATTTGTGTAATCAATTATGGAAAACTAATAGGTACACAAAGCAACAGTGTTCAATTGTCACTTTCCTTCTTCTCCCCACTAGCACTCATGCTACCATTTACTATTATTTTATTTTCGGTTTCTTCTGGATCCTGTAATACCCTTTGGTTTCTTTAAACATCTCTGGGTTTCATGGCTGTGAGTTTGAAACTACAATGAATGAATTTATCAGTCACATATTTACGGAAAACTGAGTGGCGGAAAAACAGTGGTGTTATATAAATGCACACATTTCTTTTAAGGCTCAGGCCAATGAGATGCCTTTCAAATGACTTGGAAAACAGGTATCTGGTGCCTGATTGCTTTGTTACAGAGAACTGTCACATGGTAGCCATTTTATTAAATCTGGAATTATCCCCTCCGGTTTGATTAGATTAAATTTTCTTGAAAGTTGTTTCTTGTTTTTCTCGTGTAGGAATTTATCAGAAAAGGTTGCAATGTTGTATCAATAGGTTGATTGCGATTCTAAAACATCAGCCAACACGTTGCTCTTCCTGGGAAAAGTTCCTTGGACAAACTAGAGCAGTAAAGTCAACCCACTCTACCTTATATCACGTATGTTAATATTTTCTTAGTACATGACAATTCATGATCAAAAGAGTGCCATTTAATGATTTGCTTTGTGAAAGGACAGAAATTCTGCAGATAAATAGACAGATAAGCTCATCAGTGTTTTTCGAGAAACCGTAGATCTGTGCTCAGACTTCATTTAATGAACAAAGCTTCCAGCCAGTTTCTGAAATAGTCCTCTAAAAGCGTTGCTTATGGTTTGATTTTGGTTACTATTTCATGAGAGCTTACACTTTTTTTCCCCATTTAGTTAACACTTACTGAACTTTATTATGTCCCAGACATTTTGTTTTATAGCAAAGATTTCTTGGAGAGAAACAGTCCTCTCTGGTAGAGGGTGGTTTCAATTATAAAAGACCATGTTCCTTTTTTCCAAGCCACCGTTCCCCTCCGCCTCAGTCCCCTTAAATGTGTGCTGTTTATGATTCATACAGGGTGACTGCAACAAAAGCTCAAAGCAATATACATTTTATTATTTTTTTTTAATGTAAGAAGATATGTGCACTTTGTGAGAGGTGTTCTGGGTCAGTTGTCAATTGAAAGAGCTCCGTTTCCTCGTTCCCTCTGCATTGGGAACATTTTTCTCCGTTAATACCCTGTCATACCATCTTCTATTTGTCACACCACACAGCATGCCCGTGCATTTAGAGAAGCCACGAAAACCACACCGTGTCATTACGCCTGCCGTATTTAATAATAGTGACTCACTCTTGTACGTTTACGGAGTCGTTCCTGTCTTAGTTTTCAGAATATAAAGTTTGCTGTGAAAATGCTTCAGACCCCTGTGAGGTTCACTGATCTTTTAAATTCCACTTGGAAATTTGTCTCTCACATTGTACTCAGTATTAAGTATATTGCTTTATGAAGCTGTCAGGGAAGCCTCATTTCAGGCTGCCCATGCTTTCAAGTCCTCTTTATTACCCTGCTCTGACTTTCCTCAATGGTCTAACCCTGATACAGTGTTGCAGCGTATAGATGCTTCTCCAGTGTCTCAACATTGCTCCTTTACTCCGAGTTCAAGTTTCTGTTGTCTTCCTGTCATTGATTTGGAAATTACATTCTTTTATATTTTATTTTATCTTGGTTTAGTTCTTCTCTTCTACTCAGATACATGGGCTGATCTTTCCTAAGCTTAAAAGTGTCAGTGCACACGTTAGCTGATAAGAGAAAAACCCAGCCATCTGAGTTGCTGATTGAATTTTGTCTTTGTTTACTCTCTTCGTTAGCCTGAGACTTGTATTGATCCCATATTGAACACTGGATCACGTATCCTATTGGATTTGTCTATCCGCCAGGTTGTGAAGCAGCACTTTGAGAGGGTTGAGGTAGAGCTAGGATGAACCTTCAGCAAAATCATAAAGTGGGTGAAGCTTTCATTCATTTTACATTTTATTATCTATTTCCAAATGCACTGAGCCTCCGCTCTGTCTCAGCTGCCTGGGTTTTCCCCACCTCCTTTTTTTTTTTTTTTTTTTTTTTTTTGATACTTCATGAAGCTTCTTCTTTGCTTCTCTCTGTCTTTTTTTTTTTTTTTTAATGTTTATTTATATTTGAGAGAGAGAGAGCAAGCATGCATAGGAGTGAGCATGAGCAGGGGAGGGGCAGAAAAGGAGGGAGACAGAACCCAAAGCAGGCTCCAGGCTCTGAGCTTTCAACACAGAACCGGACACAGGCCTTGAACTCACAAGCCGTGAGATGATGACCTGAGCCGAAGTCAATGCTTAATTGATCAAGCCACCCAGGCGCCCCTTCTTTGCTTCTCTCTTATTTCTTGATGCGGTGCCTCAGGGATTCGGAGGCACTGTGCAACATCAAGTTTTCATGTTTCCAAATGTTTTCTCCCTCATCCTTCCTCGAAACTCCAGTTTCTCTGTGTGAGATCTCCGTTGAAATGTTATGTACGAATTCATGTTAAGATGTGAATGACTAACGGACAGGCTTTTCTGAGCCCCATGCCGTCCATCCTGTATCTAACTGGATTCATTAAGGGCGATCGCTGATGTCTGATTTTCTAATTCCAAATGTAGAGGCCATTGCATCTTCCTCAGTTTGCAAGAGAGTCAGGGATTTGGAGATAAAACTCCTCTGTGTGATTAGTGTCATGAATTAATCTGAACCAGGGGTAACTATCAATACCCCATCATACTTTTCAGTGTGATGCCAGCCTGATAATCACACAGACTAAGAGCAGATGCCCTCTGGGTTTCTAGAATTTTCCCCAGTGCTCCAGGCAGCTAGTTCAATCTCATGGACAGCTCTATTTTAATTTAACATATAGGCATGTTGCTAAAAAGAAGTACTGTCTTTTTGAAGCCCTTCATTCTTCTGATCTGTCAGGGCTGAAACAGAATGCTTTAATGCCTTTTGAAGTCCTATAAATCACTGGAATTCTTAGATCATTGTATTTTTAAGGATACAAACTATTCCTTTCATTTGAAACATAGATTCAGCATGGGCCACTTGATTCTAAAATCACAGTATTTTAGCATGCATCCTGACTTTTTCATTTCACTTCTTGCACCAACGCTTTCTCCTCCAGAAGGCATTTTCCATTCCCATGTTGCGCGATCTCTCACTACTTACCAATATTCTGCAATTCTAGACCATTCTTTATCCCTTGGAAGATTCTCATACTTGGTTTCCGAGTTGCTTTGGCTGTTCTTTCCACTCCTTCCTCCTCCTCTCCCTAACATGCCCACCCTCAAGTCCCGATCGTGTTTCAGGAATCGCTCTCTAAGGACGTGGGAATCCGTGCCGGCACACGGCAGGCACTTCAGGACTGACTGTGGTTGAGTACAGTGTGTTTGCCTCATTGGCGCCCCTGCTAGGGACCCTTGCAGGGACCCGCACCTGGGTCCTCGGGCACATGCAGGTGTCCTTCCCATCTGTTCTCTGCACACTCGCCAGATGGAGGTGTTTTTGGATGGGATTTGGACAGTGGTCTATGGTCCCAACTGGCTTCTACCTCTGCCCCCACTGCCCCAAACAATGTGGAATCTGCTGAGGGTTTTTTGTTTTTTTTTTTTAATCACTTTGAAAACAACAAAACTGAACCAACTCCCTCAAGGCCCTGTGTTGCTGGGCCGCTGCCCACTTCTCCAGCCGCACTGCAGGCTCTGCCGTTTTTGTTTCCCCATTTTGGTCTTTTTCTTCCTGAAATGTACTCTGCTTGCTCCAGCTGGAGAGCCTTTGCAGTGAGCCCTCCCCTCTGCCTCCCCAGCTCCCCGAGGGAATACACAGTTATCTTTCAGATCCCAAATTAGTCATCCCTTCTTCGAGAAGGCCTTCCCTGGACAGCCAGATGACGTCAGTGCTGCTGTCCTCTCACTGCGTCTCTGCTTCAAAACACTGGCCGCTGGTATGAATGTCCATTTTGTGTGATTACCTGAACAAGACCAGGCTCATCTGTCATTCACATGTTTTATAAAGGGCAAAATAATGATCAGAGTGCACCTTCATCAGGAGGAACAAAGACTCTTTCTAAATGGTTCTAAAAATGGGTCAAGGCTCAGTACAGGAACTAGGGGTTGGGAAGCACAGTCTGGTTTCTGAACTCAGAAACCCAAGCTCAGCCATCGATTGGTCCCACACATCTTATGATTGACCTTTCCTGTTTGTTTCCTGTAGTCTTTCATTTTGTTTTCAGTTTGGTCTCCCCTATAAATGACGGGGAAGATCATTTTAAGTTTATTTTTATTTATTTTGAGGGGGTGGAGTGGGGCAGAGAGACAGGGAGTCAGAACCCTAAGCAGGCTCCATGTTGTCAGCAGAGCCCGATGCAGGGCTCGAACTCACAAACTGCGAGATCATGGCCTGAGCTGAAACCAAGAGTCTGATCCTTAACCCACTGAGCCACCCAGGCACCCTTCCACTAGAGTATCTTAAACGCACCTTTCGGGGCACCTGAGTGGCTTAGTCGGTTAAGCATCTGACTTTCACTTAGGTCATGATCTCGCGGTTCGTGGGTTCGAGCCCCGCGTCGGGCTCTGTGCTGACTGCCAGCTCAGAGCCTGGAGCCTGTTTCAGAGTCTGTGCCTCCCTCTCTCTCTGACCCTCCCCTGCTCATGCTGTCTCTCTCTCTCCTAGAAATAAATAAAAAAAATAAAACATTAAAAAAAAAGGCACCTTTCACAGGAGGCCTTTGAGTAATTTATTTGTGACATCACTAACACTCTTTGGCTAAGTCACTTCTCCCAAGCAGTCTCTTGTTGGTAAAAGAGATAATACCTTCCTCTGTGAGGTATTTATGAATATTCTATATGTAAAACATTTAATACAGAAATTGTTACATGTTAAGCTCTCAGTACATGATAGCTATTACTATTTTCAGTTCAACATCATCTTTCTTGCTTACAATTACTATTTCACTGTAAGTAGTTTAAACTCTTGTTGTCATTTGTCATAAATACAGCACACCCATGAGTTGTAATAAAGCCATGATAGTTTCAGTTCTGATCCTCTGCCCAGGAAGATCTGGAAACCTTTCTAAGCCTCAGTTTTGCTCTATTGATGCATTTCACACAGATTATCCCATGCCGTTTGATAAGGGCCAGCATTTCCTATTTAGTTTGTTCTATTTGAACTTTCTTTGATCTTTTCATTGATGGAAAGTAGGTCACACAGCGCCCAAGATACTAAGCTTGAACTTTCTAGGTTATAATCTTCCTGTGCATTATTTGCAGTAGAAAAGGACTGACTTTTGTAGGAAGAGTCCGTGGCTCGTCTCCCTCTCTTTGGTAATGTGGTGGCATTCTCTCATGTCTACCCAGGAATGACTCTGAATTGCCTGAAAGTAATCAGCCTGATCACAGGCAGAGCAAAGATTTCCACGTTCTGTCCTTTCTGCAGATGATTTAGCCCCCGACTGGGCCAGAGTAGGACTGGAGGATTCTCATCTGTTGTGTGAAGCCTGAGGGCAGAGATTAAAAGGCAGGATGTGGAGGAAAGCCAGAAAAATCAAGAAAATAAGTAGAGGGTCCCCAGAGGCCAGACAGAAACAGAAGCTGATTTTGAGGCTGGAGCCAAAGAGCAGAAGTCACTAGATTCCCCTGGGAGCCACGAAAGGCTCCCACCCCAGGGCCCCTTTGTGCATTTAAACCAGGCTTATTAAGTGGCTGTGAGCTGAACCAGCCTCTTACCTGTCCTAATTGTACAGGACACAGACCCTCAACCTTAGCCCTGAAGGAGCCCTTTATGGTACGCATGCGCCGCTTTTCACTGAAGCATACAGTTAGGATTTGGCTTAGTAAGTTAAAAATTATGATATAACAAGACCTGTTTAGGAAAGAAAGTGATGTAAACCAAATACACTGAGCACACTTCCTTAGGAGATGCTACACAGAATAACATGTTCGTGCACTCACCTGTAAGATTGAGTCCCATTATCGTGATACAGCTCTGTTTTCACAGGCTTCTGAGTATTAATTCTGGATCTTAAATATGTTGCCAGATAGTATCTGAAACAAACAAAAAGGCATCTTACCCTCCCTTTTTCTCTCTTTCAAAATACCTGACCAAGTGGCAGTAATAAATCTGTCAACAAAAGTTTGGTATAAATGTCTCCTTGACATTTTCTTCACACATGGAACATGAAGGGCCGTGGCCTGAATTTTTTCTTTTTTTCATTTTGTTTTTTGTGTTATTGTTTTTTTGTCTGCAAAGCAAAATATATTCAAAAATCTTAATGTTCATCTTAACAGTTGATTTTTTTTTTAATCTTTGGGATCTTGTGTTTTCCACACTTACATAATTTGCAATTGACTTTAAACCTAATAATTTTAAAAGGGCAGGGGCCAGGGTCACCTGGGTGGCTCAGTTAGCTAAGCATCTGACTTCAGCTCAGGTCATGATCTTGCATTTTGTGAGTTCAAGCCCTGAGTCAGCTCTCTGCCGACAGCTCGGAGCCTGGAGCCTACTTTGAATTCAGTGTCTCTCTTTCTCTACCCTTTGTGCTCTCTCTCTCTCTCTCTCTCAAAAATAAACATTAAAAGCAAAAAAGTTTTTTTAAAAAGGCAGAGGCCAGTCATGGGGCCAGGGCAGGAGTGGGGGCCTTGAAGGGGCATTTGGGGCCACAGCTTTGCCCTCGTGTAGAAGGGCTTCGGAAGCCAGCAGGTGCTTGAATGTCTGTCCTCTTTTCAGAGACTTCTCAGCCCTGCTTTGTCACAATCTAACTTCTCAATTTGTTCTTCCTTAATGAGCAGGCCTGAATGGAAACGATCAAAGGTCACCACTTTGTTGTGAAGAGGCCAGTGCCCTTCCTGAGTCCGTGAAGCCATGCCCCTTCTCCGCGTGGCCTGTGTCAGAAACCTGTGTGTTACCCTTGACATCTTGTCCTTCAGTCCATTTCCAGGCAACCACAGAACTGTAACAACTTCACATCCTACGTGTGTTTCAAACTGATCTGCTGTCCTCTGTTCCTCATCCCTGCTCTGACCTGAGTCACTGCGGTAGTTACTTTTACGTGTCCACTTGCCTAGGCTTTAGGCTCCAGATCCTTAATCAAATGCTAACCTAGGTGATTCTTTGAAGGTACTTTGTCAGTGGGGTTGACATCTACAATCACTTGACTACAAGTAAAGAGATTCCCCTCCATCAGGAGGGCACATCTGATTCAATCAGTTCATATCCTTAAGGGCAAAAATGGGTTTCCCAGGTTTTTTTTCCCCCCAAAGAAATTCTGGTTCAAGACTGTGGCATCAACTCTTGGCCTCAATTGCTAGCCTGGCTCCTGCCTTACAGATTTTCAACTTGTCAGTTCCCACAATTATGTGGGCCAATCCCTGAAAACAAGCTTCTTTACACAGATACATAGGTAGATAGATAGGATGGATGGATGGATGGATGGATAGATAGATAGATAGATACATAGATACATAGATAGATACATAGATACATAGATAGATACATACATACATACATACATACATAACACACATACATACATACGTATGTACATGGATAGAGTACTGGTTCTGTTTCTTTGGGGAGCCCTAACTGATACAGCTGTTCAACTTATCTTTAAACTATTGTCCAGTTATCTCTCAAATACTGTTCTTGTTATCTGTTGTTGTTCTGCAATTTGTTGGATGGTTCCAGTGGCTGGACACAATGACTCTGTAGCCTCTCCCCTATCTTCTGGTGTCACGGCCGTAACCAAGGCCTTCAGCGACTTGCCCTCTCCCACAGAAAGCCAAATCGTTTACCTTGCCTTGCTTCTAAGACTTTTCACGATACAGTTCTGCACTGTTCCCCACCTAGTGCCCTGTCTCCCAGGCCAGATGGAATTTCTTGCCACATTTTGCACGTTCCATGCAGGCTCTCACGCTCCCTGTTTACTGTTCCCCAAACAGTATTCACCCCTCCGTTTTTTTCTCTTGCCTTGCCTGGCTGACTTCTGCTCGCTGCAGCCCTGCTTCTTCGGGAGTGCGGAGCCCTTGCACCCCAGGTTTTGATTGAATACCTTCCTACATGCTCCAGTTCAAGGGGTGGCCCACCTCCTTGGGTTTGTGAGCTTGTGGAATCAGACTCCAATAAATATGCTTTTGCTTTGCTTTACTTTATTATTGAACCAGCAAAACATCAACACAAGATTAAGGATTCAAGTAAGTGGATTATTCCACTCAGAGAAGCGCCTGAAGTTTCTGTGGCTTGTGTAGCCCCTTGGGGGTGAGGAAGGAACCCACATCCCAGATGGCACGCTCCATTCATCACACTGACATCATGTCGGTCTCTAAGGTCTACCCTTTTGTCACCAAAGGAAGTTCCCGCTGGGCTGTAGTGTTACCCTCACAGGCTCTTCTGCATCAGAGGTAGGCAGCCGGCCTGGCCTGGCCTGGCCTGGCCCCGCTCCTCACTCCTCACCTCCGCTTCTTCACTGTGGTGCTGGGCCAATGGCATGATATTCTCATTGTCTCCCAGCATCTTTCTCCCATTACACCACATGCTCTCCATTGGCTTTCATTCTTTTCTAAACAATTATATCCTGGGGCACCTGGGTGGCTCAGTTGGTGATGCATCTGACTCTTGGTTTCAGCTCAAGTCATGATCTCATGGTTGGTGAGTTCGAGCCCTGCATCGGACTCGGCACTGACAGCATGGAGCCTGCTTGGGATTCTCTGTCTCTCTGCCACTCCTCTCTCTCTCTCTTTCTGTTTTTCAAAATAAATAAATAAGCTTAAAAATTTTTTTATGATATCCTTGGTATAGAGAACAGTACTATGAGCTCCATTTGCTCACTAAGTGTACACAGAAATGAATGACTAATTGAGTTTACCCTGAATTCTGTCCCATGTCACTAAACTCGATTCGTGACTCTACCCTCTTAGTGCTTGGCGTTCCTATTTGTTCTCCTCAGTGTCAGACCCTGTCTTTTTGTCAGGAGCTCTGTCTTCATTCCCAGCCCCAAGAAAATTCCTACCTGGACAAGAATCTTCAGCTTTGGCCTTGACCCTGTGAATGAATGCCAGTTCCCAACCCTTCGCCTTTTAACCTGTATCCGTTTGGGCTGGCCCCCAAAGGAAGGATTTGAATACTGTTCTACTCTCTTATTTTACTGCCTTACGCATGTAGTTATGAGGATTCAGCACAGCTTGAATACTTCATCACAATTGACAAAATGTCTCAAAATGCCGGTATCTTCCCATGACGGTCAACGCGTTTGTCTATGGGTCTTATGTCAGTGACTGTTTCTCCCTCTGGGTATCTCTGATGTTGTGTTGATGTTGTCTTTGATGTGGTGTTGATCTGTGAAGCATAAACATTCAGGGGAAGTGTAGGGCAGTGGTTAAGAACACACAGATGTTGACTGGGCTTCAAATCTGAGTCCTGGTTGTGTGACCTCAGACAAAAAACTTAGCCTGTATATCACCTTCCACATCTGGAAAACGGGGATTACAACTGTGGGTGATGAAAATGGACTAAGTGACTGTGTCCACGGCTTAGAATGTCTGGGACCTCATAGGAGCCACGCGTGTGTTCATTGTGAAGGTGCCTACACAAATGTGCTTGGGCCTCAGGCTCATGGGTTTTGCTTTCAGTGTCCCTAGTGGGACCCCTGTTTCTTGGCCCTTTTTCTGGCCCCTTTCTATTGAGCGTTCTGTCCATGTAAACCTGTGTGTCCCTGAGACCATGTGAATGTTTACATTTCTCTCTCTGATAGATCTCTCTGTCCTGGTCGTGGTGTGTGTGACTGTCTCTCACCTCTGTCTTCATTCCCTCTGCTTTTCTCAGAGTTTTCTTCCTCTCTGTGTGTCACTTTTACGTGTCTCTTTTTATTTTCTTAGTTTCTCTACTGTTTTGCTGTGTTCTTTCTCTCTCGCCTTTCTCCTTTTCCCTGCAGTTACGCCTCATGTAAAAACTGAAAGCTCGAAAATATTCTCTGAATTAGTTAAATCGTTTTCTATTCTTCAAAAACATAGAAGCTTAGGAACACAATATTTCTATTGTTCCTGGCTCCTACAGCCTCCGGGTGATTTTCATGCCACGTGGTTCAGTGATGCTTCATACAAGAGAGATTCTCAGTGTTCCATTGACTTCATCCTCTTGAACATAGTTAACAAATTGTTAACCACCTTTACTGCTTTGCTGGGAAGCCTTCCTCCATTTCCTGCCTCTTTTATAAAATGCACTTCCTCAGGTACAATATGAAGGAGGGGGACAGAGTCTCTTCATTCCTCCCTCTGTTCCCAGGGTCTATCATGGTGCCTGGACCACAGAATTGCTCTTGACAAATATTAGTGAAATGAAGGAATTCCACTGGGGAACATCACCTCTTTTTAAGAGTTTCAACTTTGCAGAGTTGTAAGTTTATTTTGTTTCAGTGCTCTTAACTGTCTGGGTTCAATTCTCCAGGGAGAAATTTCTTTCTAAGAACTTGATTTCATTTACAGTGTTTGGAATTGGTTGAGTTTAAATTTTAGTCTCCCAGTTATTAGCTGTGATTCCTCCGGGGAATTAATTTTGCTGAGGTGGTTTCTTCAATTTTAAAATGAAACTAAGAATGCCTACTTCAAAAGAATATTATGGGGATTAAATGTTATGTATAAAACACATTTACTTTGTCACCAGCATCAGGATAGCCATAGAGAAAGCAGAATAGACTAGAAATAAGCCTCCCTCATATGGCCAATTGGTTTTTACCAAGACCATTCAGTGGAGAAAGGACAGTCTGTTCAAACAGTGGTATAGAAAATAACCACATGCAAAGAATAAAGTTGGACCCCTTCCTCACATCATATACAAGAATTAACACAAAATGATCAAAGACCTAAACTTAAGGACAAAAACCATTAAACTCTTAGAAGAAAACATGGGGGAAAATTTTCATGACATTGAGTTTGGCAATAATTTCCTGTGGAGCCATCGTCTTCTCTCCTGGCCATCTTTGTCTGTCCCTCACCCATGTTCTTCCACCCATTAAGTAGACCGTGCATCTTCCCCCACCCCTACCCTTTCCACCCAAAAGCACTTGCTTAATGGAGGCCCTTGTAATCTTTAGTTACATAAACTCAAGTCATAGGCCCCGCCAGTGGGCCTTCCCATTAGGCCTTCCTCCACTGCTGTCCATCCTCTCAAACACAAGTCCATTCACTCATTGAACAGATATTTTCCCACGTCTCCTGGGTACTGAGCACTGTACTAACACCTTCGCACAATGTACCCCTTTCCCCAGCTTGTCTGCACTGCCTTTCCTCTGCTTACTTATCACCTCATCCTATGCCAGCCCGTGTGATACTGCAGTGACACTGAAATACCAGTTATGCTTTGTGTCTGTCTCTTAATGTACATAAGGTCCCAGAGGCCAGGGCCCATCCATACTTGACTCATATTTGTGCTAAGTTATAAGTTCTGATCCCCATGACCGTCCCCTGATGAGAGCCCAGCGAATATGTACTCACTTGTTCTGTGCATGGGTCCCAATTCTGGATCTTATGCTCGCACAAGTCAAATCTAAATTTTTTAAAAATGTTTATTTATTTTTGAGAGAGAGAGACAGAGTGTGAGCAGGAGAGGGGCAGAGAGAAAAGGAGACACAGAATCCAAAGCAGGCTCCACGCTCCAAGCTGTCAGCACAGAGCCTGATGCAGGGCTCGAACTCATGAACCGTGAGATCATGACCTAAGCCGAAATTAGCGCTTAACCGACTGAGCCACCTAGGTGCCTTGCACAAATTAAATCTAATTCCTTCTGGATGTGTATAATATTTGTAGGCAGCTTTTATATCCCACTGCCACTGTCCTTCTGCGTTCTGGACATTGTTTGTTTTCTGTTTAACTGTCACGAATCTCCGTTCTTCCACCAGCAGATGGGGGCCCTGGCTTCTCAACATGCCTTTGAAAGCAGAGTTTACACAGCAGACCCAAGCCCTCCGAGTGTGGTTTGAACATCACAGAGGACGGCATGTCTCTCCCCTCTTTTTGTGGCCTCTTTTCTTTTAACTATGTTGTTTGCATCACATTTGAATGTTAGTAAAGCCACTCCGCGCTGCTCTTATCCCAGATCCATTTAAAACCCGAATGGAAATCTTAGTCGTTCCTCAAAGACTTCTGACCAGGGACGGACGACTTATTCTCAGTGTCTCATACAAATTCTTCTTTCTTTTTTAAAGTTTATTTATTTATTTTGAGAGAGAGAGAGAGTGCTGAAGGGGTAGAGAGAGGAGGGGAGAGAGAATCTCTCTCAATCAGTGCAGAGCCTGATGCAGGACTCGAACTCATGAACCATGAAATCATGACCTGAGCCAAAATCTAGAGTTGGACGCTTAACTGATTGAGCGACCTAGGCACCCCAGTTCCAAATTATTATTTTTCTCCCACATTCCCCATGCCCCCACACCACAGTGCTGAACAGCCAGGCTCACACAGAGCCCAGCGCAGCCACAAGAGCACAATGAGGTGCGTGGGGACTGGGCCGGGTGTCACATCATGTGATACCGATAGTTACAGGATACAGAGGCCCTTTTGCCCACAGTGCTCTCTTACCTTTTTTTGACAATGACTTTCAATTATGAACTTGAGGGTTCTAGAAAAATCTATTGGATAGTAAGATATGGTGGTTCAAACCAGCACTTTTTACTTAATGGCCCCCAGTTCCTTGGTAGGAAGCATTGCACATCATGGTGCTTTGTAGGGTGTTGACTGAGGCAGGGCTTTCTATGTAAGGCTTTGAGTTGTGAGTTTGGATCTTGGCTTTGCCACTTACTGTTTTACAATTTCTGGGGAGGAAAAGAATTTTCCTCTACCTTTCTGAGTTCTTGGCTGAGACCCCTATAATGAAGAAGAAATGAATGAGAAAAACAAACAGAACTTTATGGACATGTAGACCCCCATGGGCAACACCCGAGTATCTCCCAGAGGCAACTTCAAATTCAGGCCCAGATCCCATTCTCATGAGGAACAGGGAGAGGGAGGTAGGCCTCTTAGGGGAGAGCCAGTGGCTTTTAGGAAAGATGAGGGCCCTTAGGAGACCGGTTGAGAGGTGTGATAGTTCACAACAAAGTCGGAGTGTGATGCCGACTCGTGTCCTCTCCTGTGGTAAGAATCCATCTCCCCCCTCTGGTGGGACTGCCGAGCAGGGGATTTATGACTCTTGAGCCCCTTGAGGCAGATAAGGGGAATTCAAAGAAATCTTCATGCATTTGCTGCTTTTCAAGTGCCTGGGGCTCAAAATAATCAATGTACCAAAGCTGCGTATTTGAGGGTAGGTGTCATAACTGCCACCCTTCACGTGCGTCCTTGAAGAGCTGTTTGTTTTCTTCCTCACTAGACCATAAATACCATTAGGACAGAGACAGTGCTTGATTTATTCAACCATGCGTAGACGGTGGATCTCTAAGGGTTCAATGACTACCCCAGTGCTAAATACGTATGGATGAGTGTGTGATGTGTGACCTCCGTACCTTTTAGAAGCCTGGGTTGTCCTCAGCTGTAAAGTAAGTGACATATTTTGTGTGATGTGTGACCTCTGTACCTTTTAGAAGCCTGGGTTGTCCTCAACTGTAAAGTAAGTGACATCTCTACTTATTTTGTAGGGTTGTTGTGGGGCTTCATGAGAGACTATATGGGAAATACTTAGCACCTAGTGAGAATGCACGAAGTGTTTGATATTTTTATGAGTCGTGAATTGGTGAATTATGGAATGTAGAGTAGACCTAGAAGAAAGGCCAAAAAAACCAAAAACCAAAAAACAACAACCAAGGGGCAGGGGGAAGGGGTGGGGACATCAATAAGAAAGAGGCAGTGACTTGGGTTATGGTTCAGTCCCAGCAGATTGTGATTTTGGTGAAGGAAAAGAAATGTGACTGGTTTAGAACTGATTAGGATGATGAATAAGTCCCTGGAGGTGTGCAGCCACATAAGTTGTAAAACTCCCTTTCCTCGATCCTCGTTAGAGCCTTAGAGAAAGGATCTCAGAAGAAGGTAGCTATTTATTAACGCTTAGCAAGTGCCCGCACCCTCTGCCTCACCCTGACTGTCCCACATCTTATTAAGGAGTTTTAGGGAGTCTGATAAACAGAAGAGACGCCTGTGAGCTCTGAGCTGGGGCGGTTAGATTGTTAGTATTCAGAGTGTACTCCAGAGCCCTTCACACTTGAAGCCTCAGGCACTCATTAACATTTCATGGAAATCCAGGAAGCATCCCATTTAGAACTGAAGAAGGATTCTGACCTGAGACCCAAAACAGATAGAAAAACACAAAACAGAAAATAAAAAACAAAAACTAAGGAAACACTCAGCCCCGGCCGTGTAAAAGAAAAAGGAATTTCTGCCGTTTTAAGAAAGATCCCCTTCTCAGAAGTATAGCCTCTGGACCAAATGTGATACGAAGATGATCTGCACATTTTCACACACTGTCTTTTTAGGTTTAGGCTACAAGTGTTAAGGCCAATTCTTTCAGGACCAACATCTTCAGAAGGAAGCCCTTTGGAAAGTATATAAATTCTTTTCAGTTCTGGAACTCCATGGAGTTCAGAGGGTCTCTGTTCTTTCCTGGGCATGGAGGGGAGTGATCTTTGCTTCTTTTTTTTAAGTTCACTTATTTATTTTTGAGGGGGAGAGGGGCAGAGACACAGAGATAACCTCAAGCAGGCTCCACACACAGCACAGAGTCTGACATGGGGCTCAATCCCACCAACTATGAGATCATGATCTGAGCTGAAACCAAGAGTCTGTCACTTAATGACTGAGCCAACCAGGTGCCCCTAATCTTTGCTTTTTGAAACCAGATTGTGTAGAGGAAGTTGCTTGAAGGTATGATACAGCAAGCCTTAGATCATCATCAAGCTGGGGGTTTCTTTTCCCTTTAACACTGGAGCACATTGGCTGGACGCTTTAACCTTGATTCCCAGGGAGACCCTGTATGTCATATAAATCAAGAGCCTTGAATGTCTCAGTTATATATAGGATTGAAGTATTTATATGTAAATTTCTTGCCACCTTTGAGCTGTAAATGGGCAGGTTTTCAGTGAGGTTGTGGTAGTGCCATTATGGGAAGCATCCTCAAGGAAGAAACTCAAATGAGATTATTACCCCAATTAAACTCCAGTGTAAACTGCAGAGAATTGAATGTCAGAGGACTTAGGTTGGGGTCATTTACAACCCGGGTGCCTTGGTCAAGTCACTTAACCTCTCTCAACTCCAGTTTTCTCATCTCTGAAATGAGAATGATCTTTTCTGTTTCCCTGTTTGCCATGGGAATCAGATGACATAAGCAGATGCACAAATGCTCTGGCAAGTGTACGGTGCTTTCCAAGTATCTGGTTTGTGCCTATTGGTCTTGTTGGACATTTGTTCTCATGGAACATGAAACTACACAGTGTAGACAAGTTAGGTGTCATGGTAAAGAGCTTTTGCCTAGTGTCTTAGTCAGTTGTGGCTGTTATAACAACGCTCCATAGTCTCGCTGGCTAATAAACAGCAGGCATTGATTTCTCATGGTTGTGGAGGCTGGAAGTCTGAGGTCAGGGCCAGCGTGGTCAAGTTCTGGTGAGGGCCCTCTTCCAGGTTGCAGACTGAGCCTTCTTGTTGTGCCTCATGTGGCGAAGAGCAGAGAGGGCAAGTGGGCTCTCTGAGGACTCTTTAAGGGCGCTAATCCATCATTAGGGCTCCACTCTTGCGACCTCACTTAATCCTAATCACGTCCCACAAGCCCCACCTCCTGACCCCATCACGTGGCCGTAGTTTGTCTATGGGAGGACACATATGTTTAGTCCATAATGTATTCCCCACAGTCCCCCAAATTCATGTCCTTCTCATCTGCACAATGCATCCATTCCATCCCAGCAGCTCCCAAAGTCTTTAACTGGTTCCAGCATCAACTCTGAAGTCCAAAGGGTCATCTAAATATCCTCTAAATGAGGTATGAGTGGGCCCGAGGCCCAGTTAGTCCTGAAGCAGAATTCCTCTCCAGCTTTGAATGTATGAAACCAGATGAGGCATGTGTTTCAAAATAAGGCCTAGGATAGCCATTCCCATTCCTAAAGGGGAACTAGAAAAGGAGAGAATGACAGGTCCTGAGCAGGTCCAGTACTTAGCAAGACAAACTTCTGGAACTCTCAGGCTCAAGGTAATCCTCTGGCTGGAGCCTCTGCCCGCCAGGCGCACTGGGTTGGAGTCCTGTCCCCAGCTGTGCGGGCAGGGATGGGTCTGCAGGTGGCCCCACCCCCTCAGCTTTGAGCAGAGGGTGTCCCTTCTTTTTTTTTTCCTTAATTTTTTTTAATTTTTTTTTTTATTTCTAGGAGAGAGAGAGAGACAGCATGAGCAGGGGAGGGTCAGAGAGAGAGGAGTCACAGACTGAAACAGGCTCCAGGCTCTGAGCTGGCAGTCAGCACAGAGCCCGACGCGGGGCTCGAACCCACGAACTGCGAGATCATGACCTAAGCGAAAGTCGGACGTTTAAATGACTAAGCCACCCAGGCGCCCCTGAGGGTGTCCCTTCTTGAAACCAAGGGTGCATCCCTGATACCCTGAATCAACTTTGGGGTCATTCTTCCTGATCTTGAAGAATAGTGCATGTTTGCAGCCAAGTAGCGCTGTGGTCCCATCCAGTAAATTCTCACTCCAACAGCCTGTTTTGCTCCTTGCTGTGTCCCTCCTCTTCGGTTCAAAGCGGTAGGTTTCCTGCTGGGTGGTTGATTAAGTCTGGTTCACACCCATAGTAATCTCCTTATCAAACAGATTCTTGGCCACACTCTTAGTGCTCTCTCCTGAACATGCTTTCTCATCCTGTTGCAACGTGGATAGGCTGAGAATTTTCCAGATCTATAAGTCCTGCTTCTCTCTTGGTGAGTAGTTCGGTCTCCAGGTCATCTCTTTCTTCTTGCATGTTGTGATAAGCAGTGGAGGAACTAAGCTGGTTTTTCAATATTTTGCTCAGAAAGCTCCTCAGTTAAATATCCAGTTTGAGCACCTACCTTCCACAAAACACTGGAGCTGAAACACAATTCAAAGCCAAGTGCTTTGCCACTTTATAACAAGGACTACCTCTTTTCCATTGTCCTCTAATAATAACATGTCCCTCATTTCCATCTGAGACCTCATCAGAGCAGCCTTGAGGTAACATCCCTTTATCTTCCAGTGTTCTGCTTCCCACTCTTCTAAGAAGATGGAAGCCTTCTCTGCAGAACTCTTTTCTTCCTGAGCTCTTAACAGAATCACCTTTACAGTTTGGTTCATGGCAGTCTAGGCCTTTTCTAGCGTGCGCCTAAAAACTCTTCCCATCATCCAGTTGAAAAGCCACGTGCACATTTTTCGGTACATATTTGTCACAGAGAGAAGATGGACACCAGTGTCTAACGACAGGAGAAGATGGACAGCCTAGCTCAGTCTGAGAGTAGATTTACCTTCTTCGTCTGTTGATGTGCTCGGGCCATAGACAGATTGGATGATGCCCACCTACAGGGGGCAGGGCGGTCTTCTTTCCTCAAATCAGCACTTCAGATGCTCGGCCCTTCCAGACGCACCCTCACTGACTGACCCAGAAACAGTGTTTCCTCAGTATCTGGGTGTTGCCTTGGCCCAAACCAACACATCAAGTTAACCGTCACATCGAGTTAATACCGACAGTGTCCGTGCTTTAAGTGTTTCCTGCTCTTTTTATACAATAAGGGGGAAATTGTTCATTATTGTGAACATCACCTACTTGACTTTAGAGTCTCCAGAGACCAGAAGTGACCCTGTTTAGGGATGATGTGACATGGGAAAGCAGAGAGAAAATTCCATTTTGTTCTGTTTGCTATATATACCTCGACTTAATACTGACCCTGGCTACTACAGGGCTCTCTACCACATGGATGAGCCGGGAAGTGACAACATACATTTATAACTCTGCCACTGAATATAAAGCCTTACAAAATCCCATTGGCCAGTGAAGACCAGCTTCAGAAATGAAATGAAGGATAATTATTCTTATATTTTTCCTGGGAGGTTTTTATGAGTGATAAGGTGATTTTTGATAGTGATTGATTTTTGATAGTGATTTTTTTTTTAAGCACAAAGGCAATGGCTGAACCAATTCTGGCATGTCCATACAGTGGAATAACAGTACTCCAGCAATGACAAAGAATAAGTTGCTGATACACACAGCCGTGTAGATGGATTGTAAGAGCATTTATACTGAGAGAAGGAAGTCTTACGCAAAAGCATATGCACTGTATGATTCTGTTGATATGGATTCTAGAACAGGCAAACTAATCTTTTTTTTAATGTTTACTTACTTTTGAGAGAGAGAGCGAGGGTGGGCAAGGGGCAGAGAGAGAGGGAGACACAAAATCCAAAGCAGGCTCAAGGCTCTGAGCTGTCAGCACAGAGCCCAACGTGGGGCTCAAACTCACAAACTATGAGAACATGACCTGAGCCGAAGTTGGACGCTCAACCGACTGCACCACCCAGGTACCCTGGCAAACTCATCTTTGATCCAAACTTTAATGACAAAAGTGCTTACCTGGAGATGGGTGAGAGCTGGAGACAGGCTGGGAAGGATATGAGGGAATTCTCTAGAGGGTAGGCAATAGTCTGTATTTTGAGAGGAGTTGGGTTACAGGGGTGTTGCTTATGGTTTTATTGTATGTAAATTTTACCCACAAATGTAAACAAAATAATGATATAAGTGTTGAGGTGTTTAGCAGTGAAGGGACCGATATCTGTATTTGACTTGGAATTGTGATAACTATAACAACAAAAATGGATTGATGGATGCACAGTAATTATGCAATAAGGCAAATGCAAAAGGTGAATTGTACAGTCTAGCTGGTGGTTGTTCAGGTACTCATTGACCAATCCTTTGCATTTTCCTATAGGTTTGAAAATTCTATAATACAATGTTAAAAATACAATTTGAGAAAAAAACTTAATATAAAAAAACACAAAGGTCGCAATGGTTAGTGTTTTTTGGTGATGCAATCAATATTCTTTGTTTAAAATGTTTTATTTTTGAAGGATAGAGAGTCAGGGCGTGAATGGGGGAGGAGCAGAGAGACCGAGAGAGAGACAGAATCTGAAGCAGGCTCCAGGCTCTGGGCTGTCAGCACAGAGCCCGA
Organism: Proteles cristata cristata; assembly: GCA_017311185.1. Lineage (NCBI taxonomy): Eukaryota > Metazoa > Chordata > Mammalia > Carnivora > Hyaenidae > Proteles > Proteles cristata. Next base: position 1,538,080 of record JAESUZ010002067.1, on the reverse strand, counting down.
TGTGGGGCTCGAACTCAGGACCTGCAAGATCTTGACCTGAGCTGAAGTCGGACTAACCAACTGAGACACCCAGGTGCCCTGCAGTATTCTTTTAAGCACTGAGTATCCTTAGAGAAGTTAAGCTACTTGTTAAAGGTAAATGGGAATTTATTCCATTGCCCTTGCTCAAATACTGCATAAAAGAGACATTTAAAATAATAAACACATAAGAATTTCTGAATTCGCAATATGAATTGTTATGATATTAAGTTTAAAGTTAAAAACTACTTAGCATCATGCTTTTGACTACACATCATTTCATTTTCAATTTTTCCTTTTGTTAATCTCCATGAACTATCTTTTTTTTAATGTTTATTTATTTTTGAGAGAGAGAGAGAGAGAGAGAAAGACAGAGTGTCAGCGGGGGAGGGTCAGAGACAGAGGGAGACACAGAATCCGACAACAGACTCCAGGCTCTGAGCTAGCTGTCAGCACAGAGCCTGATGCGGGGCTGGAACCCACGAACCGTGAGATCATGACCTGAGCTGAAGTCGGACGCTTAACTGACTGAGCCACCCAGGCGCCCCTCCATGAACTATCTTTAAGAGATGATAGATTCTGAAATCCGCAGAGGGATGATAAGCAGGTGATGGGACTCGATGAAGATGAATGTGCTATTTATATAATATAAATGAACTGATAAGTATTGTTGAAAATATTGATTTCAGGGTATAAATCATATCACAGCACTGACTTTTTACACCCTGAGAACTATTGAAATTCAAGAAGACTGGAATATAATTCAACAATGACCGTGACGTGTTCGAGCAGTGTATTTTGTCAGAAGGACAAAATTCAGTAGGAACATGTGCAAAAGAATACCCTTCCAGACAAAAACCCCATCAATGGGGGAAGGACCAGTTATGAATCTCGGGTATCAGCAGCGACCACAATCATCCCTTTTCACTGAATATTCACTGTCCTTGCGCTAGGATTGAATCCCACTTCGCTATGTATTTTTTTTCCTTTTCTAAATTTTTATTTAAATTTCAGTTAACATAGAGTGTAATATTAGTTTCAGTAGTAGGATTTTGTGATTCATCACTTATATACAACACCTAGTGCTCATCACAAGTGCCCTCTGTAATCCCCGTCACTTATTTAACCCATCCCCACCCACCTCCCATCCGCCAACCCTCAGTTTGTTCTCTGTCCTTAAGAGTCTGTTTGATACATATTTTTAAATAATTCGGAGAAATAAGTAAAGGTTTAAAGAGGAACAAGATGACTAAAATAATGAAAAACTGGCCCTAGGAGGAAGATCTGAGAGAAAAGAGAAACTTCTCTAAAGGCTTCAAGATCGAAAAGGTTCAGTTTGGCTTGATTATTACCATTTTCAATTACATGAAGTGTTTCCACAGAGAGATTCTATGAAAACTAACAAGGGGAATGGATTTGAGTTGAGAGATAGTGGCGTTGTGCAAATGGAAGAATCTCTTGACATCAAGGTTGATTAGACTCTGGAATAATTACCAGGTGATGCTGTGGACCCTGCATCCCTGGAGAATTATGGAAACAAACTATAAATTGTGAGTGGATCTAGATTGACCTGCCAGAGGTTGGGGGCAAACTAGGGGATCCCTAGAAGGACCTGACTGGGCCTATATTCTATTAATAATGTTTCTCTCCACGTAAGATTTAAACACTGGTTGGTATTAAATTACATTTTTCTTGGGGCACCTGGGTAGCTCAGTCGGTTAGGCATCTGACCTCGGCTCAGGTCACAATCTCACAGTCTGTGGGTTCGAGCCCCACGTCGGGCTCTGTGCTGACAGCTCAGATCCTGGAGCCTGCTTCGGATTCTGTGTCTCCCTCTCTGTCTGCCCCTCTCCCGCTCACACTCTGTCTCTCTCTCTCTCAAAAATGAATGAACATTTAAAAAGTTGAAAAAAATAAATTATATTTTTCTAGGCTTTCTATAAGGAATGGCAATTTTAAGTTCACTTCGAAATTCACTGTTACTTTACAGCAGTGTGACTGTGGATAGTAATATTATATTGTATGCTTGACATTTGCTAAAGGGGTAAATCTTAACTGTTCTCACCACAAAAAAAAAAAGGGGGTGAAAGAAAATGATAACCATGTGAGATGATGGGTACATCAGTTAGCTTGTAGTAGGGACTGTTCCACAATGTATAAACATACCAAAACATGACTTTGTGCTTGTGAATTAAACCACTAAAGCTAGAAACAAATCACTGCATTTAATGATTCTACAGTTCATTGGACTTGTTTCCTAATCAAGGACTACATGATTACTTTGGTGACTGTAACACTGTTCTTAACTTAGTTTCCGTACTTTATAATTATTAGAAAATAATTACAATATATCCTTGTCATTTTTCTCTTTCATGTTACAACGTGATCATCAGGCAGACAGTTGTATATGTGAACCATTATGTTAACGAGTATTTTCTGCTGGTGAGAGGGCCCTACCTGAGTGTCTGTTTAACGTTCTTTGCCCGTTTTTCCTGCCAGGTAACCATTTCACTATCCAGGCCAGTTAAGATGCAACGAGATGAAAATGTCATCTGGGTGAATGATTTCTTTCTGAGAGTCAATGTGGCCAAAGCCTCTTGCATTTTCCATTGCAGCCTCTATTTCCGGGTTTTTTAAATCTTATTCCTTGCTTCACTTTTTCTTCTCCTTTGCAGAGCAAAGCTTGCCTCCTGTTGTGATGCTGCCCAAAACTTCATTGTTTCTCAGAATAACACTCCAGCCGGGACCAACATGAGTTACGAGGTGGAAAGCAAAAACGAAATCCTAATTAGAGAGAACATTTTTAATATGTTTCCAGTGGTGAGTAGGGGGTTTGTTGTGGTTTATTTGTATCACCATTGCAGAGGACTCTCCTCTCACTTTACGCTATAAACTTAACACAAATGGGGGACTTAACTTAGAATGAAAATACCATACGTGGTTTAGTTGTGTAGGATGTTTGTAGCAGTCCATTTTAAAAACGCAGTTGTGGGGGGCAGCCTGGGTGGCTCAGTCGGTTGAGCGTCCAAGTCTGGATATGAACTCAGGTCATGATCCCAGGGTCGTGGGATGGAGCCCTGCACTGACTGAGTGTGGAGCCTGCTTGAGATTCTCTCTCTTTCTCTCTCTGCCCCTGCCCTGCTCATGCTCGCTCAATCTCTCTAAAAAATAAATAAATAAAAAGGCAATTTTGAATGTAAGTAGCCCTGTGGGGAATATATTTACATCTTAAAATGTAAGTTCTCCGAGTCCTTGAGTCTTCATGACTCATCCTTGAATGAGATGAGGTCCTCGGGCTTCCTGCACAGCAATTACTGGGGCTTGGGAAGAGGACCATTTTTCACCTGGAATGAGATTCACCCAGTTGTCAGTTTTGGTGACTGAATCGCTTTGTCCACAAAGAACTGCAGGTTTATGTGGCTAATCTTTGGGAAGTAAATATGTTAAGAATTCGCGTAAGCTCCCAAGACAGGGACTTCTGGGGAGGGTGTTCATCGATGTGTCCCAAGCTCTAGAACATTCCCCAGTGCATATATGTGCATTCGTTATGTAGTCACTGAATAAACTTGTGAGTAACAACTCAGTGTCATTACAAGAATACAAGAAGAAACTTCTTGAATATAAATCTGAACTTGGGGAAAATTTTTGTCCTGAAGAGAATCCTGTGGCTTATAAACACACACTCTCGGGCATCTTTCGTGATGTGATGAAAAGCAATTAAGCTAAGGCACTATGGTCAAACATGAGATGACTTTACCAGCTATAGAATATTCAGTTCTTACCATTAATTCCCTTTTGTTAGACCTTGGATCTCTAACAACTAATTTATCGATCATGCAAGTTCTTCCATTTTTTCTTTTAATATTACAATTCAAAGGAAGACAAATATGCTGGGGCTGATCGAGAACTGAATAGCAAATGATAGAGAATAAATATTGCACATTTTCTGGGAGGAAAGGGGGATCAAAAAAACTCATAAAGCATTTCTAAAAATGCCCTCATGATCCACTGAAATTACCAATAATGAAAAAGAAAATAAGTGAAGCATTCATATCCCTTATCAAGGGGGGCCTGGGAGAGTTTCACAGTGAGTGACTCTTTCACCTCTGCATTTTTTCCCTAGTGTTTTCCTTGCTGTAGACTGACGAGAACAGAGAAGCAGCAGGTATTTTTTTGCTTCTAATTGGCACCTTGAAAAGAATAACTTAACTGAGACTTGATAATTCTGTATGCCGTTAACAACAGCATCCATTTTCCAAATTTACACTGATTTTACAGAATCGGAGGAGGGGAAATTCTGAAGTCAGTACAATAACAGTTGCAAAGCTACGCCACTCCTTTTCTGTGGATGAGGCATGTGAGGGAGCTGACCTCCTCCTCACCCTGCTTCCTGCACACCACCCCCCGGGGCTCCCCTCTGCCATACCGCGCTCTGTAAGACTGTAGGGCACACAGCAAGCCCATGACAATAGCTACTTTTGATGAATGTCGTGAAGTCATTTCCTCCAAACTTCTGCTAAGTTATTTCAAAAGAAAACAACGAAGTCAGTTTTTGACCGAAGTGAGCAATGAGCAGGCATCGCTCAACGTGGCACAAATTTTCCATTTCCTTCTGATCTTTATTTTAAGAAACATTGGTGTTTGTAATTCAGGTGAACTCGCACCAAACGTGAGATCCCAGAGCATAAGAGCCTTTTCACCCACTTGACCAAGAAGCCAGAGAAAAACATTCGCTAGTTTGAGTGCTTAATTGGAGATGTTCCCTTCAGTAATCTCTTCTGTTGTGCCATTTAGAGCATATTTGCATTCCGCCCAATCTATAAAATTCAGAGTTTATTGTGGTGCTGTTTAGCAAACACAGTTGGAAGACATCTTGAGCTAGAAGCACAATGGATTTGAAATAACCTCTGGTATTTGGGAACCATTAATTTAAGAACCAGGTGCTGCCGGGCCTTGCAGCTACAAAGAGGAATAAGGCACATAATTAAATTAACATTTTGTTCATTGACTATGAGAAGCTGTATAAAGCGTAGTGAATGAGAGCATGGGCTCTTTCAGGGGTTTGAATCCCAGCTCCGGCACCTGCTAGCCATTACTGAAACCCCTGCCTTTTTTCCCATCTGTAAAATGCTCATGAGGTTATTGTATGTATTACCCGTGTTAGTAAGTTTTGCACTTGGAATGATGTCTCTTGTATGATACACACCATCTGATTTTTAATTGTCAGAGACAAACCTAGTACTGAACCAGGGTTTTCTTTGCCTGTTTGGCAGCTCCCGAATAGAACGTCAGGAGCGCAAAACAGTCATAGGGATTCAGGGGTTCCTTTGGGCTTCTCAGAAGCACAGTGGCCCTGAGGCATTGCCATTGGTACCGGTAAACTGGTTTGGGGCAGTTGGGGGCCCTGATTTGTAGTGCTGGCTGATTTGGGTGGTGTAAGTACCCCTCACTGTGGCCGATTTAAATTTACCGATGTGTAGTAGTAGTAGTATTTTATTTCTTTTCTAGAGTAAGTGAGCAGGGGAGATGAGCAGAGGGTGAGAGAGAGAGAAAGAAAATCTTAAGCAAGCTCCACACTCGTGAAGCCCGACACGGGTTCAATCCTGCAACCTTGGGATCATGACCTGAGCTGAAATCGAGTCAGATGCTCAACAGACTAAGCCGCCCAGGCACCCCAGATTTACCCGTGGTTTAACAACAGTTTACACAGTTCCTGAATGCTTACCAGGTGGCCCCACAGGTGGGTACAGGTGGGCGTCAGCACAAGGCTGGAGGCGTTACCAGGGCAGGCCACTGAGCCAGCCGGCATTTACTATAAAATCACCGTGTACCTTGAGTTATTCAAGGTCTACAGTGAGAGATGAGGGGCAGCTAAGAGTCAGAAACACCCTCTGTGCCCTTGAGGACCTCCAGCTGAATTCTAAAGACAGAACAGGTGAATCAGGACCATGTCACTGTGGAGTCTGAGCTGGAATCCTCCGTGTTGCCCAAGGTCACATCGTTATTTCAGAGAAAGTGACCAAGAAAGGGAAAGTGCACTGTTGAATCAAGACACCATGCTTCAGCTGGGAAGGATTTGGTAAAAGAGGGAACCTTTGGGGGTAGGCAAGTCTGGTCCTTGGAGGAAATATAAAAGATTCAGGCCTTGGAAATTAACTTGAAATATGGCAGCACAGAGTTAGCAGGCCTCCCTGAAGACCGTGGCTGGTCATTTGCAGAGAGATGGCAGGCATAAATCTCATGTCATCACTGAGCCTGAAGGTCTAACTATTTAAGAAACACGGGAAGCTTCCGCTAAATTAGCTATTAATTTTATGCCCGAGAATAGAGGATTTAATGATACTTTCTAATTGCTTTATTTCCTCTGTATGGCTGAAAACGTTCCTGTTTGTCGGAAAGGCTCAATGTGGGATTTTGCCGTTCTAATGTTATTTCCTTAATGACACCGTATAAAATACATGAAGTTACATTTTATAAACAAATGTATTATATTCTATATTATTACATTATATTGTATTTGATGCATTGTATATACATGAAGTTACATTTTATAAACAAATGTATTATATTTTATATTATTACATTGTATTGTATTGGAAACACTGTATATTTCTCTCAAGAGAAATGAAAGGTATAGTATAGGTTTATACAATATTTTATTATAAGTCATAAGTTGATCAGCTGTGGTATTTGCTACTTCTGCTTATTTTTTCCTTGCTTTTTTCTTCCCTTAGCGTGTATAAATATTAAGCCACTCGAATTAAGCCATGATGGTTATGGGTCTGAAACTAAAGCTATTTCATGGTAGCTTTTCACTTTCTCCTGATAGTCGCAGCCTTTTATGGAATACCCTTACAATCAGTGTGCCGTGGTTGGAAATGGGGGAATCCTGAATAAGTCTCTTTGTGGAGCCGAAATAGACAAGTCCGACTTCGTTTTTAGGTAAGACCTGTCAAATTGCTTTCTTTGAAAGCAAATATCAGTTGGATATCTTAAAGGGATAGTGTAAAAGTACTCCGTGTAAATTTTGACCTTTGAGCTGTGTTGCTTAAATGTACAAGTGATCTAGGTAGCCTTTCCTGAAGTGTTAAATGGATCATGGTTTCCTCAGCATGTTAATACCAGAAGGGGAAAACTGGGCTATGGCCACTTTGCAGAAACTCTGCTTGAGATCATGGTGAAAGAGAGCCTTTGCTGCAGGACTTCTCAGTGCCTTCAGGGTGGTAAGAATACCATGGCTCCCTGAGAAGGACTCCCGAGAGTAGTAGTTCCCAGGTTCACCTGAAGGGAAAAAAAATATATATATGTGTGTGTGTGTGTGTGTGTGTGTGTGTGTGTGTGTGTGTGTGTGTGTGTATGGAGAGAGAGAGAGATACATAGATAGATACAGATATATACACACACCTGGATAATTATTGTTTATATATATATTTTTAATTTTTTTAACAAAGCATGTCAAGAGTTTTGCTCTTAGATAATACTTGAGAAAATGCTGACCTTCACATTTCATTGCCATGCTACACCATTGTTTATTTAGTTTTCTGGCTTGAAATTAGGAAACAAAAGAAATAGTGGAGCTTCTAAATTCTGGTCTTTTAAGGTGTTTGTGTCTCAGTACCCGCTTGCTTGCAAAAAAGAAAGCAAAAGTGCTTTCTCTGTGTGCCTGTGCTAACAAGCCAGGCTACAGGGTTTCTGCGCTTTCAGAATCCCATGGAAGGGTGAGGTTGGATTTCAACTGAAATGCACCTTTTTAAGAAGTAAGTCCAAATGTGTTGCATCCTATTTCAGAGGTACTGATTTCATACAACAGAGGGCATCCTTTGATCCTTATTGATTTAATGCTGCCCATTTTAGCAACTGAAAGGGAAGATTTTGAGTCAGTAGCTCCCCCTCACCCCCACCCCACTGCCTGACTTTAATCTCATTTAAAGTTTTTATGCTGAAGGTCATGACAGAACAATAGATTTGACAGTCCAGCAGGTCACTGAATGTGCTCCTCATGATTAATGTCAAAATGACCAGTACCTGAATGATGTGGCCATTTTGCTAAGCACTCAGTATGAAAAGGCCTTAATGAAAATATATAATTCTTCTCGTAGTAGACTGTGTATAGACTCAAAACTCCCAAAACATCTGTGGGGATGTTTATGCCCAACTGCCATTTTACCTTATAGCAAACATAGGAAATACAGGTTTAGAGTTAAAAATACAAACAAAGGGGGAACCTGGGTGGCTCAGTCAGTTAAGTGCCTGTCTTCGACTCAGGTTATGATCTCATGGTTAGTAGGTTCAAGCCCCGTGTCGGGCTCTGTACGGACAGCCAGCTCAGTGCCTGGAGCCTGCTTCAGATTCTGTGCCTCCCTGTTTCTCTGACCCTCCCCTGCTCACGCTGTCTCTCTCTCTCTCAGAAATAAATAAAAAAAATTTTTTAAATAAATAAAAATACAAAGATCTCAACAACTACTTAATTTATAACTCTATAATGAGTCTGTAGTTGCTGAGGCTCAGATATATATGTTGCGGATACTGAGGTCCCTGTGAAGTTAGCTGTCCAGGCTGAAAGGCCAAATGGGGGTTTAGATGTGGTCGGGGTCATTAAAATTTATTTCAGTGTTAAGCCTGCACTGATTTTGGCCATACGTGTCCAGGGTTTTATAAAAGCAACATGGAAACTGCTTATTATTCGTTTTTCCTTCCAAAAGATTGGGAGTTCCCAGTGAAGTATGTAAGGTACAAAAAACGGAGTGATTAATGGTTTTACCAAGTACTACTTCATGTGGACAGTGCTCAGGATTTCTCCTGGGAGTCTCTCCTTTGACGCTATTTTGGAAATCACCTTTGATTTTCAAAAGAATATGAGACTGTTTTAGAAAGTAGATTTGTTACTACAGGGTGTCCATTAGTGAGGGCATTTCCGTGGTCTATTATCTGCAGTTAATATTCATTTTTCCCAAGGTGCCATATACAATTGTTTTCTGATATATCTTTTTTTTTATATATATAATCAATGAGAGATGTCTATGGTTTATCTGATTTTGTTTCGTAGAGTGTGGAATACTATTTCCGCCTCAGTCACCGCAGAGCACATCAACTTTACACAGCTTTCCTTAGGAAGCACTCAGAGATCCTTCCTTTGTATGTATAGCTTTGAAGAAATGGTCTACTTGAAATTCTATAAGCAATACTTGGGGAGTCATAACCAACCTTCTTCTTTTTGTGAAAGGAATATAATTACTCAAAATTACAATTCTTAATTTGTTTTGAGTACTAAAGACAAATTAGTACTCAAAAGAGGAAGAAAACATTTAGATGAAAACATCATTATAGGAACATTAGAGTTTTATTTATTAACAGCCTAATTTGATACAAGAAAAACGGTCCATATGGGAATCAGGAGATTTTGGTTTTTATTTTTTTAATACAGTGTGTGCTTTTGGCAGACTCTGTAACCTTAGTCCTGATGCCTTGGCTTTTTAAAATCTGTAAATTGGTGATCATACTGCTGTGGGAATATAATCAATAGAAATAATAATTTTAATAAAAGGATTATGAACTCTTCAGATGCTAGGCAAGGTTAATTGTCATTTCTCATTTTGATATGTGTAAGGGTCTTAATATTGAAAACATTTATCAAATTGGTATATTCATACACTGCTGAAATGCCAGTTAAGAGTTCAGTCCTAGGGTGCCTGGGTGGCTCAGTTGGTTAAGCATCTGACTTTGTCTCAGATCATGATGTCAACAGTTTGTGAGTTCGAGCCCCATGTCGGGCTCTGTGCTGACAACTCAGAGCCTGGAGCCTGCTTCAGATTCTGTGTCTGCCTCTCCCTCTGCCCTGCCCCTCCGCTGTTCATGCTCTCTCTCTCTCAAAAATAAATAAACATTAAAAACATTTTTTAATTAAAAAAAAAGTTCAGTACTTATTAAATAGTTTTAAATAGAAATCAGATCAATTCAGAACCCCTTGATAGAAACGATTTTCTCCAGTAAGCTGACAGTGATCATATGTGTGCATGTGCTTTTTTCTGTTATATTCTGAAAATATGGTTTTTTTTTTTTCTCAAATTTCAGGTGTAACCTCCCCCCAATTACAGGAAATGTTAGTAAAGACGTCGGCAGTAAAACCAATGTTGTGACTGTAAATCCCAGTATCATAAAACTCAAGTAAGTACCTCCAAGATACAGAAGTGTTTGAGAACGTTCGTTTCATTGTTTAACACATTTCTTAGTCTGAACACTAATCTCGTTGCTGAAACAGACTTGCACTGCAGCTGGAGTGACTTTTGGGGAAAAGATATAAGAATATATTCATAATGTTTTTACTTTTTCTCAAGGTAATAACTCATAAGAGGTATGACCAATTGTACTTTTTCTTTAAGGAAACCTTTTCTATTAAATTTTATTTTTTAAATATTTTATTTATTTCTAGGAGAGAGAGAGACAGCATGAGTAGGGGAGGGTCAGAGAGAGAGGGAGCGACAGACTCTGAAACAGGCTCCATGCTCCGAGCTGGCAGTCAGCACAGAGCCCGACGCGGGGCTCGAACCCATGAACCGCGAGATCATGACCTAAGCGAAAGTCGGATGCTCAACCGACTAAGCCACCCGGGCGCCCCTCTATTAAATTTTTTTTAATGTTTCTTTATTTTTGAAAGAGAGAGACACAGAGTATGAGTGGGGAAGGGGCAGAGAGAGAGAGGGAGACACAGAATCCGAAGCAGCTGATGTGGGCTTCAATTCGTGAACCGTGAGATCATGACCTGAGCCAAAGTTGGATGTTTAACTGACTGAGCCACCCAGGTGCCCCAGAAACCATTTTTATTTTAAAGATTTTACTTTTTTTAAAAAAGTAATTTCTATACCAGTGTGGGGCTGAAACTTACAACCCCCAAGATCAAGAGTCACATGCTCAACTGACTGAGCCAGCCGGGTCCCCTGACTAATTGTACTTCTAATGTCATAAGTAACATTAGTAATCAAGTGAACACTCATTTATCTCTTCATTTCTTGTTACAATGGTGAAGTTACTTTTGAGAATTTTCTTTCAGAGTTTTAGCATTACTCTTTTATCTTGGGAACCATTTCTTGATAAACCGGTTTGTTTAGAACTTCAGAGAGTGAGCCATAGGAGAACCTGGCCAGAAAAAAAGTTTTTACTTTGGATAGTTTATTACCAAAAAATAATTCCATATTTCATTTTTCAGAGTGTAATTACTATAAAATGTTGCTGGTTAATAAAAACTCCATACATAGCTTGATTCTGTTGTTTTCATCAAAATTGACCAGTAATCATTATTAATAAAATACACAATAGAAATATATATTCAGATAGTTCTAGTATATCTTAAGATAAAAAATATCATATCTGTATCCCAAAAGTTAATTTTCTAAACACAATCACACAGATTAGTATATTTACTAACGTATTATTTAAGTCAAATATATAGAACCATCACAATACACAGGGAAATTTTAACATGTGTGGTATGTGTGTATGAATATAGATATTTTAAATTCTTCAGAGGAAACTTGTATGATCACATGCACAGAAAGATACACCAAAACAAGAGTACAGCTCAGTGAATTTTTTTAATGTATAGACATTTTAAGAGTGAGCTATTTGAGAAAACATCAATCATTATTAATTTAGATGTGTTTCTGCATCAAAAAGCAAACTTAGAGAAAAAAATTACAGAAGTTGGAAGTTAAAATAACATAAGAAATGTGTGTCCAGTGGGGATATAGCCTGGTAAGAAAATATAAATGAGGGGCGCCTGGGTGGCTCAGTCGGTTGAGCGTCCGACTTCGGCTCAGGTCACAGTCTCACGGTTCGTGAGTTCACGCCCTGCGTCGGGCTCTGTGCTGACAGCTCAGAGCCTGGAGCCTGTTTCAGATCCTGTGTCTCCCTTTGTCTCTGACCCTTCCCCACTTACCCCTCTATCTCTCTCTCTCTCTCAAAAATAAATAAACATTAAAAAAAGAAAGAAAATCTAAATGAAAGCCTAAGGACTCTTCAAAGGGGAGATGAAGACTTACCTCTTGATACTTACAGGATGCTTCCTTGTACTTGGACCCTGAGTCCATTGTTTGTCTCTTATAAGTAGGTCAGTTGCTTGGCCAGTGGTCACGTCAGCTTTATGTAACCAAAACTGCTACTTGGAAGATTATAAGGATGATGATTTTTTTTTTAATTTGGCAGGTATGGGAACTTAAAGAAAAAGAAAGAAATATTTCTGGAGGACATTGCAACCTACGGAGACGCCTTCCTCCTTCTGCCAGCGTTTTCTTTCAGGGCCAACACCGTTGCCTCTTTTAAAGTGTATAACACGCTCAAAGAGTCTAACGCAAGACAAAAGGTTATATTTTTCCATCCCAAGTACCTGAGAAACCTCGCCCTTTTCTGGAGAACTGAAGGTGTGACCGAGTTTCGCCTGTCCTCTGGCTTGATGATCACAAGCGTGGCCGTGGAACTGTGTGAGCATGTGACACTCTACGGGTTTTGGCCCTTCTCTCGAACGGTGGAGGACACGCCCGTCAGCCATCACTACTATGACAACAACCTGCCCAAGCGCGGCTTCCACGAGATGCCCAAAGAATACAGACAAATTCTTCAACTTCACCTGAAGGGAATCCTCAAATTACAATTCAACAAATGTGAAAGAACCTAAGCATAGGGTCTTCAGGTGGGAACCGTGTTCCTACCACGCGGTAGGTGAGTAACAGCAATTCCCAATAGTCAAAGCGGTGGTTGCCGGGCAGAAGAGGAAGCGCCCTGAACCAGGGTTTGATCAGAGCTTCCCCGCTAAGCTTGCATCCCCAGCCACCCCTGCACCTGTTCCGATCTTTAGTTTCCCTCCCAGTCAAATGGGGACCGTGATTTGTAACTTGCTTCAGGCAAATGTGATCATCTATGAAGACTCTTGGCCAAGGATTTGGCATGGTGACATAGGGACTCCACGAAGGTTTCCCTGTTGGTATCTTTAGTGGCCATTTCTACTCTCACCAGACTGATAATGAAAGGCGTGCAGTTTTGAGGACACTTCCTGGAGAGAAGAGCTGAAATACCAGTATTCCCTGGGGTTCGTTCCCCAGGCTGTTGGTGATCGCCTTCTCATCCTTCTTCCTGTCCTCAAGAGTGCGTTTGAGGACTTCCAGCAGACCCTTGATTCTTCAGCAATGAAATCCTTCTCTTTGGGTAATAATGTGTTGGTTGGATTTAGGCCAATGCTTTTCCTCCTTTGTCTACATTTTCAATCACTCTTTATAATTTATATTAATATCCTGACTGTACTCATAAGCCTTTTCCTCTTTCACTGACAGAATCTATTTCAAGAGCATGAGGAGTTACAGTAACCAGTTTTTCTTACCTATGGTCTTATCTCTGGGGTCACACGTTTGATTTAGTTTTCTTTTTTTAAAAAAATTATCAAACAGCTACTTCATACCAGACCCTGGAAAGGCTGTGTCTGTAAGAGGGACATAAAGACCAAGTCCTTCAGGAGGAAATGGACATGCGTCTGACCAAGTGTAATACGGTATGACAAAAGTTACTACGACAGCTATGAATAAAGGACTGTGAGAAACAGAGGTGGGGATAATTAAATCTCTCAGGGGAATCTCTTTCAGAAAAGAGGTAATTTCTGAATGAAGCCTAGAAAATGAGTAAGGTTTTAACAAATGAAGAAGATTCTAGGTAGAGGGAATATGATGGGGGAAAAGTCCATCCCCTTGATTCTGATTCACCAAAATGAGGATATTTGAAGGCAAATCACAGCCTTTGCCCCAAAACCTGTCGCTTGAAGGGAGGTTATAGTGCATGGGAAACCATCTCTGTGAAATGGGAATAATAATGACCAGATGGATTTCATGGGAAAGCTGTAAGGATTAAAATACACAAAAACTTAATTCTCATAAGCAAAGGTGTGTATATACATGAGAAATAAGACTCATAATTTAAACATCAAACAAAGCTCCAGTGGTATTGAATATTACCATTTTTATACCACTCCCTTGCATTATGATGACACCTGGTAACATAGGTCATCTCTGTATCAGCTGAATACCTTAATTGACTTAACTAAGTAGCTATGTTTTATATTTTCAACATTGTTTATTTTTGTACCGTTACCAGGAGGGCAGAAATGGGAGTGGAGCAGACTTGCCAGCCTGCTGAATTAATTACAAATACAATTCTGAATTCTTACCTTAGCCAGATTGCTGTTTTCCTAAAGGGTTGCTTTTAAGAACACTGTGCTGTCACTTGCTGATTTTGGTAAAGTACCTCTTTCCTTTCATTGTAGTTGACATTTTCTATGCCTTTCTTTGTTCACATTTTATTTATCTTGTAGCATGGCAGATGAACCCTTTTAGCTGCATAAATTGCTTAAAAGTTCATATATAAATAGTTTCCAAAAGGAACATGCTTTTAGTTACATGAAGTCTAATTTATTTATCTTTCTTTTTGCAGTGATGAACAAGTAGCTATTTTCTACTGCTTCTAATGGATTTAATTTGTTGTAAAAATCTGCTCGCAGGATTAGCAATGTCTATCATGTTACTAACAATGGATTATTAAAAAATAGAACACTCTAAAATTGTATAGTTAGGAAAATGTTTCCCTCAAAACGTTTTCTGGGGAAGTAGAAACTTAAACTTCTCTTTCTGTTGATACTGGAACTATAGCATTAATGAGCAAAAGTAATAGGATATACTGAAATAAATCATTAAATATACAATACGGAGACTTAAGAAGTTATTTTAATAGAAATTACATATGATTAGGGCAGACATGACTTGAGTTCCCTCCCCCCCCATAACTTCCCATTTTAACTTAGGAAAGTTTCTCTAAAATACCAAAGTAGAATCTTCAGTGTCACTGATAGAAATTTTGGAAGTATTTGAAATGGTGTTGACTCGCAGACTTCTCTGGAGCTTCCTAGGTGTAGTCCCAAACTGACCCCTGTACACAGAATACAGGGAGAGACCAAAGAAAGTGACAGGCCACCTCAGATTGGTAAGTGGCAGTTTTAATAAGCAAGGGGCCTTGCATTTGAGATGGTTTGGGGCAGCCCCAAGACCGGTAGATCTCCGCATCTGTCCGCTAAACTTGAAAGCTTATATAGAGGCCTTAACGGAGGTCAGACATGTAAATTGTCCAAATGGTCTCAGTGCCATGTCACTGTCTCTTCCTTGGGGAAGCTTCTCGGAGCAGAGAAGACAAATAGAATGCACATGCCAGGGACGGGGGAGGGAATAAGAAGCCTCCAGTTGCTGGGTTCCATCTCACGGGTCAATGGGTAATCATGTCCCGTAGATGACCTGCCCCAATACCGTGAGGTCAAGAGGCAGCATCCTAATGATACTGACGTTCCAGTAAAAGTTCAGTAGGAAAAAAGACAAGTGGAGAAAATTGTCGACGTTTCTACGTGAACATAACTGAAGTTGGTTTTCTGTGGTTATATTAATATTTGTATTGGCATCCTAAAAGCATGTTGAAATTTTGCAACAACCCTGGCTCGGTTAGGGTCTCATTAACCAAAAGTCTTTGATCAAAAAGAACATGTGCATTCTTTGTTTGTCTTTCCCAAGTTGGTCTGTAACTTGTGAAATCAGTGGGAGGCCTCGTTCACATAATAACATTTCCTCTTCGGCAGAGGACAGACAAGCTTCCATGTGTCCCATTACGATGTGCCAATAATGTCCTTTTGCACCAAAATAGAATTTTTTAAGCTTTCTGAAATACAATAAAACAGAAATTTTGATGATTCAGCATATCAGCGGTGTGAATTGTAAATCGTGAGTCACAGTCCTTTTCACCCTATAATGGCAAAATATTACAAGTTTTACACTAAGATCAAAACCAAAAGACAACTGTCAACTCCTGCTCCTAGATTTATAGATTAACCAGCGCGCTGGACTGTGACACTCTCACGAATCTATGGGCATAATGAGCATTGGTTAAATGTTGATGGATCAGATTTGATCTTTTGCTCTTAAACTTGAAGTGCATGGGCACTGAAAATAGAAAGCCTGATTACTGGTGCTGGAAAGTACTAAGCTCCTGTTTGGACTTCTGCTCATAATACCACACGTCACCGGTTTCTAGGGGAAATACTAGGGTGCTTGATCCCAGTTTTTACTTGTTAATGTCATGTGGCAATGTAACCAAATAGCAAGGTCCTAAAATAATTTTCATCTAAATCTGAGGGTAAGGCAAAAATGTTCATTTAAGCATGTAGTCCGTAGTGCTGTGTGGGCCCTCGAAAGGGCTCCATGCACACTCGCATAGAGATAAGTATTACACAATATAATGGTCCTTGATGGTTCATTTTTTTTTTTTTCTCCTAACCAAAGGGAAAGGCAAATAGATCATGAGTCTCATGAAAGAGGATTTCCTTCTACATGTAAATATGCAGGCTGTCAGCCAGGTAATCAGCCATGGACTTCTTTTTTTTTTTTTTCTTTCGAGGACTTTCTATGTATAGAATACTGAATTAAGCCATAAATCAGATCCTCTTTAAGGCTAGGTTTATTTCTTGCTTACAAAAAATGTACCAGCTCAATACTATATCATGTCACGTACCCTCAGTCATTCCATGAATTTCAGGAAGTTTGGGGAAAATTGGAAAATCCTGTAGATAACAGATCTGCTTAC
This sequence comes from Proteles cristata cristata, assembly GCA_017311185.1. Taxonomy (NCBI): domain Eukaryota; kingdom Metazoa; phylum Chordata; class Mammalia; order Carnivora; family Hyaenidae; genus Proteles; species Proteles cristata. The sequence goes on along the minus strand of JAESUZ010002067.1, from coordinate 1,521,409 downwards.
ATCCTAAATAGCTACCTTAGAAGTATAGTTAAGATGCAATGTAGTATATTTATGACATGCAAAACATTTGATTTATGTAACATAACATGAAAACACATTGTTATGCTAGTAAACACAAGAAATTTCAGAGATTCTCCTGAAATATCTAAAGCACTTGACCTAATAAGAAATAAGACTATTTCTTACTTTATTTTATTTTATTATTTTTTTAATGTTTTATTTATTTCTAGGAGAGAGAGAGAGACAGTGTGAGCAGGGGAGGGTCAGAGAAACAGGGAGCCTGAAACAGGCTCCAGGCTCTGAGCTGGCAGTCAGCACAGAGCCCGACGCGGGGCTCGAACCCACGAACCGCGAGATCATGACCTAAGCAAAAGTCGGACGCGTAACTGACTAAGCCACCCAGACGCCCCTACTTTTTTTTATTTAAAAAAAGATTTTTTTTAGGGGCGCCTAGGTGGTTTAGTCGATCATGACTTTAGCTCAGGTCATGATCTACTAGTCTGTGAGTTCGAGCCCCATGTCAGTCTCTGTGCTGACAGCTCAGCCTTCTTCGGATTCTGTGTCTCCCTCTCTCTTTGCCCATCTCCTACTCATGCTCTGTCTCTCAAAAAGAAACATTAAAAATTTTTTGAGGGACAGAGAGAGAGATGAACAGTAGTTATGAAGTGGGCTGTGAGCTGAAAGTAGCAAGCCCGATGTAGAGCTCGAACGCATGAACTGTGAGATCATGACCAGAGCCGAAGTCAGACACTCAACCAACTGAACCACCCAGGCGCCCTTCTTGGCTTTATCTTAGATTTAAAACAATCTTCTGGGTAAGTTCACGGTTTCCTATTTGCATATGGCTTCAAGAAGGCTAACTCCATAGTAAAAGTCACCAGTACTTTTCCTGAAGATGGATGGACAGGAATATTTATCTTGCTTATTTTATCTGATCTGATCTGACCTGATCTGATCTGTTCATTCTTCCTTTTTTATAATTTATTTTTTGGGCCTTTCCTTTTGGATAGTTTATATTCCTGCATCTTCCACTTGACTAATATTTTCTTTTCCAGTGTCTGATCTGGTGTCAATCCCATCCAGTATGCTTTTCATTTCAAACATTGTTAGATGCTCAGTTTGTGCCTTTTTATATCTTCCATGTCTGTATTTAACATGCTTGTGCATTCCTCTACCTTTTTAAAAATTCTTAATGCAGTCTTGAACATATGGAATATACTTAGAACCCTTTTCAGTGCCCTTTCTTATTAATTCTATCATTGCTGTAATTCCTGGATCTGTTTCCACTGATAGATTTTTCTCCTCACTATGATTTGGATTTTCCTGCTTCTTTGAAAGTCTGGGATTTTTTATTGAATGCCAGATATTGTGAATTTTTCTTTGGTAGGGGTTGAATATTTTGGTGTTTCTGTAAATATGTTAAGATGTTTTCTGGGGAGAAATTAAGTTACTTTTAAGCAGTTTGTTCCTTTTTGAGTCTTACTTTTAGTCTTTATTAGTTAAAACCGCAGCAGTGCTGGGGCCCCTGGGTGGCTCAGTCAGTTAAGCGTCTGACTCTTGGTTTCAGCTCAGGTCATGAAGTTGCAATTTGTGAGTTCGAACCCCATGTGGGGCTCTGTGCTGTCAGTGCAGAGCCTGTTTGGGATTCTCTCCCTCTCCCTCTCTCTCTTTCTCTGCCCTCCCCTGCTCACTCATTCTCTCTCTTTCAAAATAAATAAATAAACTTAAAAAAAAAATAAAACTAGAGCTGTGATTATTCTAGGGTAGAGATTTTCTCATACTGAGGCAATACCCGTATGAATACCCTACCCAGTACCTCCATGAATTACAAGATTTTCTTTTCTGTCTGGGAAGAATGTGAATTCTGTCCTTTTTTAACTTTTAGGAGTTGTTTGATCTGCTTGTTTGGGGTGATTCTTTTCCAGAGTTAGATGTGCCGGTCTGTACTCATTGAAGGCTGGAGGAGAACCCTATGCAGAGATTTCTATCTGTAAAGCCCTCTCCACTCTGGATTTGCCTTGGCACCACCTGACTCCTAAATCTATACCCTCTACTCACAGAGGCCACCGGACTCTGTCCAAGCTTCCCACCCCTGTGCTGTTGGCTGGTGACCATCTAGGCCATAAGCTAGGGCAGCTGTGGGACTTGGCTAACCTGTGTCTTTTCCTCAAGGATTACCTTCCTGAGTTGCCTAATGTTCTGTATCTGAAAAACATTGTTTTATATATCTTATATTCATATAGTTTATATATAATATAACATAACATAACATAATATAATATAATATAGTTAATATAATATATTTGAATTGTTTCAATATATTTGAATATATATTTCAATATATTTCAATATATTTGAATTGTTTCAGATAGCAAGTTAAATCCAGTCCCTGCTTCTCTATCTTCTCCAGAAGGAGAAATTCCCATATGTTTTTAATTTTGTAGCACTTGTCACCTGTCTTTTCTTGGATTTTCTAGAAATATCGTCTAGAAATTTCCTTTGCCCATCTGAAATTTGAGCCTGTTTTTTTTAAACCCCAAGTTCTATGCTAGACTACCAGAAGTCAGTGGGATTCCATGGGGCTCATTTTATTATAAGGATATAGTAAAAAAATCTTTAATGGCTTCCTGTATACTCAGCACCTGTACAAGAACTTGGCTTACATTATTTTATCTTATTTAAGCCTAAGTCTATAAAGTAGATTTTATTATCTCCATTTTTATATATAAGAAACCCAGCTAAGAGAGGATAAGAAACTTGCCCGAAGTTACATAGTATACTAGTGTCAGTGTCAAGTTTCAAATTCAGGTTGTATGCCTATAGCTGGTGTGCGTAATCAATATTTTATTCTCTCTTTCATTTCATTGTTCATGTTGCTTTGTTTAAAAAATAACATTATCCAAAATTTTTAATTTTGGATTTATATCTTCACTGTATTGCGTTTTCTTTCTTTCGTTGTCCTGTTCTTCTTGCTAAGTCCCTAATTTGAACTCTTCTGAATTAAAGAATGATGATTCAAGCTTACATAATACATTTCTATATATTTCTCTGTATTCATTCTAAAGCTTAATTAATTTTAGAAGTTTCTAATATGTTGCATCCTCCTGAGTTCCTTTTGAAATGAGCATTTAAATTTTTTTTTAATGTTTTTTATTTATTTCTAGGAGAGAGAGAGAGAGAGAGAGCAGGGGAGGGTCAGAGAGAGAGGGAGTCACAGACTGAAACAGGCTCCAGGCTCTGAGCTGGCAGTCAGCACAGAGCCCGACGCGGGGCTCGAACCGACGAACCGCGAGATCATGATCTAAGCGAAAGTCGGACGCTTAACCGACTAAGCCACCCAGGCGCCCCATTGAAATGAGCATTTAATGGGATAGATTAATTTCTTTTCTCAGCCTCGTTCTATTTTATTTGCTTTAAGGTGTGTGTGTGCGTGCGTGCATGTGTGGGTGTGAGAGAGAGAGAAAGAGAGAGAGAGAGAGATCCAATAAAATATCAACACATTATTCCGTTCCTTGCCTTTTGAGGGCCTCAAAGAGATCTGAGATCCTCACTTCAGTTACTACAGTATATTCTTTGGAGGCTAATATCACCAGTCTCATCTGATATAGAAATGTGAGCAATCAGAAATCAAGGCTGTTAAAAACTTGCCGAAGATCACGGTTAGCCAAGTTAATAGCAGGAACTCAGTGTGCCAGACAAGTGGCAGACTCAAGCCTGATTCCTTCTACTGAAAGCTTGTATTAATGTGCCATGCACTGTGTGTAATACTTTACATTGATTGCCATGAATTCTTGCAAGATTGCAGTGTAGCTCTCAGTCTGATTTTCACCGCTGAGAAAAGGACTCAGGAGGATCAGAGTACCTTCAGCTGAAAATATCAGAAAGCTCCATCACACTGGCTTAAATCGTGTAGAATTCTTAGCCACAGATCTAGACATCCAAAACAGGGAGACCTAAGAACTCTGGTTCTGACTTCATTTCCCCACAAGAGTAATAGTTAGGCTGAACTCTGTGTGTTGAGTTCATTGTAAGATTCATTGTTGAACAAAAGCAGCACATGCAGGACTCATAAATGTACATCTGAACATATCCAGAGAGGAGGAGAGAGTCACCTCTTATCACTATCCCAGAAGAAGGAGAAAGAACTTTCCCTACGGCCCCGTCAAACCTTTCCTTGTTTCTCATTGGCTCACATTGGTCACATGTACATTCCTAAACCAATCATTGACCAAGGGAATAAAGGGAATAAGGAGCCAACTTTTACAATTAATCCTAACTCTGGGATAATAGGCTTCAAGTGGAACAAGTGTGTACCTAAACAAATTTAGGCTTCTGTTGAGATGGAGGAAGGGAAGAAGAGATGTTGGATGGATATCTAACCATTGCCTCTATAAATGATTTTTCCTGTGTCACTCACCAACTAAGTGATTGATCTAGAGTTTGAGCCCAAGTCCAAATTTCATGGTCTTCCTTGCAAGCCCTGGAGCTTGTTAGTATGCTTTCCTGTTGATCATGGAGAAAATATGCGATGTGGCTTTCAATTTTTTTTTCATAAAATTAGTTACTATACATTGAATGCATTAACTCCAGAAGCAATTCTTATATAAACAATACCTTTTACATTTTCATTTGGGGCACTGATCCTTTTGTGGTATTAATCAAAATGTAATAGGTAGGATCCCATACTCCTATTTGCTTTATTAGTAAGACAGTGCCTTGATTAATTCTCATCAAATATGTGAAATGAAATGTTTGCTCATGTGTGAAGTCTTAGAAATAAGCTATTAAGGCTTTGCCCTTATGGTAGACTTCCTGGGCTCACTGATCTTTAAGTAAATACAGTGATATTTCAACAACTTTGTCTTAAGTATCCAATGTTGTTGGCTTCCCAGAATGGTACCCTTCTCATTAGGTATTTACCCCAGTTGCCCTTGACTTGAAATTCCCTATATTATCATATTATTATATATAGCATATAATATATTATTGTATTATATATTATATATGTAATAATATAATATATAATATAATAATATTACATATTAGCTGCACCATGGTAGTTCTAGCTATAGAAGAATGATTGGTGTTCTAATAACAAACATCTCTAAAGAGAATGCTTCCTTCATTTTGTGTCAGTAAAAGGCAATAGTTTATTGAACATTTATGTCCTGGTTTACTCACAGAGACCCCATTTATCCTCTTTTATTTTTAGAAGTGTCCAATTTGAACATGTGTGAAAGATAATTTCATAAGCAGGATCCAAGGGGGCTGTCCCATACAACCCAGTCAAAAGCTTAAAGTTCGGGCTTCAACTACTCTTAACCAGAGATGTAATATTCCCATCTCTATTGAGATTCAAGAGAGCAACCATACTGGTCTCACTGGAGATTAAGTTTTTGGGAATTGGCTTGAATTTTGAATGGTTTTTTTTTTTTTTTTGGTCTCCACGGTGAATGAATGGACTTCGTCTTCTGCATGTGCAGCCTTCTAGAAAAGACACAGATTAGAAGGCTATATGGTCAGCTCCAATTCTCTCCTATTTCATTCTATTACCAGCTTTCTTGGGAGGCTGTGAATATATTTCATCTCCTTTTCTTATGCTAAGAAATATGGATGGAAGTACTTGCCTCACAGAATATCTTCACAAAGCAACACGTTCAGTATTCTAGAGGCAAAAGCAACCTCTCATTTTCACTGTTGTTAACAGATTTAACTATTGCCAGTTTGTCAAAATATTTCTAAGTGGGATTAAAGTTAGACATTGAAGTTGCGAGAGTAATTACAGCTCTCATGCGGATCAGGAAAATAGTCCATTGTGTGAAAAATAACGTTGGTCCTAATTATAACGCTGGCATCCACTTAGGAGGAGGTGTTGATATGTATTTTCCTTGTTGATAAAATATTTTAAAATATTTCTCATGCCACTGTGACATATTGATAACAGCAAATAACTTCATTGTTTATAGATGACAAAAATAATGATTTTGAGTGCATTTAGAAAAACTTCAGGAAACATTATTTCCTGTTTTTTCTCTTTTCTGTTTTTTGAGAAATTGCTAAAATCTCCACACCATTTCTAAACAAAGTTTAACTTCAGATAAATTCCCAATCCATTCAGTTTAATTTATTAACTATCTCTGGGTGTATATACTTGTTTTATAATTAAACAGAGCACTTTAGTAATAGCCTGCTTTATGATATTTGCATTTATAAAATCTGAATATCATTAAGCATTGGTGGTCATTTAATAAAGATAATATCAGTATATTTTTCTTATCATAGTGGACATTACATGAGTACTAGGCTATTTCTTAATTGGCCAAAACCAAAATGCACAATCAAGTATAAATTTTCAGATTTGTGGTAAGCTCTTAGTAACTTTTTTTGAGTTATGGCTTATTCCATTGACTTCTTTGAGGTTGCCACCAGTAATTTTTTTAATATATGTATTTTGAGAGAGAGAGAGAGAGCAAGGGAGGGGCAAAGAGAGAGAATCCCAAGCAAGCTCTGTGCTGTCAGTGCAGAGCCCAATGCAGTGCTCCATCTCACAATCGTGAGATCATGACTGAGCCCAAACCAAGAGTTGGACCCTTAACTGACTGAACCACCCAGGTGCCCTGAGGTTGTCACCAATACTGTTTCCAAATGAGAACATTCAAGTTTCGAAATAGCTAGGTACTTGAATCAGATTACACATCTGAGAAATGGAAGATGGGGGAAATTGCATTTTTTAAAAAAAAATTTTAATGTTTATTTTTGAGTGAGTTAGAGAGACACAGAGTATGAGCTGGGGAGGGGCAGTGAGAGACAGAGACACAGAATCCAAAGCAGGGTCTAGGCTCTGAGCTGACAGCACAGAGCTCAGCATGGCTAAGATCTCACAAACCGTGAGATCATGACCTGAGTCGAAGTCAGACACTTAACCAACTGAGCCACCCAGGCGCCCCAGAAAATGCATTAAAAATTTTTATTTTTATTTATTTATTTTTTAAATGTTTTATTTATTTCTGAGAGAGAGAGAGAGATACAGTGTGAGCAAGGGAGGGTCAGAGAGAGAGGGAGACACAGAATCTGAAGCAGGCTCCAGGCTCTGAGCTAGCTGTCAGCACAGAGCCCGATGCGGGGCTCGAACCCATGAACCATAAGATTATGACCTGAGTCGAAGTCGGACACTTAACTGACTGAGCCACCCAGGCGCCCCAAAAACTTTTTATTTTTAAACATTTCAAACTTACCAAAACTTAGCAAGAATCGTATAATGAGTCCCTCATCTATGCCAAATCAACTATTGATTTGATGGTACAGTGAAGATACCATGATCCCTTACCCTACATCAGCATGTATTGTCTACGAACTGGGTTATTCTCTTACATAAGCACAACATGACGAGTCACGGATTTCAGGAAGTATATTTTCCTCTCAGTGGATATACTAGATGGTTTCTCTGATCTAGGTGAAGAGCAAGACTATTACACATATAACTCTGGAGTCAGTGCACCTTTTGTTCCGGAGAATACTGCCTTCTGGTTCTTGCCATACTCAGGCTTGTGTGTTGTCAGCCAGCAAGTGTTATTTTGAGTTGTAGGTAAACGCAGTCTGAAAACCGTTCACAAAATTATCATTATTATCATTCATTTTGAGCCAGCTTTTTAACAGCCTGTATGGCCTCTGGATACAAATTAGGAAACCGAGTAGTAGGAAATGGCAGTCGGCGGATTTCCTCTCTCACAGTATATCATTCAATGAAGTTACTGCAGTGACTCAAACAAAACAGAATCCTTGGGTCTTCAGAAGTCTCTGATTTCCGTATGCCTTAAGAAGACCTTAAGGGAGGAGTGTCTTTCATCACAAGCTCTCTGAGGGTAAAGACTAAAGACTGGAATTTTTATGGCTTCCCCTGTCTTCACTCCCCAGATTTCCAACAGGATGTTGAGACTACTTAAAAAAAATTTTTTAAGTGTATTTGTTTATTTTTGAGATGGGCAAAGGAAGACAGAGAAAAGGAGACAGAGAACCCAAAGTAGGCTCTGTACCGTCAGCACGTGGACCTCGATCCCACGAACCATGAGATCATGACCTGAGCTGAAATCCAGAGTCAGACCATTAACCAGATGAGCTACCCCGGCACCCCGAGACTTCTATAAATATGTCCTTGAGCAGGAATGCTGAAGTCTCCTCTGGCATGTTTTCCCTTCCTCTTCATAACACGTGTCGGAACCAATGAATTCTGACCTTCATGGCTTCCTAAAAATTTCCTGAGTTGAGCCACGCACCTGCTAGCATTTTGTCTTCCCTCAACATTGGCACTTTTGCAAGGTGAGATTTTAAAAAACAAACAAACAAACAAACAGACTCAACCTCTCCACATTATTCCATCACAAGAGACACGAATTTGACTTCTAATTCAGGTTCCTCAGTTAGATGTATAGGAAAAGTGTATGTGTAATAGCGGACACTTCAAGGTAGGACTTGTCAATTTCAGACATATGAGATAGCAAAGCACTTTTGTTTGATAATATGAAATGGCATTTCTGACACTAAATACAGCCTCTGCCTTGCCTCAGACGCTTCATATAATAGATTCCTGAGTAGACAGTGATATTCTAGTGTTTTTCATATATCTAAGATCTCAAAGCTGTCATATCCTTTAAGTTTCCAAAATTTCCTCTCTGCATCAGAGCCACCAAATTTATGAGTACAACACCTTCCCTCTCCTTAACAATCTGCCAAGTCTCAGAAGAGGCATGAGGGACACATGTTCTTTGAGGTTTATTGTCCTCATCTCGAAAGTTCTTCACTTTATTCCAAAAAATCAACAGACCAGTGGAAACTATTTGGTCCAAGGTAAGAACAAAACAACACACCAGAAAAAGAGCACTCTAGAAGCAAAATACCACTTGAAATCATTTTAAATACAGCTAATTATTTCTTCAACTTGCCTTACAAATTTTAGGAAGTAGGTGACTCTAAACTGTAACTAAATATTTGTTTTCTTCAACATAAAATCATCTAAGAGTTCAAATTAGTCCAAACTTGGGGAAATGAACAATTGGATGGAACTTTCTAAAAGGACACATTGTTTTTTACTATTGAAATTGTCTTCATACAAGATACTTGATGTTGTTTTTTTTTTGCCAAATACCACAGATAGTTCAACTCCTGGGATTTCATGATAAGGAAATTCTTTTAGAAAGCTGCCTTTGATTGTCAAATAACATTTTTCTCCATTTCCTTCCAGCTTGATTGCTGAAATGTGTTGAGGTTTTGGTTCTCAAATGTGACTAATAGAAAACCAGTTTTAAAAGTATAGCATTCAGGTTCATCTGAAAACTAATGTCTGTTTCATCAGTTCTCCGAAAAACCTATAGAATGTCTATTATGTGCTTGTTTCCAGAGATAACAAATAGGGGACAGTTTACTCCTAAAGAATTTAGATTCCAGGGAGGGAACCAGAATGTTAAAGAATTACAATAGGGTACAGTGATGTGATCAGAGAGAAATGTCCAGAAAGCTGGAGGAGCACAGAAGAGGTGACCTAAGTCATCTGGGTTGCTGGCTAGTAGACGGCTTTACCATTCATTGAAGGACAGCTGTCCAGGAATAGGCAGGGGTTAACTTTTACCAAACTTAATTTCATTGCTTTAGTAGAACAGATATTATTTGTCTTTTCAAAATGAATTCGTTTTAATTCTACTCCTAAAGCAAAAGCAAGCCTCTGGTATAGATTTCATTTTCTTTCATTTTTTTCTTTCTCCTCTTTATGACCCTCAGTTTTCTCCTCGCTAAGGTGAAAATAATAAAAGTCAAGACCGCCACGCATGGCGCTGGAGACTGCACACTACACACCTCCAGGAGGCACCATTTACATAGATCGTATATGAGTGGTGCTCCCTGGGGTTGTCCAGCCGTTATTCATGGTACCTCCCTAAAGGGCTCTGGGGAAGATAGAAAATTCATGTAAAGTGGTAACCATGGCAGTAAGTACATAAGGTTTCAGTATTGGAGCCATTGTTGTTAGGATGACCAGGATGAGGATGATGATTATTTCATATAAAGTCTTTTTTTTTTAGTGTTTATTTTTGGAGAGAGAGAGCAAGGAGAGGCAGGGAGAGAAAGAATCCCAAGTAGGCTCTGCACTGCCTCGACGTAGGGCTCCAACTATGAACTGAGATCATAACCTAAGCCAAAATTCAAGAATCTTACACTTAACCAATTGAGCCACCCAGAGGCCCCTGTTATAAATTCTTTTTGTGCCTTTTCAATGTGTCAGTGAGAAAATCCTAGAAGCTAATGATATGCAAATATAACTTCTAATGAAATAAAGTCAATATTATATATTTAAAGAGACTTCTCTGCTATTTACACTGCAACTAATCAAGACAACATTGTAAAGTATCTTATGCTTTTTTTTTTTTTTTTGGAGTATATAAAGGACTGCCTTTTTTAAAAATTCCTGAATAGAGGAACTTTAGTAGGTACCCTGTGTTTCTACATCATTTTTTTGTTACAGTGTAATGGACTCTATAATAGTAGCTTCCCATAGGTTTTAGAAATCTATAACTGAGCTGTTATTTTTCAAAGTAAAGTAATAGTAGCCAGCTTCAAAGATATACTAAAATGGCTAGGTTTTTAAAATACTAATATTCAGGGGCGCCTGGGTGGCTCAGTCGGTTAAGGGTCTGACTTTGGCTCAGGTCATGATCTCACAGTTCGTGGGTTCGAGCCCCGCGTCGGGCTCTGTGTTGACTGCCAGCTCAGAGCCTGGAGCCTGTTTCAGTCTGTGACTCCCTCTCTCTCTGACCCTCCCCTGCTCATGCTGTCTCTCTCTCTCTCAGAAGTAAATAAAAAATTTAAAAAAACAAAACAAAAAAAAATAAAATATTCAAATAAGGCAAAATTAATGCATTCATGCTTGCTTTTAAAGTATAAGTCTAGTATTAAGATATTTCAGTAACTGCTTCATGCTTAAATTCTTAAAGAGCTGTAAAGACCCATTTGGCTCATTATTTATCATTTCCTTAGAACTCTGTACCTATTATTGATATTTTAGTATTTACATTTCAGAATAATAAAGACATGCTGTCCATGCTTCTGTGCTTTCCTTAATGTAAATCCTAAACCAGAACATTTGTCTAATGAACGTCTCCAGATATTTAATTTTGGGGACTGTTGCTGGGCAGGATCCACTTACCTCTCTCGCCACATGCATTTCAGGAAATTTCTGAAATGCAGCGCTCTTACTTTCCTCAGGAAATTTTATCGGAACGTTAAAGGAATTGGAAATAATGGAAGTGTGGTGTAAGGTAAGACAAGCAAGTGTAGCCAACAAACATCAAAATGTAGAGCGTTTCACATGATGTCGATGTTTCTAAGTTTTCTAAGTTCAAGGGGAGTTTCTGATTGAGAGTCAGCCTCCAAGGAGTCATTCTAAGGCTCTGACTCATTGCATTTTGTGTTCTGCTGTCTTTGACCGGCGATTTCTAAAATATGTCTGTTTACGTCTATCCAACAGAAAGAGAGCAGACACGGAGGGAGATCTCAGTGCTTTTTCGGGGCCAGATCTGCACATGGTGCCCGCACTTATACTCACAGGTCATTGGCAGAGTCCCATCACAGGCTCTACCGCACAGAAGGGTAAGAAACGTCATCTCTGTGTAGAGGAAGGAAAGGAAACAGGTTTGGGTGAACAGCTGGAAATCTCTAGAAATAAGCCATTTTTTAGCACACTTTCTCCACACATAGAAAATATTCTCTTCCCACAGGAGGACAGCCCAGAATCTCATCTGGTCCCAAATAGAGCTCAGAGACCAGAATTTCTGGGTGATGAGCTGCCTCCTCCATAAGGCCCAGATGCAGCTCTTAGCTATTTGGTGATCTGTGAATTGAAAGGAATGTTATCTGCACACCACCCCCTGAACCTCAGGGTCAGAATAAACATAATAAAATATCTGAAAGGGAAAAGAGAAGAATGAGACACACTGAACAGTCACTGATCCAAAGCAGTGTGACATCTTACTGGTCTTGTAGAGGCAGACATTGAGGTTCTCTTCTCGGAAGGATGTCCATGATGCTGCATGTTGAAGGATTCTCCTGTCAATGAACCCTAACTCAGCCTTCCAGATTTTTCCCTCTCAATTTCCTTCCACAATTTTATTATATATGCATTTATATTATTTATAAGTATGTAACTTTTATACAAAGAATACTGTTCATAAAGATATTGTTTATATATTATAATGACATATATATTTTATATGTATATATATAAATGAAATTTGGCAGAGGCGACATTGCAAGCACGTAGGAAAGGTGACCAAATGCCACTGAAGCTCTAGCTTGAAGGCACAAATTTGGGCAACACAGTAGGAAATGTGGGTTGTCATCATTTCTATTTAGGAAGGTATTCTAAGAAAGAGATGAGCTCAGGCAAGAATTGGCTGGTTTGAGACAGAAATTGAAGGGAGCAGAGTGAAATCATAAATCTGGTGACTCGAAAGGTACCCTCCTTTTAGACCCTAGGCTCTAAAAGAGAGAACACCAAAAAAATGTTTCTTCTAAGACTGCCCCTGGCCAAACATGATTTTTATGTTCATTTTTATTTATGTTTAAATGTTTGTTTTTTTAAGAGTATTTATTTTGGGAGAGAAAGAGTGTAGGAAGGGGAGAGCGATAGAAAAAGAGAGAATCCTAAGCAGGCACCACACTGTCAGTCTGGAGCCTGACTGGAGGCTCGAACTCACAAACCCGTGAGATCACGACCTGAGCTGAAGTCGGATGCTTAACTGACTGAGCCACCCAGGTGCCCCCAAACATTATGGTTTTAAAGTATTAGATGCTGCTCTAGTTTTTCTTGGCACTTTTAGCGCTCATCACTATAGCTTGTAATTGCCGGTTTACTTAACGGTTGTATGAATAGAATAAGCATGTAATGAAATCGAATGTAATTTTCAATAGTGGATATTCGATGCCCTTATAATAGTAATCTGAATCCAATGCATGATGAAGATATATTATCTTCATCTACAAATAACACACATGCGTGTGTGTGCACATACACACACACATACACACACACACACACACACACACACACAAATAACAGTCCTGTGTCCCCTTAGCAGGGCCAGTGAAAAAGAGACAGAAACTTCCTATCTGGATTACTAGGAAAGTATGTTAGCATAAATTATAACAATTATGTTTTCTACCAACTTACTGTTTCCCTCGACATACTGTAAAATCTCTCTCTAATATTTGTCTTCATGGTTAAGTGTGTTCTCATTTTACTCATAGGAAGAGTGATTTCCTAATAATAGCTCCCATTTACTGAAAATAATTGAGCTAACATTAAAAAAATGTTTTTAATTTATTTTTATTTTAGAGAGAGAGAGCATGAGCAGGGGAGAGAGGCAGAGGGAGAGAAACAGAGAGAATCTTAAGCAGGCTCCACACTCTGAGTGGAGTCTGATGGAGGGCTCGATCTCAGGACCGGGAGATCATGACCTGAATCGAAACCCAGCCAGAGGCTTACCCGACTGAGCCACCCAGGCACCCTGAGCTAACATTTTACTTCTATCATATTTAACATTCACAATTGCCCTTTTCCACAGGTACAATCATTTCTAGGGTTGGTGTGGTTATTTTGATTTCTAGTTGCAGGAAATCCACTCCATAAAACAAAAAAAGGAAATTTACTAAAATTTACTCTCTCATTCAAGTGCGATTTGGTCTCAGCTGTGAGCTCAGCCAAGAGCTATCTCTGGCTCCTCATATCCTTTCTCTTTGCTGTCTTTCTCTGCTTCTCTGTGCACAGAGTACCCTCCCTTCTGCCATTCTCCAGTTCCAGCCACAAGCAGAGACATGGTGTCTGCTACTGCATCTCAGTGAGAACTTTCAGGGAAGAGATATGATGGTCCCGGTTTGGGTCAGGTATCCATTCCTGGTGACAGCTTGAATGTCACCACTTCCGTCCTAGACCGAGGAGGGGAATACTCAGAGGAAGGGTCTGTTGTGGGCTTGGTGGAAACCTAGAAGAATATATACCTCAGCAGCCATTCCAAAAATCGGGAAACACATTGAGAAGGTGAATAATGTAGCCAAACTGTTTATAAGAGGAGAAGCCAGCCGGATTTCATCTCACGTCTGTGTGCATCCAAAGCCCATAATGTTGAATTTTGCTACTCATGTTACCCTTGAGAGTACAAATCAGCAGTTGTTTGAATCACTGTCTTCTGCTCTCACTACGGGGGTTCAGGTGTGTATAAATCCTAAGTGAATAGATAAGCCCTGACTGCCATAATCATTGTCGTAATAATTGTTCTTTGAGATTTTAATAAATTGTCAATGGACTAATCTTCTCCTTTAGGATTTCTTCCACATCAATATACACCAAAGAAATAAGTAAGACTTCAAAACCTTTCTTTTCATTTATTTTTCCATTTACCCTATTTGGATTTTCCAGAAACTAAACACAAAAAAGTATTTCATTCATTGATAGGCAGACATGTGAGAGCCCATTGAGTAGATGATGCAGTTCCTCACGAGATGACACTCTGGAGGCTGACTATTCATTGTTGGAGGCTTGTAATTCTCCTTTATAACCAAAATGAAGGGCTGTGCTTTAAACCAACTGGTTTCCTAGCTAAGACATGTCTTTTCTGCAAGGAGAAGTGAAGGGGAATGGAGGGTGAAATGTTTGCTGTCATCAGGACACAAAGATTTTATGATTCGAGGAAAACAAAAGTAACGAGGGGAATACAGGATGGAGGAATCCATCCCCAAATGCTTCCATTTTTAATCTTACAAGGAGGCGAGAAGCGATTCTGCTCTGTGGTGCCTGAACCTGTCTAAAACGGAAACAGGCTGTCCGATAAAATCAGCACGAATCCATACCTACAATGGCTTTTTGATAAAGATTTACTATCCTATAGGGCCCCCTAGGGACTGCACCACAATCTCCAAAGCTCATTTCAATCAGACCCAAGAACGAGAAGTGAAGTGATAATGTTTCAGGCCACACAGGTCTACAGCTCAATCTTGCTGTCAAGAGATTTTCTTCCATCTGTTATTTGACTTCATTCGCTGGGTACAAAACAAATAGTTGAGGGACGAAGGAAGGGAGCGCAGTCCTGTTTTCTTAAGGGATTGTTATTTTTTTTTTTTAAAGCTGAGGGTAGCTATTAGAGGACCGAAATTTCATAATCCCTGCTATCCGCTAATAACTTGTACTGTGGCGAAATCAGATTGGCTCCTCTGCTGAAATGAAGGATTAGTGGAATTGCAGGTGCCGAAATGTCCATTTGATGTAAGCTTCTATTTCCTGCAGTTTACGGGAGAGGTGAGGCACCCTGTGAAAAGCGGAGGAGTCCAGTAGAACGCGGAAGGCTGCCAGCCTGTTCTATTGGACGGTTCTCTCTCGCATACAGAAAGCTACTCACAAGCCATCAACTCTGGACGGTCAAAAACTTGGCACCACTACTCCTGAAGTCACCATTAACGGGGCTCATTAAGGATTAAACCAAGGTCTCCAATTGCTAAATGGTGACTTGGGGGCAGTGGGCCCTTGCGGCTTCTGACTTGGGAAGGTTTCTGAGGATCTGTTGGTTTGCTCAGGGTTCGATACCCCTTTTTGTTTCATAGGATAAAATGAAATCCTCACCTCCTTGCTGTGGGGACAGTTTTACACCCTCAAATAAATGCAATAGAAGAGATTCTTTGATTCACTTGCTCTGGCTTCAGCTTGTAAAGCCTCCGGTATTCATAAATTTCAGCTCATGGGATCTTTATTGTAGACAATTTAAAAAATTCTAGCCCAGATCTCTTTTATGAAGTGGGTCCTCTGCATTATAAATGATTTAGTGGGAACTAAAAAATATTTGTTGATTCGTAATTTCGTAATGTGATGCAAGCAACTGGGGAAAATGAAAGAATAAGTGTTTCTTTTTAAGTAAAATAGCACTCAGTAAACAGGCAGGTCTCCCCTTCTTTCTCAGTCTAGATGTTAATCCCTGTGGTGCACCTGTGATTCCAAACTATAGTGGTTCAAACGAACTATTTCTTTCTTTCTATGCATTTATGGATTTTAAAAAATTTTTTTTATTTATTTCTAGGAGAGAGAGAGAGACAGCGTGAGCAGGGGAGGGTCAGAGAGAGAGGGAGTCACAGACTCTGAAACAGCCTCCAGGCTCTGAGCTGGCAGTCAGCACAGAGCCCGATGTGGGGCTCGAACCCACGAACTGCGAGATCATGACCTAAGCAAAAGTCGGACGCTTAACCGACTAAGCCACCCAGGCGCCCTGCATATATGCATGTTTGAATGTATGTAAGCCTTCTGTATTTTTCACCGATTCTGTTACTGGCAAAACAATAGTAGTTGTGCTACAAGGAGCCATTTGGCCAGGGGAGCCAGGTGGCTCAGTTGTTAAGTGTCTGACTTCAGCTCAGGTCATGATCTCATAGTTTGTGGGTTCGAGCCCCACGTCAGGCTCTGTGCTGACAGCTCAGAGCCTGGAGCTTGCTTCAGATTCTGTGTCTCTGTCTCTCTCTGCCCCTTCCCACTTGTGCTCTATCTGTGAAAAATAAAATAAAACATTAAAAAATTTTTTTTAAAAGATCCATTTGACCAGAGTGAGTAACACTGACATGAGATGATAAAAAAGAATTATGACTTCTAGCTCTTAAGTTTTTTCTATGACATCTTCAATGTGTTAGCTCTTAATTAATCATCAAAGAATAATGTTTCTACTTTCATTTAAAAGGGGAAAACTATACACCCCAGCAGTACTGACCCCATATTTTTTTTTCAAAAGCGTTATTGAAGAGGAAGAGAATTTGGACCTGCCCCTGGGTAAACAGAGCAGTAGTCTGTTTTTGCGTGTTTGTAGTATGCACCTAACCATGTAAGAAGAAGGAAAAGTTGGGTTTGGTTTATTCAAAGTAGAAATATTGATTGAGTGCCTTCTATAGTTGGTGCCAACTCTACGTTGAACTTACGTTCCTACCGGGTGCCTGGTAAATTTGGGAAATGTATGAAATGGATGTTATAGAAGCAGCGTGCCAGATGGAATGAGGTGCTGGGTGATGTGGTGTGGACTAAATACACACTACTGCAGATTATTAGAGTAGCGTAGCCTCACGCCGCTGTCAAAGAAGGAAAAGTGTTTGGGAAACAAGTGAAAACTTTAACTCCTGAGTAAATAAGAGAGGGCTGTCAGGATAGTAAACTGCTGTACTCAAAGTGTGCCAAGGGCGGCCAGTTGAATAATTGCAGTAGCTCAGGAAGCTTTGACTTCTTGCCATGAGGCATTATATATTAGAGAAATGATCACTCCTGCAGAAATAAATTACTGATGATTTGTTTTGTGTTAAGAGTCTCCGGGCCCTTCCAAGTATGCCATTGTTGGGCACATTTCCAAGAATAAATCAGATGGGGACCTTGCGCTCGGGAGCCTAACAAGCTAGTTAGGGAAGTAAGATACATAGTTAATAGCTCTGACAAAGACGGGAAGTGAGATGCGGCCTGTGAGAGATGAGGTGTGTCAGCCATGGTGTGCTGCACAGATCTTCCTTCTGGAAGGAATCTGTGGCACGGGAGGGAAGTGAGCTCATAGCTTGCAGTTGTTCCCGACCTACCGCAGAGTTCTCACCGAGGCCACGCCCTCCCCAGCCGGTGACCCCCCTGGAGGGCTGGATGGGGCCCTGAAGCAAAGCCATTCTTACCCCACGTGGGATGCCTAACAGACCGTCTGGACTGCGGGGCCCCTAGCTCCCCAGCTGGGTACGACTTCCTCACAGCTGTCCTGGAGTCTGGGCTTCTTCCAGCCAGACTTCCTTCCTTTTCTCTCACCGGGTGCCAGACTCCCGTTGCGGTCTGAAGTCTGTCTGCACTCGTCCCCATCTCCTTACCTTTCACGGACGATTCTACTGCATCCTTTTGCTGTTCCACCTTTCCTGGAGGATCGGAACTGGTATTTAAAGTACTTGAGACATTCAGAAAAGAGATCAGTCCATTCATTTGTAGGGATTAGGAAAGACTGCGGAGATAAGGGGCCTGTTGTGTTGGGGCTCTATGAGACAGATAGCAGTGAAAACAAAGACTTTGGTGTATTTAAACTAAAGTGTGAATGGTTCACACTATTGAACGCTAATATCATTCTATATGACTTCTCTAGTGCCCCTCCATTTCTTTCAACACCAGTTTTAGCAAAATTCGTTGGTGAGATTACGCGATGTCTCTTTCCTACCGGGTATCCGAGCAGCTCGTCTGGATTAACCCCTTTTCTCCACCGCTCCCTATTCCATGGACTCCAAGGTGGTGACGTTACATAAATCACGAGGGGCAGCCAAGTGACACAGTGAAGAAAACAATGTTCCAGTAATGATCTCAGCCTGTGAAATACTCAGCTACCAGGCTGGGATTTATGACTTCGCCAAGAGAAGCCATTAGTGTCTAGCACATCACTCTACATTAATTTTCCTAAAACATGTACTCACTTGCCCAAAAAACTTCAGTGGCTTTCCCTGGGAATACTAGAGTCTCACCGGGCTCCCTTCTCCCAAAGCGGCAGGGAGTTGCGTGGTTAAATAAGATCAAGGACCATTTTGCACCGTAGCCTATACTGGGGACTTGCCATAACATTAGCACTTGGAAGGCTCTGAAAATCCCAGAGAAAGACATTGACTTTCATTTATTTCAGTGCTTCCTAAACTTCCTTGATCAGGAGTTCATAATTCATCTATCTCTATGAAAATACCTCACAGAATTAGCCTTTTTTGAGAAATTCTGGATTAGAGAAGAAAGTGAAATGTGCTGCATGCCCCTATCTATACATAGATATATATGTATTTGTTTTTTCTTTCTTTCTAAAACATCTTGTTTTATGCTAATCATACAACACATATTAATTAAAATTAATACTGAAAAATGTAAGGAAGAGCCCTCTTTTAAAATCACCTGCCGTTCCATCATCCTATACCATTTAATTTTGGAGACTTTCCTTTCAAACATCTGTTTATACCCATATACATATGGAACAATACACAAATATCACACATATTATTTAATCATGGGCTCCTCCTTCTCTCTCTCTCTCTCTCTCTCTCTCTCTAACCTCCACAATATCAGCATCATCCCCATCTCTCTCCACAACCCGCTGGGTAACTGTTATAACAACCTGCTATATTATCTTCTATATCTTTCTCCAGGCTTTTGCATAAACATACACACAAATACCATGTTTAAATTTGGTTTTTACTACACGGAGAATCATACCATTTGTGCTTCTCCGTATCTTAGCGTTCTCACTTAATGCACCGAGAGAATCCCTCTGACTTGATCCTCTTGCTACCATAGTTAAATGGCTGCACAAGTGTAAATGGTATGCCGGTGTCCATATTTCTTTGACCATTTTCTACTGATGGGCATTTACTTTTATTTTTTTAAACCTCTGCAATGTTGCTTTAAAATCATTCTGAACATATATTCCTATAAACGATGGCACTTATTTCTGAAATGACTGAGACGGAGTCCAGTACAGGGAACGCTACAACCATTTATGTACGTCTAAATTATGTATACACACAATTCTACACACACACCCTTTGAATTTCAGTGGATATTATCAGATCGCTTTTCTTTTCTTTTTTTAATAGTTTATTGTCAAGTTGGTTTCCATATAACACCCCGTGCTCATCCCCACAAATGCCCTATCAGATTGCTTTTCAAAAGATTGCAACAATTCGTATTTCTACTACCACGTTTAGAGAACCTTTTCCCCTGTGGGCCACCAGCGGTAAGTGTCTGTTACTCTTTGTAGTTGCTGGTATTATGGGGTACAGTGGTCCCTATTATTTTAATTTGCATTTTCCTGTCTACCAGGACAATGGGATGTAGCAGATAATATTAACGTCCTGACCTGTCTCTGGCTTTGTTTGTTCGCTAGGATCCAATCAGCCCCTACAGATGACAAACCAAAATGCTGAGGAATTAATCCTCCCCAGAAGCAGTCCTCTACCCATGATTGACAGGGTAACTTGAATGCGATAACCCTGAAGTGCATGTCTACAATGTTTCTTCAGGGTTCCTCACCAACACTGCGCTCCGGTTTCTAAAAATGGTGACTTACTTCATTGTGTACCTTTTATTGGCTGCTTAACTTCCCTGTGCCGGACTAAGCCTGAATCTTTGTCCCAAAGTCTGTGTCTGGGAGAACCTGGCCTAAAAGGTAGTCATTTGTATTATCCTCTAGGAATTGTCTATTGATACATCTTCTTGATTGGAACTTGATTGCCCAGAAGACCAGTCATACAAGAGCTGAAGTTAAAGAGGAAAAGATACAGCTGCTGCTGGAGTTGCCACCCGAGGCAGAGAAATGCCTGGTCTTTTCCTTTCATCTTGATTTCCAGATACCCCCCATAGTCCGCCCCTGACTGGGACCTAGCCAGACCATTTGTCAAGGGAGACAGGCGAACACAGCCTTCAGGCCTCAGCCCATTCCATTCAAAGCAGAGGAGCCAAAAGGCAAAGAATGAATCTGGGACCAAACAGACCCAGAACTGACACACGGCCAAAATTATGGAAAACCAGTTATGTCAGTACTATTTACTAAATCATCTTTTTCCTCC
Source organism: Proteles cristata cristata (assembly GCA_017311185.1). Classification (NCBI taxonomy): domain Eukaryota; kingdom Metazoa; phylum Chordata; class Mammalia; order Carnivora; family Hyaenidae; genus Proteles; species Proteles cristata. The sequence goes on along the minus strand of JAESUZ010002067.1, from coordinate 1,500,790 downwards.
AGTGAATTGAATATGATATTAGACTCCCGTATATCCTACCCAATTATATATACACATATGTATATATGTAACATGCACGTACATAATGTATATGTATATTTCTCTGGGAAATCTATTCTGTGTCACTAATCTGTCTAATCAAATGCAAATAATAACGTTTGGATTATGACTTTAAAATACTTAGTAAGCCACCTTTCATCTCTTCTTTTTAATAATCTTTTGACTAGTCTTAAGCACTGTTCTTTCATATAAACTTTAGGTCATTTATCTAAAATAATATGAAAATATCATACATGAGAATTGCAATTACAAATTAACTGAAAGGCGACAGTTTCATGACTTCTGGTACTTTATCTTTAAATGTTTTTTAATGTTTATTTTTGAGAGTGAGAGACAGAAAGAGACAGAGTGCAAGCTGCAAGCACGGGAGGGGCAGAGAGAGAGGGAGACATAGAATCCGAAGCAAGCTCCAGGCTCTGAGCTATCAGCACAGAGCCCCACATGAGGCTTGAACTCACGAACCTCAAGGTCATGACCTGAGACAAAGTTGGACTAACTGACAGAGCCACCCAGCCGCCCCCTGATACTGTATTTTTAGTTGGTTATGTTTTAGCTTTACATCTCTCAATAAAACCTCATAGTTTATATTATAGGTTCTTTGTTAGAATAAATTGATTCTACATATTTTCAATTATTGATACAATTGTGAATGCAGTTTCCCCTATCTCAATTTCTAGCTGCTATTATGATACAGACATAATTATTATTCTAGGGGTTTTTGTGTATTTTTCCTGTATCTATACACCTTACCCAATTCCCTAATTCCCTTGTTAATCTGATGAATTTTTTTTTCAACTAGGGTTTTTGTTTTTTAAGGTATGCAGCATTATCAACAGCAAAAACTTTCCTATCTTTTCAGATATGTTACCATTTCTTTTTGCTGGAATTTTTCTACTTGTAAGTACTTCTAAAGCAGCATTCCATATTAATATGAATAACGAGTATCCACACCTTGTTGCTGATTATAATGAAAATGGCCTCAGCACTACATCATTCAGGATGATGTTTCATATTGCTTTTGTAAACAAAATTTATCTTATATAGTTCTCTTCTATTCCTACATTATTTAGAATTTTATTAGACCAACTTGTTTAATTTTATCTACTGACTTTTCATCATCCATTGTCATGATATATGCTTTTTCTCTTCTAATTAGTTAATATAATAAATTATGTTGACAGATATTATAATAGCAAAACACCCATGAATTTGTGAAACAAATCTTGATTATAATGTATTATTCCTTTGAAACAGTTGATGGATTGTGTTTTCTAGTAGAATGTTTTGCATTTATATTTATGTAAGATTGGTTATATTTATGTAAGATGTTTCTTTTTTTTCTTATGTCACCTTTATCAGTTTTTTTTTTAACAGAGGTAATGATAACTTTATAAAGTGAATTTGGAAGTTTTTAGTATGTACCTCTGGTCTAGAATTGTTTAACACCAAAGTTAGACTTTTTATTTTGGGAACTCAGCTGTGACAATTTCTGGCACATTGTCTCTTGTATGGTAAATCCTTACTCATCTTTGCAATCCCTTCTTTAGTAATTTATTTATTCCTGGTATTCACATCTTCTGGGATCAATGTTGGCAGTTCATATTTTACTCAAAAAATATACATTTTCTTTAGGTTTTGAACTTGATTGCTATGAATTATATCTAACATTGTCTTAAAATGACTTCATCTGTGTTGTCTGTTTTTCACGTTTTCTTTGTAACCCCATGACCCCAGCTGGCCTTTGACACTGGCCCCACCTGCCACCAGGGAGGCGTCCCGGGGTGTGGAGGCCTGGTTGCCATTCTGGTCTGTCCTGCTGGGGAGGCCCCTGTGGCCAGGACCCCCCCCCCCGCCCCCCAGGGTTCCTGGCATTTCCTCCCAGAGCTCCGCCCCTTTCCCAGGGCCCTCTTCCGGTAGACGGTGGACCGCGGGCACCGGGACGGGTGCTTCAGGAGGCCCAGCTCTTGCCCCGCGCAGGGGCCACCAGCAGCACCATAGACCACTTCTGTTTAATGTGAAAATAAAGGACCCCTTTACCAAAAAAAAAAAAAAAAAAAGCATGTGAGTGCTAATATGTCTTTGAGGTATTTCAAGTGCAATTCTTTTGAATAACTAACTACCCAAAAGTGGGATTCTGAATGATATGGTAGTTGTATTTTGATTTTTTTGAGGAACCGCTATACTGTTTGCCACAGCAGCTACACCATTTTATATTCCTCAAAAGAATGTTACAAGGGTTCTGACTTCTCATCCTCACCAACATTTGTTACCATTTGTGACAAATAATAGCCATCCTAACAGGTGTGATATGATAGCTTATTATGGTTTGGATTTACATTTTCCTGCTGAGTAGGGATGTTGAGCATCTTTTCAGATGCCTTTTGGCCATGTGTATTTCTTCTTTGGAGAAATGTCTACTCATTTTTTGCCCATTTTTTTTTAAAGTGGGTTATTTGGGGTTTTGGGTTTTTTGTTTTTTGTTTTTTGTTTTTTGCTGCTATTGAGTTTATAGGAATTCCTTGTATAATTTGGATATTAATCTCTTCTCAGATAAATGGTTTGCAAATACTTTTTCCCATTCCATAGGCTGTCTTTTCACTCTGATGATTGTTTCCTTTGCTGTGCAGATTTTTAAAAATTATTTTATGTTTTTAAAAGTTTTATTGTTCATTTATTTTTGAGAGACAGAGAAAGACAGAGTGTGAGCAGGGGAGGGGCAGAGAGAGAGGGAGACACAGAATCCGAAGGAGGCTCCAGGCTCTGAGCTGTCAGCACAGACACTGATGCGGAGCTGGAACTGACAAACTGGAGATCGTGACCTGAGCTGAAGTCAGACGCTTAAGCAACTGAGCCACCCAGGTGCCCCGAGAAGCTTTAATATGATATCATTCCACATGCCTCATTTTGCTTTTGTTGCTTATGCTTTGGTGTCTTACCCAAGAAATCATTGCCAAGACCAATTTCATGAAGTTTTTCCACCTGTTTTCTTCTAGGAATTTTAGAGTTTCAGGGTTTACATTTATGTCTTTAATCCATTTTGTTTTGATTTTGTGTATGGTTGTAAGTGAAGGATCCAGTTCCATTCTTTTGCACACGGATATCCAATTATCCCAGCACCATTGTTTGAAGACACTGTCCTTCCTCCATTGTGTATTCTTGGCCCCCTTGTTAAAGATCAGTTGACTATTTATGCATGGCTTTTTTCCTGGGCTCTATATTCTGTTCCATAGGTCTCCTGTGTCTATTTTTAGACTAGTATCACACTGGGTTTTTTTATTTTAATTTCAATGTAGTTAACATACAATACTCTATTAGTTTCAAGTCATACTGTTTTAATTATTATAGCTTTGTAACACATTTTGAAATTAGGAAGTGTGATATCCCCAGGTTTGCTCTTTCTCAAGATTGTGTTGGCTACTGGGAGTCTTTCATGGTTCCATAGGAGTTTTAGGATTGGTTTTTCTATTAGAAATGCCAGTGATATTTTAATAGCTGTAGATCACTTTGCATAGTATGGGCATTTAACACTATTAAGTCTTCTAATCCACAAACACGGGATGTCCCTTCATTTATTTGTTTTTAATTTCTTCCCTCACTGATTTGTAGGTTCTGGCTCAAAACTCTTTTGCCTCCTTAATTAAGTTTATTCCTAAGTTTTAAAATTCGTTTTGATATTATTATAAATGGGATTGTCTTCTCAATTTCCTTTTCAGATAGATTGTTGTTGGTGTATTTTTGTATGTTGATTCTATCTGCCACTTAACTGTATTTATTTAGCCCTAAGATTGATTGATTAATTTCTTGGTGTCTTTAGGATTTTATATATATATAAATATATATATATATATATATAATCATATCATCTACAGAGATTATTTTACTTCTTCCTTTCCAACTTCAACGCCTTTTATTACTTTTTTCCTCCTAACCATTGTGGTTAGGACTTCCAATAGTATGCTGAATAAAAGTAACAAGAGTGGCCATTCTTGACTTGTTCCAGATCTTAGAGGAAAGCTTTCAGTTTTTCCCTGTTGAGGATAATAGCTGTAGGCTTTTCACATGGCCCTTATTGTGTTGAGGCACATTCTTTCCATACCTAGTTTGTTAAGAGATTTTATCATGAAAGGATGTTGAATTTCGTCGTATGCTTTTCTGCCCTATCTAGTTTTACGATCATGTGATTTTTATCTTTAAATCTGTTAATGTAATGTATCGCATTAATTGATTTGCCATATGTTGAAACATCTCTGCATCTAGGGATAAATCTCAATTGGTCATAGTGTATGATCCTTTTAATATGCTGTTGAATTCATTTTCCTAGTATTTTTTTGAGGATTTTTCCATCTATGCTCATCATTAGGAATATTGGCGCATAGTTGTTTTTACTTGTAGTATCTTTGTCTGATGTTGGTCTCAGAGTAATGCTGGCCTCATAAAATGAGTCTGGAAATGTTCCTTCTTTTTTAATTTTTTTGGAAGAGTATAAAAAATATTGGTATTATTATTATTATTATTTTAATTTTTAGCAGAATTCACCATAGAAACTATCTGGTCCTGGGTTTGGGAAGTTGTTTTCAATTACTGATTCAGTCTCCTTACTGATTATTGGTCTGGTCAAGTTCTCTATTTCTTCATGATTCAGTCTTGGTACGTTGTATGTTTCTAGGAATTTATCCATTTCTTCATGTCACCCAATTTATTGGCATATAATTGTTCATGATATTCTCTTACCCTTTTCATTTCTGTGGCGTCATTTATAGTGTATGTTCTCTTTCTTGACTGAGCCCAAGAGAGTTTGTCTATTTTATTGGTCTTTTAGAAGAACTGGCTTTCAGATACATTCCACCTATTTTTGTGTTTCTTTTTCCTATTTCTTTTTGTTATCTTAAATCTTTTTTCTGCTCTTTTATCTTTTTTATTTTGTTTCTAATTTCTTAAAACCAGCATTACATTTTTAAATTTTGTTTTCTATAATCATGCTGGAATTTGTGCAGGAAAGTGCTAACTCAGCAGGTCTGGCTCTGCTTAAACTGCACATCGCCAAGAAAAACCTGTCTTCATGATTGGCCCTGTGCTGACCCCTGGGAAATAAGCTTTGAGCCCTTAGAATATTTTGCCTGATCAGAGTATTTTTGCATCCCTGAGGCCTTGGGCCATGTGTGACCAGCTTAATCAGATGCTTTATGCTAACAATGTGATTTTTTTGTGTGAAACTTTTTTTGTGTGAATTTTTGTGTGTATGTGATTTGAATTTTGTGTGTTTGTGTGTGACTATTTTTGCTCTCCAAAGCTTGAGCCTAAGTAGCTGAGGTCCATCGTACAGACACTATGTGCCTATGTTTCTGCCTCCCTGTAAAAACCCACGAGACCAGGGCCAGGTGCATATCATTGGTTGACCACATTTTGCATGTGATGTCAGACATCAGTGCTGGGAGAATTCAGGGCAGTTTTGTCATTCTCCAGGGAGACAATACCTGAAAGCTTGCATCTGGCTTCTTCTGGACTTGATCCGTCGCACCTTTTCCCTTTGCTGATTTCAATCCATCTCTTCTGCAATAAGCTGTATCTATGAGCATGATGGATTTTCTGAGTCCTGTGAGTCCTAGTGAATCGCTGAGTCTGTGGGTGGTGTTGGGAGCCCAAGACATATCATGTCAGGGTATAATTTCCCACTGAGTACACTTGTCGCTGTGTTCCAGAGATTTTAGAAAGCAGTGATCTTCCTTTCACTGCTTTCTCCATGTAGTTCGTGATTTCATTTTTATTTTTCTCTTCTAGCCAAGAAGTATTTAGAAGTGAATTTCTTCTTTTCGGAGGAATTGAGGCATATGTGTATTTTTTAATCCAATTTAAGTTGATTATGATCAAAGAACATGGTCTTTAAAATTTCTGGAAATGTGTTCTCTTTCTTTTTGTGCACAAGAACATTCATAATCAAATATCATTTCTTTACTACTATATGAAGATAAGATATTACTCCTTTATGGTTCAAATACACAATTTCTCCACTGCTTACCTCCATACAACCAGAAAGAAGACACTTATAACTTGACTTAATTTCTCCCATTCCCTCAATTCTAGGTTTTGCTGAATTTATAACTTTTAGTATAAGACTATTGTTACCATTTCACTTACAGTGTGTGGAAGAAAGAAACTGTGTTGTGTATGGATCAGATCTATCAAAGACAGCTTGAATTAGTTGTAGTTTATTTAATAGCTGTTGGGAAGAGAACTGGTTAAAAAAAAAAAAAAAGCTTTCTGAACAACAGAACGTGCGGTGTGGTGGATTCATTTTCACAAGACCAGAAAGTTCACATCCTGAGCAGTAGGTTTTTCATCACAAGTCCGATGAGGTAATTTACAGCTGAAGTGAACAAAATCAATTTCTTATAACAATGTTTTCAAGCTTTGTGATTAAACCATTATATTCACAGGCCTGATTGTCAAATGCTCATATTGCTCAACAAGTCTGGCTTTTTCTCACAACTTGAGTAAATTTAAGGACAGCATCTCTGAGGTGGTATAATCTCAAATACTGTGAGCCCTCCTGGGTAACGGTTCCTGGTGCTGTTTGTCTCTTTGTTTGTTTGCTTGTCTAGAGGACTGTAGGAGTGACCAGGATGGAAATATTTTTCATCATCCTCTTTCTTGCTAAGAAAAGCAATAGCACCACAACTCTTGAAGACCTCTGTCATCAAGACCAATTTTCCTCCCGGAACTTCTCCTCGGTTAAAAATGTAAATTATATTTTTGTTACTAAGGCCAGTCAAATAAATTAAGCCTCTAATTTCTAATCATCAGATATGACCAGTCTTCCTTTAGATTTAATAATCTGTTCGTTTCAGAGCTCATTATTGACCACTGTCTTCTCTTTCCATCTTTTTCTATCTTCTGAGCTCTTTTGTGAATCTTTTGTTGTTTGCCTAAAAGTTTGTTTCTTGAATACTACGGTCTGTGGATGAAGCTCATGGAATATATTTTTTGGGAATCTTTATATTCCCATAAACAAATATCTTTACCTTCCAGGATGTGTGAATGATATCTTAGATGGAGACGGGTTTCTTGAGTTGCAAGGGTGCTTTTTTTTTCTTTCCTTTCTTTTTAAATTTATTTTGAGATATAGAGACAGAGAGCAAGCAGGGGAGGAGCAGAGAGAGGGGGAGAGAGAGAATCCCAAGCAGGCTCCACACTGTCAGCGACGAGCCCAATGCAGGGCTTGAACCCACCAACAGCAAGATCATGACCGGTGCCAAAACCAAGAGTCCAAAGTTTAACTGACTGCACCACCTAGGCATCCCTGCAAGGGTGTTCTTTACCCCAGAAGTCTGCAGGTGTCTGTCACCTTCCATGTTCATTCTGCAGATGAACTTAATGCCAGTCTGATAGGAGGGCATGTGTGTAAAATTACTATATTTTCTGTCTAAAGTCTTGTCAAACTTTAGTTTTAGAATGCAGAAAATCTGGAAAAATATGCACAGGGACACCTCCGGAACCCTCATTTGTTTAACTTCAGACTCAGTTAATGCCCCAAGCAGAATATTGGACTGACCCAAGATGTCTTGATCCCTCGAATTTATTGATATATTACATTATATCACAAGGGGAGGATTAAGCTTGCAGCTGGAATGAAGGCTACTGATCAGCTTACCTTGAGATGGGGAGATGATTCTGGATTATCTGAGTGGGCCCAGTATAACACTTTTTAAAAATGTTTTATTTATTTCAATGAGAGAGAGAGAGAGACAGTGTGAGCAGGGGAGGGTCAGAGAGAGAGGGAGACACAGAATCTGAAGCAGGCTCCAGGCACTGAACTAGCTGTCAGCACAGAGCCTGACACGGGGCTCGAACCCACAAACCATGAGATCATGACCTGAGCCGAAGCTGGACGCTTAACCGACTGAGCCACCCAGACACCCCTGAGTGGGCTCAGTATAATCGCTAGGGTTCTCATACATGAATGAGCGAGGCAGGAAAGTCAGAGTCAGAAAAAGATTAAAGATGCTGCTAGGATGTTTTGAAGATGGAGGAAGGGGCCAAGGAATGCTGGAGGGTTCTAGATGCTGGAGAAGACATGGAGGTGCATTCTCCTCCAAAGCCTCCCAAGGAATTCAGCCCTGCTGGCTGACCCCTTGATTTTTGCTCCATGAGCTCCATTTGGGACTTCTGACTTCTGGAACTCTAAGATAGTAAATATGCTGCCATAATCCACTGCGTGCTTAAGCTTTCTCTTATTGACCTGCATGGAGACTCTGCACATGTCCCCCAGGCCTGCTCAAAGCTATCAGGTGCCAGGCTACACAGAAACAACTGGAAGTTGGGGCCAAGTGGCGTGGCCATCAGGAAGGCACTCGAGGGGCCATCTTGCTAAATTCCTGGTCACTTGAGGATGTACCTTCACTTTCCTCCTGGACTTCATTCTCTGCTGAAACTGCAGTACTTACCATTCTTCTGAGTCATTTTGTTTGCATTTCAGTGTTCTGTTGGGCTGTAGATGTAGAGATTGCAGGGGGGGGAGAGAGAGAGAATGAAGCCAGAAAAGCAAACAAAGCCATAGTCAGGTGTTGCTTTTGTTGCCTGAGAGGTAACATGAGTATAACTGTGGGTCCGAGTGATTCTGACATTCTCGGAACTCCACGGACTAAAAGATCCTCTCCCCAAGGTACACAGACAAATTAGTGGAGATAATTAACATGACTTAGAGTCCAACCGAGATTAGGCTAAAGACCAGACGTGACGATGGGGATAAAGCCATGCCTGAGACTTCCAGTGAGGGAATTAAAAAGCAACAGATATAATCGAGCAGACTGGCACACCATTCAGAATTTGGAATTTGTTCATTAGAAGCCTTGCTCTGTTTGGCAATAATCACTGCCGACTGGAAAATTTGTAAGTGCTGCAGTGCTCTTTTTTTAACGGAGGAAATGCACTTTTCACTTAATGAAGGGAAATGTCCTTCTCTGTCAAAACTGTGTGTTATCGTGGGTGGACGTGAAATGGAAAGCATAGGAATATGTTTCAGGATGGGCGACTGAAGGAGCAGTTTAAGAAAAGGAAGTGAAGGGGCACCTGGGTGGCTCAGTCAGTTATGCGCCGACTTCGGCTCAGGTCATGATCTCACGGATTGTGGGTTCGAGCCCCGCATCGGGCTCTGTGTTGACAGCTAGCTCAGAGCCTGGAGCCTGCTTCAGATTCTGTATTTCTCTCTCTCTGACCCTCCCCTGCTCACGCTGTGTGTATCTCTCTCTCTCTCTCTCTGAAATAAATAAAAACATTAAAAAAAAAAAAGTAAAAGAAAAGGAAGTGAAGGGATACCTGGGTGGCTCAGTCGGTAAAAAAAAGGAAGTGAAATCACATCAGATGTTCAAGAAAGAATAAAATCTGTATTGAGAAGTTGTGTTGGGAGGGAAGAGGAGAGTGTATTGCATAAAAGGAGAGAAGACCACCAGAGACTGGCCAAGACCCTGGGGCGGGGTCCTGTCCTTGTGAAGGGGTCAAGGGTAGTGAGGGCAGGGCCAGCATATGGCCCAAGGGCCCAATCCAGCCTCCTTGTTATTGTAAATGAAGTCTTACTGGAACACAGCACCCTTCTTCCTTTAGGCATCACCTGTGGGCACTTCTCTGCTTCCTTGCCAGAGCTGCAGTTGCCAAGAAGGTTGAAAAGGTGAAAATATTTACAGCCTGGCTCTTTCCAGAAGTCTACTGAGCCCTTGATTTGGGGTAAGAGCTCTCAATAGAACTATTGAGATTAGCTGTGAGATACATCCTGTTTAAGTCATAACTAGTAACGGTATTTACAAGTTTTATTTACAAGTTAACTATGTACAAATTTACACTTGTGGGGGCGCCTGGGTGGCTCAGTCGGTTCAGCGTCGGACTCTTGGTGTTGGCTCAGGACATGATCTTGCGGTTTAGTGGGTTCGAGCCCCACGTCCAGCACTGAGCCTGCTTGGGATTCTCTCTCTCTCCCTCTCTCTCTGCCCCTCCCCCGCTCCACTCTCTCTCAAAATAAATAAACTTAAAAGAAATTTACAATTGTAAATTTGTAATTTACAATTACAAATTGCTCAAGCTCACAAATGATTTACTTGCCCAAAAATAAAATTGGGTGAGTTCAAGGTCATCCTCACAAACAGACCGAGAGAGAGAGAACCGCGAGATCATGACCTAAGCGAAAGTCGGACACTTAACCAACTAAGCCACCCAGGCGCCCCTTTTTTTTTTTTTTTTTTCTTACAAGTAGTTTATTCTCAGGTTGGTTTCCATATAACACCCAGTGCTCGAGAGTTCTGGAAGCATAATTTTATGAGGCACTGGCCTACTTACCTTCAGCTGGATAAGGCAAACAGAAGCTTTAAGTCAAAATATAGCCTTCATCTACAAAGCAGACCTTCTGCTTTATATGATTTAGAAAGATACTTGGGGTTTGGATCTTTATCTGCTCTCGACAGATGTGTTTGTTTTTCATACATATAAATTCCAAGTGCCTTAAAAACTGGGGATTCTAAAAACTGGGGCGCCTGAGTGGCTCAGTTGGTTAAGCGTCCGACTTGGGCTCAGGTCACTCGCAGCTCGTGAGTTCAAGCCCTGTGTCAGGCTCTGTGCTGACAGCTCAGTCTGAAGCCTGCTTCGGATTCTGTGTCTCCCTCTCTCTCTGCCCCTCCCCACTCATGCTCTGTCTCCCTCTCTCTCAAAAGTAAATAAACATTAAAAGTTGGGTTTTTTTTAAACTGAGGATTCTATCCCACCTCACTTTGAATGCATCTGCTCTAGCACCTGACGGCATCTTTCATAGGACACTCGATGAATTAGTTCATCGCAATTAATCAGAGGAGCCTCACAGATGAGCATTTGCCCAGGGTGAGTAATTCCGGTGCAGGTGGTTAATATAGAGAAAAGATTTCCTTCCTGGAGAGGAGGGAGATTAGTACTTCATTTGTGAGAATTGGCATATTTTTGCTGCCCACCTCCATAACTGTATTTTTTTCCCAAATTTTCCCTTCAAACTTGTAGTCTAAGAAAGGAAAAAGTAAGAGTGAAATAGTTTTTGAGTTTATATGAGCAATATTAAGTGACCGTAGAGGGCAGGGTCTTTGTCTCATTCATAGTATATCCCTGTCACTTAAAATACTGCTTGGCACACAGTAGGGGTGAAGTATTTTTTGAATTTATGTCATGGATTTTTTTTTATTCTTGTGATTTTTCTTGCTCTCGCTTTAACATTTTGGGTGATATATTTTGGTTTTCTAATGTTTTCCTGCAACCACAGAGATCCCCTCCCTGGATATTAATATGCATATCAAACTTCAGATGCTAATAAAACAAGTAGGGAGTAGACTCTCTGTATCTGATTTCTCAATAAAGCTTTCATTTACGTCGCTTGCTTTATTGTGTTTCATCTTATTTTTCTTCATTTTGCTTTATCACTTCAAAGAGATCATTTCCAGTGTTTATTTTCACAGGAGAGCCCATGAGGCTTGGGTAGTTATTGCTTAGTTAGGGAAAAATAAGCAACAACAAGTAAGACATATTCCTTAATTTACACATGAAGGATCTGGTGTAAAGGGAAAAGTAAGTATCACCCTTGAGAGCATTTATTTAAGTCTTGGGGATGAGGTCCTGAAAAGTAATTTTTTTTTCAGGTTTCCAAGGAAACTTCACCATGACTCATTTTTCTCTAATAGGAAATAAATATATAAAGGTGGAACCTGTAATGAAGTTAGCATTTTAGGAGTATTGTAATCCTGTCTGTTTGGTAAGAAAGAAATAGGGTAACCTCTCGTATATTTTAAAGTCTTTTGAATGGATCCGAAGTAAATGCAAGAACGTAAATGGACTCCGTAACTTTGATCTACTAGAGTCATCAGGATTTTAGAGTTCTGAGGGAGGAACTATGTGCACCGTGGCTGAGTGTGCAGAGGCAAAATTATTTCACCATCCTATGCAGTGCCCATTTCCCTCTAAATCTGAGATACCCATCAGGCTGAGATTTTTATACATCTGGCGCAAGATAGCTACAAGGAGCAAGAAGCAACGTAACGGTGCAGATAAATATGGGATGGTTGTGTCTTATTTTTAGATCGATGAGTGGCTATGACCTCGGATTTGGAAAGCAACAAAAATAAGAATAAAATACGGTTTTAGCATTAAATTGGAGATAGATGGGATGAATTCCAGGATGACTTTTAAAGAACAGGATACCAAGTATCATTTCCTTTAATAAGAAAGTTATGAAATGTTTCTACTTCTTTTTTTTTTTTTTAACATTTTTTAAATTTATTTCTAGGAGAGAGAGAGAGACAGCGTGAGCAGGGGAGGGTCAGAGAGAGAGGGAGACACAGACTCTGAAACAGGCTCCAGGCTCTGAGCTGGCCGTCAACACAGAGCCCGACGCGGGGCTCGAACCCACGAACCGCGAGATCGTGACCCAAGCGAAAGTCGGATGCTTAACCGACTAAGCCACCCAGGCGCCCCAAAATGTTTCTACTTCTAAGTAAACAAGGTTACATTGTCATTTTACTTGGAGTTTTTCTATGTGATCATCTTTTGAGGGTATCAAAATAGAGTGGGGATGTGAGTCGTGTCAAGAGACTGGGCTTTCTCCATCTGCAAAACGAAGGGTTGGAAGGAATTGTAAGGTGAATGAGTCAAACTTCAAAATTCATTTCTTATCAACTTTAAATAAAAATATCATCACGAATCGAATGGAGCTCGATTAGAGGTTAAGGTTAAGGAAGCAATTAGAGGGCTTGGGGATAGGCAGGGAAGAGCTATTTGGACTGAGACAGTTTCTGAATAAGGCTGTAATTCGTATTTAATCTCCTGGCAATGGGGTTTATTATGCAGTATGCTTTGAAGCTTTTTTCAAAACAGTGAATATTGGGGCGCCTGGGTGGCTTAGTTGGTTAAGCGTCCGACTTTCGCTTAGGTCATGATCTTGCGGTTCGTGGGTTCGAGCCCCGCGTCGGCTCTGTGCTGACTGCCAGCTCAGAGCCTGGAGCCTGTTTCAGTCTGTGACTCCTTCTCTCTGACCCTCCCCTGCTCACTCTGTCTCTCTCTCCTAGAAATAAATAAAACATTAAAAAAAAATTAAAAAAAAAAACAGTGAATATTTTTATGGAGTTCTGGATAGGCTAACTATAGATTAAATGGTGACATGGTTTTTAGTTCTCAGGTTAGAATGAACCATTATTCTTGAAGAAAGAGGATTCATATTGATCCTTCTTTACTCATGCCGTAAGCCCAGCACCATCGTAATAAAACATGCTTGCTTCATTTTTTTATATTAGGAGTGTTTTTGAGATAGAATACATTTTAATTAATCCAACTAGTAGAGCAGCAGTGTGTTCTGATTGGAAATGAAGCTGCCCGGCTTTGTTAAGTGCATTTGATAGGAAACAATTACCCTCCCTGCATACCACCTCAGTGGAATGGATTTTATCTCATTTCTGGATGGCTTTATGTATCACAATCACATGGAATGCGCAAGGAACATAAAAGTTTGCCCGCACTGGCAAATTTCTCCATTCCTGATTATTTAAAACTGTATTCTCCATTAATTTCCTTCTGAGTTTTCACTCAGTGCATCATATATCAGAGTCTGTTCTTTCCAAATTATTAGTCATTAATAATAAATGAGACATTGATCGGTGAGTGGAATATTATTGCTTTCATAGTGGTTTTACACATATCACCGCCTCATATAGTCCACTGGGGAGCCCTTATCTGTTCTGCAGAAGAGGAAGATGTGTCTCAGTGTGGTTTGGTGACCCCCATGTCAGCCCCACAGCTGGTGAATGGCAAAGCCGGGACTGGCATGGACTTCTGACCTTGAGGTTCATAGAGTTATTTTATTCCACATGTTAGGTTTTTAAGATGTCCAGTTTAAAATGCCAGCAATGATAATCTATGTTAATCACTATAGATGTAGAACTAAGGTTTCAATTTTCTAGAAGCTTTTCCTCTAAAGGAGCACTGCTATATCATACAAGAGGGTTCTATTTCATCTTTCAGTGTGGTCCAGGAACTCGAAGTCTTCACACCAGGGACTCTCCAGAGGGTCCTAAGTTCTTTAAACCAAGATAGCTGTCTTGAGGAGAGCTAACAAGTCGCCTGACGTATTAGGTTGATGTGGAAACATAAGGCACAATTTGCTGATCTTCAAACTACTGCAGGTGCTCAACTAGTTAAGCCTTGAATGGTGTCCCATTGGAGACCAAGTTCCTCACTAGCTGACTGATTTCTCTTCTCCTTCTCCAAGGATCTGCTATTTCTCCCAGGGCAGGGATGAGCCATTTCCTCTCTGGGAATGCAGCGGGCTAATGCCATTCTCTTTTTTGCTTGGTAGTCCCATTGAAGAGATTCTCTCTCTCTCTCGTCACGAATCTCTTTTCTTAAGGGCCATTAGTACCTCCATTGCTGTGATGCAAGCACACTTTGCCCATGTGCATTTTTTGAATTGTGCATTTTTAAAAAAACATGTGCCACCATTGCAAAGTTCTGCGCCCTACTCTGTCGTTTTTCACATGTAGTGTGTATCGTAAATGTTGTCCGAGTGGCAAGTAATCTAAGACTTTCCAGTTCCTTGTGGCCAGCAGCAATTTCAGAGGAGGTTCAGAGGTTTAGAGGGGCCACTCTGGAATCAATTCTGCAATCTACAGAAGTAGGGTCAAGAGAAGCCAATTCCAACTGCTTTCTTCTGCCAAAAGGATTCTTTGTTTACTCATCCATGAGTGTTTTTACAACAAAGTGTGCACCCGTTAGAGATGACTCTCCTTGATGTTTTCTACTCATGAAAGCGCATGTGACAGAATTAACCTCTTGATGCTAATTTCTAGGAAATGTTAGCTCTGCGCCCCATATTTCACAGAGCAAAGCAAAATGAAAATGAAGGAGGGAACTGATGAAAGATGGTCCATTATCATATATCCTCATACCAAAAACCAGCTGAACATCTCTGAGGCCTGGAAACTCTGAAGCTGAACTCTTGACAATTAGATGCTTATATTCCCTGGGGTCCGAAATTAAAGCAGAAGGAGTGAAAAAGAAACCAGATGAGGAGCGCTTTGCTAGTTTGCCAGAGAGAAAAACCAATACTTTTTGTTTTAATCTTATTATCCTTTCTGAAAATCTTGAGCAGAATTTTTTTTCCCCAAATGATCACTGCCTTCTGACAAAATCCATTTCTAAGAACCACATAAGATATGCATAAGACATGTCACCTTCATGAAATTCAGAGAGGAACCGTTTTTAACCCTTAGGTCATTGTCACATAGTCACAGCATTGACTCTGCACTTTAAGTAAAAGAAGACGGTCAGGGAATCACACTTCTCAGGCCTCGCTTGAGGCTGGTCCTGTGCTGAATGGCTTCATATGCATTTGTGTTTCAAGTTGAGAAAGAAGTTTAAGGGCAAGAGGAAAGAAAGATGACTTGGAAAACCAGGGTGCAAAATGCCTGCTTGAGTTTATAGCTTCACTGCAAGGTAGAGGGTATAATCTTAAACTAGAGAACAATCGTTCACATGCTTCCCCTCTCTAAAATACAATTTCTACTAAAACAGCTAATGGTCCTTAAAATGTCTCATCAAGGAAGCTGCAGAACATTTTTAAAATGTAGAGTTGTTTTTCCTGTCTTTTTTCCAGGTAATAAACACTTGACATTTAGGAAATGCGGTGCTAAATTTAAGAAGCACAGAGCACTTTTCCGTTACCCTCACAGTATTGCAAGGTGCCAGTCATGTAGGTAAATATATCTTATTGAACAGAATTCCATTTATTAACATGGTACATTTTTAGAAGGGGACATTAATGCGTGATTCTCAGAGAGTGAAGTGGGATTCAAATTAACCATTTGGAAGGAAGAGAAACTACTTTTGAATTCCTTACCCTGCCTTTCTTAGTCTTCGTGTATCTTGCACCCTTATGAACTATGGCTTGAACTGTATTCGCTCAGCTCATCACAAGAATTTGGCAGCAGCGTTAACAAAGAAGAGCAATGGGGATGCTAATTTCACCAGTGATGAGGCCATGACTGTTCTTTCCTATCGCTCATTGAGGACCTTAACTCCAAGCCGGATCCTGGTTCCCTGACCACTCCACTAGGAAGAGGAAGGATCTGGGCACTTGCTTTCAGTAGAAAGATTTCCACAATATGGGAGATTTCCTAAAAGGGAGGATTGGGAGCTAACAAAAGAGTAGTTTGGATGTTGGACACCCCCTTGGATGGTCTACATCCCTAACATTCAAGAACAAGCTTCTCCATAAGGGAGAATGTAATATATTCTCACATTTCATCCCATCTGTTTCCTCTGTCAGAGACTACCACCTTGATGCCCAATTAAAAGAAAACAATGTGCTTGGATATTATCTAGCTCAAAGTCTCCCATTTATGGTTAAAGTGAGATTCAGTCAAAGTGTGTCTGGCCCCGCATCGCCTCCAGGAAGGAGCAGTGTCAGGACTTGAACTCCTGTCTTCTGAGCTGGCCAAGAGTGCCCTTATCTATCAGTCAAGGAGATCAAGTCACAGTCATTCAATGGGAGGTTGCAATCTGAGTAGTGAAAACATGGAGCATTTGTTAATTTAGCTCCCTGAAATAGTATTTTTTGCTCCACAAATCTCTATGACAATTTCTGAGAGATGAACTTTTTGTTTGTTTGGTTGGTTGGTTGGTTGGTTGGTTTTGCCATCTTCGTGGACCTAAACAAGCTGCCCAATCTCTGAACCTCTTTTACTGCGCAAAAATGCAAATATGCCCATCCTTCCCACTTATATTATTATTGTACAGAATAATTGTGATGGTGCATAAGGAAAGCCTTCTGTATACCTTAAAAAATTACATGTGGTTTAAAAATAATTTAAAGTACAATTATTTGATCACATTAATCAATTGGCTATAATAATAATGAGTTTTTAAAACCTGATTTTCAGGGCGCCTGGGAGCCTCTGTCAGTTAGGCATCTGACTCTTGGTTTGGGCTCAGGTCATAATCTCAGGGTTTGTGAGTTCAAGCCCTACATTGGGCTCTGTGCTGACAGTATGGAGCCTGCTTGGGATTCTCTCTCTCTTCCTCTCTGTCTGTTCCTCCTTTGCTCACACACATACACGTACACATACACACACATACAAAGTAAATAAACTTTAAAAAAGAATAAATAAAATAAATCCCCTATTTTCACAGTTACCCTGTGACCTATAGAAAGGACCACAACTCCTGTTTTCATTTTGTATTTTTTTTAATGTTTTTTTTTTTTTTTTTTTTTACTTCTAGGAGAGAGAGAGAGAGAGACAGCGTGAACAGGGGAGGGTCAGAGAGAGAGGGAGTCGCAGACTGAAACAGGCTCCAGGGTCTGAGCTGGCAGTCAGCACAGAGCCCGACGCGGGGCCTGAACCCACGAACCGTGAGATCATGACCTAAGCGAAAGTCGGACACTTAACCGACTAAGCCACCCAAGAGCCCCTTCATTTTGTATTTTACTATCCCAGTGATATTAGTTGATTTGCTTAAGGTACTGTGTGTATCTACAAATCTTCCTCAGCTTATGACAGAGTTGCATCCTAAGCTGAAAATATGCTAAGTTGAACTGCATTTAATACACCTAACCTGGGGCACCTGGGTGGCTCAGTCAGCTAAGCACCCAACTTCGACTTAGGTCATGATCTCATGGTGCATGGATTCAAGCCCCGCATTGGGCTCTGTGCTGACAGGTAGCTCAGAGCCTGGAGCCTGCTTCGGATTCTGTATCTCCCTCTCTCTCTGACTCTCCCCTGCTCACACTGTCTCTCTCTCTCTCAGGAAAAAAAAGAAAAAAAAAAAATATATATATATACCTAACCTATTGAATTGCCATAGCTTAACCCAGCCTACCCTAACCTTGCTCAGAACACTTACAGTAGCCTACAGTTGAGCAAAATCATCTAACATAGAGTTGATAATAAAGTATCAACTACCTCATGTAATGTGTTGAATACTGCACTAAACATAAAAAAACAAAATGGCTGGAGGGGTACAGAATGGTCTTAAGCCCATCAGTGGCTTGCGTCATTATGGCTGATTGACTGGGGGCGGGGGCTTGCTGCCCTGCCTCACATCGCAAGAAAGAGGAGCCTCCCACATATCGCTAGCCCAGGAAAAGACTACTAAATGTGTATTGCTTGCGCACTGTCCTAAAGTCAAAAAATCATAAGTTGAATTGTAAGTAGGGGACTGTGTGTGGGTAGAAAAGTCAGGAGAACAAAGAGATGAGCTCAAGTATGATCTAGAGTACAGTGGTTGTTTCTCACTGGTAACAATAGCAACTGATTTCATGGCCTTAATATATATCAGCTCAACTCGCATTTCTAATCCTCACAGCAGCAGCAGGTTATAATTCCCCTCGTGTGCAGATGGACCCAGAGCCCCAGAGATGGTATATGGCTTTGACCTCAGCTGGTAGTGGAGCTAGGATTTGAACCTGCATCTTGCTTCCTCCAAAACCTGATTCTGTGAGGTCCCACTGCCTGTTCTAACACACTCCCTTGAAGTGGCAGCACTGTATGTAAAGAAAAGAAGAAGAAGAAGAAGAAGAAGAAGGAGGAGGAGGAGGAGGAGGAGGAGGAGGAGGAGGAGGAGGAGGAGGGGCGCCTGGGTGGCTCAGTCAGTTGAGCATCCTGCTCTTGGTTTTGGCCTAAGTTATGATCTTGCAGTTTAATGGGTTTGAGTCCCATATCTTGGGCTTTATTCTTGGGATTTTCCCTCTCTCTCTCTCTCTTTCTGTGTGCCCCTCCTCTGCTCACACACACGCTCTCTCTCTCAAAATAAATACATAATAAACTTATATATATATTTATATATTTTTTTTAAAAATTAAAAAAAAACAAGGGAAATGAGGGCTTGGCTGTCTTATCATGAGAACAATAATAATATCATTTATTGAGCAGCACATGTGCTAAGGCCTTATTTATGTCATCTTGATTAGCTTTCACAATATAGTCTGAGAAATCTAAGGTCTAGATGAGAACTTGCTCGTGACCTCACTGATGGCAGATGGCAAAGCCAAGATACAAACTCACGTGACTCCAAAGCCCATGATGTGAATTGCTCACCATTGCCAGAGCCTGCAGAAAGCATGAGCTGCACAGAACAAGTTGACTGCTGGGCTTTCAGTCACTGAACCCCCTTTTATTGGGTAGTTGTGATTCAGAACCCCAAATGCCTCCTCCCTCTTACAAGAAGAGTGCATAAATTGGAAAGGCATGAGAACAACATTTTCCATTCTTCTACCTCAGCCAAATTCTTCTTTGCCCAGAGCTTTCCTGTGCTCTCTTCAACCATGGACTGGAATGACTGCAATTTTCAGAGCGATTCATTGGGGAGAGGCCATTTCAACACTCCTAACCACCAGGGGGCAGTGGACACATGTATCCTTAGTATTCTCCGTGGTCCCGCGGGAGCAGCTCAGTACCCTGGGAGCTTGCTAAAAATTTGGTATGAAAGACTCATCCCTGACTGACTGCGTCAGATTATTCATTTTACAAGATTCCCTTGTGATTTGTGTGCAAATTAAAGTTTGAGAGGAACTCTCCTAAGTCATAGCTTGGTCATCAAGAACCAAATGGTCCCATTTTTTTTTTCTTCTAGGAAGGAATTCTTAATCCTGTTTACAGCTGAGAAGACTGACTTTCAGAGAGAGTAAGTAATTTGGTAGAAATTACAAAGGCAAATGGTGGTTTCTAGGCTGGAAACAAAGGTCTACCTTTTGATTAAGCAATACTACTTCCCTTCGTTCCTGCTGCTTTTTAAGGCACTGTTTTCAGGATGTATGTTTTGGGATCACAAGAAAGTTAGAAAGGAATTTGGTTGATTTTACTCTTTTCTTGGCTCTGCTGCTCGCTGGCTAAATGTTTCAGGTGTAGGGACTTAGTCCATGATTCCTTTTCCCGTCTTGCAACCAAAGGACTGTCAGAAATAATAGAAAACTAGTCTTGATAGTCATAACAAATTTATTTTTTACTTAAAGAGTTTGGAGTTTTGTCTGTTGGCTTTTAAGCCCTCCAATTCCATTACAGCTTAATGTGGCCCTTGGAAAAGTCCTGTGACTTCTAGACCAACCAGTAGATGTCAGCATTTCTTTGGACACCACAATGACCTCTTAGGTTTTTGCCTCACCTTTCTTTTGTCAAATGGATCAATGGTCTTTGGTCAGAGGTCAATGGACAGAAGTCCCTTCTATGTTTTACTTGGCTGGGGGATTCTTCTTAGACAGGTATTTTCAAGGGTGTTAATGACCTGATAGGATTTTCTGTGTCTGTTTCTATCTCTGTCTCTCTGTCTCTCTCTCTTTCACACACACACACACACACACACACACACACACACACACACACACACACACTTTTATAAGAAAGACTCAAACAGAGGATTTTCTTGCAAGGAGATGTTTCTGTGCAGAGTTGGGAAAACACATCTGAGGATATTAAAGCCAGATTTCATCAAGACCTCAGGCTGGCAAATCAAGCCGCCCTCACTCACCAGAAATTAAGCAACTGCCACCACACTAAGCGTCAATCCAAACAGAATTGCCCTTTGAAGAAAGTGACTCAAAATCTGCAAGATAGACAGATCCCTTTGAGTACTTTTATCAGCGTTAGTTGGGTGAGACCAGAGCCTTCTACCAAGCTTTATTTACTTCTCAGATAATATCTTATATGCAAATATTTTCTGGAGCCTGGTTCTCAGCTTTATTAAATGTGTAAGAAGGCTGAATAATTTATCAGGTTAATGGAAGACTAGGATGAAGTTGACGTGCGTTTGATTTTAGATGCTGGTGTTTGATTTGCATGGCTTTTTCATGGCCCCACCAGCCACGTGTGTGCTAATAACAATTAGACTCTTCCCAGCTGAGAGCTTTTTCTTGTTTGCTTTCCAGAATCGTTCTGCCATTTTTTTTTTTTTTACCTTTGCTTTAGATTAACTACACAAAATCATTTGACACGTATCTGAAGGGACTAACTTCCCTGACAAGGGAGGTCATTAGTAGCTTCTTGGTGAGAAACAAATCTTGAGAGGGATTAAATAAGAGACACACTTTCTGAGTCATTAGATGCTAGACAGGTGAAAAATCTCAGAAAAATATGCTGTAGCATTCAGTTTGGCACTAGGTAATGACTTAATGGATCTGTAGATTTCTGATACTCTGTGTGGAACAGCTAAGCCCTCTTGAGGCCTGATTAACAAACACTTGTGCTTTGCAAAAGAGGTTGTAAGCAGTTGTTAGCTGGGAAATTTAGAAGCACTATAGCATTATTCACAATGTCTGTTTGGCAATTTAGCAAAGATGTAGATTGATGGTGAGAATCATCCCACTCAAAAAGTTTGGAGATGGAGCTAGTTTATTATTTCTCAGAACTAATCAATTTAGCAGCAAGGTTAGAGCTTTTATTGTTCTGGTTGGTTTCCTCAGTATCCTGGAGTGGTCAAGAGCATATGCTTTGGACCTAGACTCAAATAGCAACCCCATCATTTACTAGCTGGATGACTTTGTGAATATGACATCTACAAACCTCAGTTTACCCAACTGCAAGATGGGCATTATAATGCTCAATTTATAGGATCCTTGTGAGGTATCTCTAACATAACTAGAAAAACATCTTTTCTCTGTTCCTCATTCTCTCCTCCAGGGCCTGGGTTTAGATATGTGTAAGGGAGGCTGATCTGCCTAATAATGATGTCATCATTCAATGATCACATATTAAACATATATTGTGTGTCAGGCGTATGTGTGCTGAACACTGAAGATACAGCAATGACTATGCAAAGCAGGTCCCACCACTCATGGAATTTATATTCTAATAGAAGACACAGAAAAATGATGACTTCAAAACTATAGCAGGGTCTTCAAAACTAAAGAGAGGCCATCAAGAGATGGGTGGTAAGAACTGGGCTTCTTTTCTCAAACACAGAGAGAGTCAGGGCACAGCCTGAAAAAAAAAAAAAAACAAGAGAATGAAAAAGGAGCTGATACTGCTCTGGCTCATCGTGGGATATTTCCTTCTTATTGGAGGATCAGAAGAATCTTTGCAGATTCTGTGGCATCTAAGGAAATGTTCTTCTTTAACCAGATTTAGTGTGTGGTCCTGGGTGAGGTGAACCATGGAGGTCCAGAACTCCCCTCCAGAGAACTCACTAGAGAACATCGCTGATTGTCTCAAACTGTCACACCTCGGGACCCACTTCTGTCTTCTTTCCCAGCCACTGCTGCCACTAGGCTATTGCCAGCCTAATTCTGTCTTGGCTTCTACTTCTTGGAGGACTTGAACAGACATAGTTGGGACCAGGAAGAGTCAGAGAAAACAGATGGCAAGAGGAATTCTGCAGGCCAGGACTGACGGCAGGTGAGACGGACACACAGCTCGCTTGTTAACAGGCCTTTAATAGGAGATGTTTAAAAAGGATGGGGCCTTGAGGGGGTCCCTCAACCATTAGAAGCCAAGGAGCCAGAGTTAACTATAATGACTGATGAAGGTAGAAGGGCAGCCACCATGGCCTGACCCCTAGGAAGCTGCCGAAATGGTTAATAGGTCCTGACTTCCTTACAGGCAAAATAGCCGATAGGGTATTTCTTAATTTCAAGAACCTTCACAACCTGAAGGAGGCAAGAATGGAGGAGCAGAAGGCAATCACCAAATAAAAAGTTTTGATGCCTTGCTCAGTTCTGAGCCAGTGTTCAGGTCTAAAACACATTGGCTCTAGAGACTGAGACTACTATCATAGCTGGCTGGCCAAGGGCCTAGGAAGAGAAAGTCTGGACAATTAGACCCAAAGAGGGCCGGGATAGAGATGCACAAAGTGTGAAAATTTTTGTAGCCCATATGAATGCCCACCTAAAAGCATCTCACTGCCAAAGGGGACACTGAACAATCAGCTAGACAAAATGATTCAGCCAACTGACATTAGCCAGCCATGCTTGCTGATCGCTCTCGAACTAGAACAATGGACGTATGGACGGGTTGGCCACAAAGGCAGCTTCGAGCCACACATGGGCCCAATTGCATGAATACCTTTCCCAGAGACAGTCTAGCTACTGCTGAATCTGATTAGTGCGTTCAAGACAGCCTGCCTGCCCCTCGGCCACGTCATAGCTTTGGGGATCCCATGTCCTTAAAATGCATGCCTCTCTCTCTTCTGGGCAGTGGGTTGAAAGCTCTACTTCCATCTTCTTAAGCTTTGGCCTAAAGATAGTAGTCCATCCCTGGAAGGAACATGTTTACAACATATTTTTAGAACACACCAAAACACACTATCTGAAATTCAACTTTGCATTACTGTGGTAGACTCAGATTTTATGACCCCAAACTTGATTTACAGAGATCTCTTTAAAAGAAGGTCCATTAGCCAAATCATGTGAATGTAGAGTTACTTTGGAACAGTGACCTCGTAGTTTTTGTGGTCAACCATTTCAGATGGTTCTTCCCATCACAAAATCTCGCTTGTTATTGCTTTCAGTGGACACCATAAAATCTCATCACCACAGTATTATCAAGAACACTTTATGGTCAAGCCGAAAAAATGTCATCATCCCATGGTACTGAAAGCCAGCATTGGTCTGAGGGTATCCAATTCCTGAATAGAACAGACTGGAACTTCATGGATGACACTCTGTTTCGACATTGCTCTGTCAGTTTGAGGCAAAAAGAACTCAAATGGTAACTCGTGGACTTTAAAGGTGACGACTCAGAACAGCCAGAATGATTTGCTGAGGCACATGGCAACCGGAACAAAAAATTGCCTCTTTCTGTCAAACCCCATAGGGAGAAACATTTTGAAATGTGTTCTGCCTGGAGCTGATTGCATTGTTTCATGGGCAGTTCATCCTATCTGCCACTTGGAGACAGATTCAACATATCCATTTTTATTTCTTGCAGTAAACCATTTTATGATCAGCGACTCACACAGGGGAAGAGAGTTTATCTGGCAGTAGTGAGAACATTCAATTATCTGACTGCACCCATAACCCTACACATGTGAGATTATACGGAGGTAGTATACATTATCCACATCTAATAGGAATTGAAAGATGGGATTTGTTGTGTAGTGTGGTGAAATAGACAATAGGAAGAGAAAGGCTCCCTGAGACTCGAACATAACGTAGGCTTCCTAGAGTTAAGGTTAGACCATATATTTATAGTAAATTAATTCTGTTCATAGATGTTGAACAAGGAGGTATGGAATTTGTGCATTGCCAGAGAAATCTTTAGCAAGACATAAAGGGACATTAAAACCATCCAGTCATCATCTCTTTTCTCAAGGAAGCACATTCCCCTCCAAGCTCAACAAGAAAGTGGCCAGAAAGAGAACACTGGGTCCACTTTACAAAAAGCCTTCAGGAAAATCTTTGGGTGTACAATGGTGACATCTCCCCTGACCTTGCAAAGCAATGTCCTCCCAAGCTTCCTGGGTAAAATCTCAAACTAGCACCCATAGGTGGAGGGCAGGGAGAGACCACAAAAAGAGGCAGCATGGTAGGTGGCAGTTTTAATAAGCAACGGGACTTATGTACAAGGCTTTCTTGGTGGCCCCAGGAGGACTAGCTCTCCACACCTGCCTGTCAACTCTTGAACATTTATATAGAGGTCTTAACTGGGTAAACCATCAGATAGTCTCAAAACCACGCCACTTTCTTAAGGCCGTACTCTTGAGGCAGCTTCTGGGCATAGGGAAGGCAAGCTGAATGCACACTGTAAGGACAGGGAAGGGAAGGAGGAGCCTCTGATGGCTGTTGTTCAGCTCGTGAGTCAACTAGCAGTCACATCTTCTCAATGGCCTCTCCCAACACCCTTCAGTGTTTTTCTCAAAATGACTTTTTTTCCCCCAGTTATGTATCTTAGAACAATGCTAACTATCTTAGAGCAAATTTCCATATATTTGGTGATAGGGACTGAATGTTTGTGTCCCCTCCAAATTCATATGTTGAAAATCCTAATCCCCATTGTGATGGTATTTGGGAGGGCCTTTGGTATTGGGGAGACTTTGGAGGTGATTGGGCTTAGATGAGGTCACAATAGAGATGTCCTTGTCATGGGATTAGTGCCCTTATAAGAAGAGCTCAGAGAGCTACCAATCTCCTTCTGACACAGTACAAAGGTAGCTGTCTGCAAACCAGGAAGTGGTCCCTCACCAGCCCCAGCTTGTTTTGGGGCCTCCTGACCTCCAGAACCAAGGAATAAATGTTTGCTGTTTAAGCCACCCAGTCTATGGCATTTTGTTCCGGTAGCCCGAACTGACTAAGGTACTGGGTTATTTGGGGCTACTCTATTAATGTCTCTTGATGTCTCTCTCTGCACCAATAGCACATTATTCAAATTTACTATATTCTTACTGGGTAAGATATGTTCCCATCTTGATGTTCATCTCACTCAGCTCATCTAAAAGAGGGTCTCATCTCTTCTTGACCCTTTGTGTTTCTTTGTAAATGATTTGTGTGTAGGTAGTTTTGGGTTTTCTGAAGAAGCAACACTATCATTTGCAATTCATCACAGTTTTCTCTCTTCTGTCTATTGTTTTTTAGTTCTTTATTTTCTCCTATTGCACAATACTGGATAAGAATGGGATATACTTGTTTTTGGTCTTAAAGGGAATAGTTATGTTATTTCAGCATTTTTTTTTTTATGTTTACTCCTGGTTTCTTCTAGTTCCCTCCTACCATTTTAAGAACAGTCCTTTATGTTACTAGTTTTAAATGTTTTTATGATTAAATGCCACATATTGCATCATTTTTTTCTGTACCTGATATGCCATTTGTATGGTTTTCTCCTTCAATGTTAACATGTTCAATTATGCTAATCAATTTTTAATATTTAAGTAATCTTGTTTTCCTGAGCCATACCCAACATTTATCATCTTTTTATTTTCATATGTTTATAATACATACATGCATTTTAAAAATATATTGCTAGATTTGTGTCATGGCAAGGAAATACATCACTTGCATCTGCTGGCTCAGAAAGCATAATTGAGCGATAGCCCCACTGCCAAACCAATGACTGAACATGGAGAAAATAATAATACTAACCCATTCCTGTGGCACATGGAACTCACATAGCCAGTGACTGACTTGAGAAGCACCTTCTAGGCTTTGCTGAAACCTTCTTGAATCTGCACTGCAGTCTGACGCTATTCCTATTATTCAGTCCTTCACTCTCTCCTTTCTCTGGTGGCAGACCTATAATGCAGCCTCAGAGCTCACTTGCCTATCCCTAGGTCTTTCCATCTAGGCTTCACAGTACATGTCTTGTACAGCTCATCCCACCTTAGGCTTTTCAAAGAAACCTTGCCCACCTAATCTGATCTGTTGATGTTTCAGTATCATATTCACACCTATATCCATGAATAAAGCTGATCTGCAAATTTATTCATGTCCTATTTTATATCTTTGCCTACTTTTAAAATTAAGCCAATGCTCTCTTCGCACAACGAGTTAGAAAAGGTTCCTTCATTTCTCTGACTTCAAAGTGTTTGTTGCGATGCTTTGGAATTTGTACACTAGATGTGTGGTACAACTCAGTTGTTGGGAGATCTGTTCTTGATAGTTTCTTTCAAGAAAGACCTCAAGTTCTCTTTATCTTCTTGAGCTAAGTCTTATTGGGACTTCCGGTTTCAACCCCCACAGAGGAGCTTATATGGCAGATCGTATTTTCCAGAGATGGCCATGGTATCTCTCATTCCATGTGTTCTTCTGTATTGTGACCTTGTCACTTTCACACCAAATGGCAGAGTCTGTTTGTCCACTGTTGACTTTGGGTGGTTTCTGTGACTTATTTGACTGATGTTTATAGCAGAAGTCATGCCGTGTTAATTTACAGACACAACCCTTATCAAAATTGGACATTTCTGTTTCCTGCCTCTCAGCTGTGAGTCACACTGCAAAGACACTATCCTGATGCTACACTGTGAGAAGCCTAAGCCCTAGACTATGAGACAATAGGAGGGTCGTGGAAGAAACCAAGGAGCCCTGAGGCAAGAGGCATAATAATGAGATTCCATCTTCTATGTCCTGTCCAGTTGAGCCTCCAGGTGACCTAGTCTCAACTACCAAATGACTGCAATCGCATGAATGATCCCAAATGAACTCTCCCTAGCTGAGCCTAGTCAACCCAGAGAACCACATATTGATGGTTTAAGCTGGGTTTTGCAGTTGTATATTTAATGGTGCCGATAGGCACTTTGATTATCTCCCCCAGTATAATAGCAGGAATACACACACACTCACACACACACACACACACACACATACACACACACACACCTGTTTGACTATGTTTGAGAGCAACCAATATAGTCAAGAACTGAGATTGAAGGCTATATACTCCTTAAGAGTAGACAAGTATCCACGGTAAAATCCACACTCACTTATTTTTTCCCAAGAGGGTAATTTCCAAATGAGGGAGAGAGATCAAACATACAATGTCCCATTAGGCTAAGGGGACAGAGATTCGTTCCAGCTGTTCGTCATCTCATAAACTGCATTTATTTAGGACAAGACACCAAGAAGCCTACCAGAAACAGCAGGAGGGAAGCTAAAAAAATGAGCAGAGAGTTCAGCACCTGCATAGTGCTGGAGAAATGTAGGCTAGAGTTTAGGCTCTGCCAAGGAGGAAGGGCTTTCATAAACACAGGTTATGACAACACTGAGGCACAGAATTGTCCCCCACACTAAGGCTAAGAGACACACTGGAGAAGTAAGCAAGGGTATTAAGATAATGGAGTTAAAATACACCAGCCCTCTCAAAGGTGAAAATTAACCCTTACCAGGATCAAGGTGATCCACTGATATTCTTTTTGCCTGTAAAAAGAACACTTTTCTTCCTTTTTAGAGAATGAGCATGCTGTCCAGAGCCTAAACAAGTATTCATTTAAACATTTTCAGCATCCAGTAAAAAATTAGGAGGCATACTAAAGACAGGGCCAAATAATCAAAAACCAAAAAAGAAAACAGACAATAGAAACAAATTCTCATGTGATCCACATCTTGACATTATCAGACAAGGACAAAAAACGTATTTCACTATAATTCATCCAACCAAGAAGGGAAAGGAGAACGTAGGAGATGTTTCACATGCTAGAGAGATAAGGCCTGCACTGCGGTATGTCCATATCAGGATTCCCATCCCTGGTCTGAACTCCAAGGACAGAACTTGACCCTTCTCCATGTTGACTCCAGCTGAGGAGAACTAAATTGAACAGAAGTGTAGAAATGCACTTCTCACAGTTCTGGAGGTTGGGAAGTCCAGGATCAAGGGGCCAGCAGATCCAGTGTCCAGTGAGAGCCTTCTTCATGGTTTGCAGAAAGCAATCTCACACAGTGCCTCACAGAGCAGAAAGCAGAGAGGGAAAAACACGCTCTCTTGGGTCTTTTCTCAAGGGCACTAATCCCATTCATGGGTCCTCTACCTCATGAATTACCTCCCAAAATTAAGTAATTACCTCCCCAAGGCTCCATTTCCTAATGCCACCCCCTGGAGGGTGGGGAGAATTTCAACCTGTGAAATTTGGCACACCACCTTTCAGTCCACAGCACTGTTCTTCACTAGACTGATAGGCTATGAACTTGGGAAGGAAGCTGATTTTGTGCGAGTACAGCCAGCACCCATCACAGTGCCCGATACATACAGAGAAGTTGATCTTTCTGAAAGAATGTACCTTCATACTGGTCTTGGACTGTGGAAACATCGTCTTCTGAGGAAAGCCATTGAACTAGTGCTGTTGACTCTTCCACGGCTGTGGAAAGCCGCACTTTCCACACTTCCTACAGTGCCCTTAAAGGAGTACTTGCCTTCTATGATAGCTGTTTGTAAAGTCTCCCAAGGATTTACCTCCAATGGCTCTCATTCTAGAGAGGGGATTTTAGAAGGTGAAGAAGGTGGATAGTCACAGACAGCCACAGATCTTTCCACCGTGTGTTAACCATCCGGGACTTTGGAAACTTACGGCCTTTTGAAAATCTCTATCACAGACTTTATTTTGAATACAGACAAGGAGAATGTCCTGTGACCCTGTTATGGGCTGAATTGTGTCTCCTCCCCTCGAGGCTCCCCTCCCCCACAGTTCCATAGTCCTTTGCTGAAGTTCCAATTCCCAGTATGGTGGTGCCTTAGGATGTGATGTATTTGGAGATAGGGTCTTTAAAGAAGTAATTAAGATAAAATGAGGTCATGTGGGCGGTGCCTAATTCAACCTGACTTGTTTCCTTGTAAGAAGAGATTCGTTAAGCAAGCCACCTCAGAACAAGTCAACCTCGCCAGCACCTTGATGGTGGACTTCCAGCCTCCAGAACTGTGAGATGATAACTTTCTGTGGTTTAAGCCTCTCCCCCACCCCCCAGTCTGTGGTATTTTGTAGTGGCAGCCATCACAGCTGAAAACAGACCATTTTTTTCAGCTGAAGCCTGGCAGGGTGGAGAGAAAGCCTTCTTGCAGGCATAGTGTTTGCTTTCTCCTTGCTTTCTTCAGGAAGACAGGAGGGGGAGCTGGTGTCCTCCCTGCCTCCCCCATCACCGAGCAACACTCATAACCCGGTTTCCTTGTCCCTGTGCTTTGTCAGAGGCTCCTCCTGGGAAGCCGTAGCCTCCGTTAGGCATGTTGTAACTAAATCAAACATTCGTCTCATTCCCGGTAGCCTCTTCCATCTGTCACGACTGTGAGACAATATAGCAGGACTCACTTGTCACCTGATTTCCGTGAGGTTCACACACCTTGACTTCACTGCATGTCACTATTTCCTTCACCCTGCCCCCTACCTTTTTTTAAAAATCTCCTTTAATCTCGAATTGATGTTATATATACAAGAACCAAGCATTAATCTTTGTTTCACCATAGGTGGTGAGAACATAGATTCTTTTTATTAGTGTTTCAAAGTGGAAGAGAAGGAAAACGCTAGAAGTATAATTAAAGATAAAAATAAAAAGGCTTAAATAGATTTGGATTCCTATGAGGTGGGCCCCTAGGAGGCTTTTCATTAAAGACTAATTTCTGACGGTCCCAGATAAGGGAGGCTGGCTCATCATTGCCATTTGGGGGAGGTGATTTTAGAAAGAGCTGGAAAGGATTTTGAAGGCTGGGGAGCGCTTGAGTCTCAACGGAGAGGGGACAGAACTACCTGTTATCCTGGTTCCTTGCTCCCTGGAGGTGAGGGGGACCCATAGCTTCACTTTTTTTTTTTTTTTTTTTTTTAATAATAAAAGGTCACATGTTTGAAGAATACCCATGTAGGACTTATGTCTCCCCTGGAAAACCCTCCGAAGCCAGGGGGGAGGAGAAATGGCAGAGGAGGCAAGAAAACTAGAATTAGGAGGCTGAGGAAATAGAGGGAGGAATGGCTAATGGACAGAAAGCAAAACCAAAAACCCAATAGGAAAAGCCTCTTAGAGCCCAAAGTCCTGGATGTTTGCTGTGTTAATGCTGGGGTTGCGCCATTTAACATACCAATGGTTCATATAGGGGCAGTGGGGGGGTAGGCGTGGTCAAGGATTTTCAGGGTAAAATCCTTTTCTCTAAGATTTACTGAGAGTAGGGTGACCAGATATAATCTCTTGCCCCAATGAATATAATTATGAGTCTGAACAGGGCACTATTCATAAGTAATATTTAAACAACAGGACCATGGAGCAAACTGGGATGTAATCACCCCAGCTGGGGGTCATCTCCGCAGTCAGTCCTTTCTCTACTTATGCACGCTTCCCCTCACCCCCCCAACAAAAACGACGTAAATCGCAGCCAGCGATACTAGGCACGTGGTGCTGGGCACTCAGGTGGACTTTGCGTTAACTACCCACTATTCCCCTTAACAACTCAAGAGAGGTAGAGGTGAATGCCTATACATTACAGCAAATGCCTAGCACACCATTCCTGGAGGAGAGGGGATAATAGTTATATGGGAAATTGGGACATCAAGAAGTATAGGGTTTCACCCAAATGGGTTTCTCAGAACACACACTACCATCCATTACAGTTCTCTTGTCTCCAGGCAGCACCCTCTGTCCCCTATTTTTTTTTAAAAACTCTTAACATTTTCTGTATTTTTGAGAGAGCACAAGCAGGGGAGGGGCAGAGAGGGAGACAGAGGTTCCGAAGCCAGCTATACACTGACGGCAGTGAGCCTGGTGTGGGGCTTGAACTCACAAACCACAAGATCATGACCTGAGCCAAAGTCAGATGCTCAACCAACTGAGCCACCAAGCAGCGTCCTCCCTTTTAAAAGGTTTATTTTGGGGCGCCTGGGTGGCTTAGTCGGTTAAGCGTCCGACTTTCGCTAGGTCATGATCTCGCGGTTCGTGGGTTCGAGCCCCGCGTCGGGCTCTGTGCTGACTGCCAGCTCAGAGCCTGGAGCCTGTTTCAGTCTGTCACTCCCTCTCTCTCTGACCCTCTCCTGCTCACACTGTCTCTCTCTCTCTCTCCTAGAAATAAATAAAACATAAAAAGAAATTTTTTTAAAGGTTTATTTTGAGTGAGAGTGTGAGGAGGGGAGGAGCAGAGAGCGAGGAAGAGAGAGAATCTCAAGCAGGCTCCACGCTGTCAGCGCAGAGCCGCACAAAGGGTTTAATCCCACACACGTGAGATCATGACCTGGGCTGAAATCAAGAGTTGGACGCCTAACCGACTGAGCCCCCCAGGAGCCCCAACCCCATCTCCTATTTATCACAACACTATCCCTCTCTCCATCCTGCGTGTCCTGAAGCTTCTCCTGACTGTACCATTTATTCTCACTCTTCCAGGTTTTGCAAGCTCACTACACTTCAATAGTTAGCATCATTGTACCATGTGATTCACAAGCATTAACCCCTCAGCCAGAAGGCAGGGAGTTTTCCTTATTTTGTGTCTAATATTCCTGCAAACACCAAGGTCTTTAAAAATATCTATGGAGGTGCCTGGATGGCTCTGTCAGTGAAGCATCTGACTTTGACTCAGGTCATGATCTCCTGGTTTGTGAGTTTTGAGCCCTGCAGCTCAGAGCCTGGAGGCTGCTTTGGATTCTGTGCCTCTCTCTGTCTCTGCCCCTCCCCAACACACACTCTTTCAAAAATACACAAACATTTGAAAAATACACCTATAGATATCATATATAGAGAGAGACAGAAACACAGTATCATTCACTTAAACTGGATGGGCCCATCCCTTCTCTGCATCTTGCTAACAGAAGACGCACCCCAATGGCCCTGCCATCACCCCATATTGTAAGTTCTATAGCAGAGTCCGAGCTGCGTTCCCCCAGAAGTTTTCTTTCAGCCAAACTCTTTGATTTTAGAAAGTCTGTTTGCTAGAACTGAAATCACATCTGGACACAGACCCGCGTGAACTCACTTTGTGAAAAGACCCATCATTTTTATACAAGTTATGTTATTATAGACCACCTATGTGTTAAGTTTAAATAATGTAACTGAAAAGAAATGAAGTCTGCCTGAAATGACCCAATGAAGAACATAAATGAGTTGGATTTATCAAGTTGGCCTAGATTTTTGTGGCAAACGAACCAAGAAGAATGCAATGTATTTCACTCACACATATATTTTCATAAACTTGGGAGAACGGTTGGGATATTATCGAATGAGGAACACAGCCAAAGAGTTTTCCGAAGATTTATTGAAGCAGAAACAAGTTGGTCAGATACTTGATGGAAAAAAGCAGTTTTCATGATATTCAAAAATACTTTTTAAAAAGTATCCTAGCACAAGTGTTCTTCGTAAACTAGATTATGTTTGTAAACTTTTCTCTAAATCTTTTAAGAGTGTTGGTTCTTAAGAACTAAAGGTTATTCCTATTCCAAATCGATCTTGCGCTCCTGAAAAAACTGCAGAAAGGCACTTGAAAGCTGTTTCTTTAAGATATGGACTTTTTAAATTTTTTATTCTTGCTGGTAATAGATTGCTGCACCGAGTCTGTGCAGTCTTCACTCAAGGTCATCATGATGCTGAGAAGTTTCATTGATAACCTGTTAAAAGAATTAAAATTCAAATCAACTATGACATGACATGCTAACGATTAAATTGCCCCATTGAGCATGACCAAGAAAAATCCCTACTAAGTGTGATTTATCGTGAAAATAGGCAGGTCATGTTGATTGCACATGAGGGTCACTGCTGGAAGGGACAGATACATATGTCAGATGCTCTTTACCTACACGCAGGAAAAGTATCCAGTGGAATGTTAGGGCTTCAGAAAAGAAAACTATCTTTCCGAAGGATGCTGTGATAGTCCTATGCAGCAAAGTTTAAAAGCAATGGAGACATTCTAAATGGACAGCACATCCATCTGAAGTTTATGGGCAACGGAAGATTCCGTGAAGGTTATGATAGATTTCGGCCATTTCTTTCTTGGCATAGAAAACTAACAAGAAAACGAACGGATCAGACGGCAGGTCCCGGCACTATGTCAAAGGGCCTAGGGAAGGCCTTGTGTCCAGTATCAAAACATTCCTGCTATTGAGGTTTTAACAAAGTAGTTCATGGAGTGAGTCTAGAAAGTAATGTAAAGAGGCTGTGCTCCCATTTTAAATTAAGGCCCATAGAAAGAAATCCCTTATTTTGGACTAGAGGAAGATTGCGGTCTGACCTCCTCATTGAGGAACCATATAATTAGTTGTCTGGGTGTCATGCCAAGAAAAGAAGCCTATTCTCTTGAGGGGTCGTGGGTGAAACTGACCCCCCCCCAACTTGCCAGGTGTATCTGAAGTATAGACTTCATGATTCACAAGGCTCTCCATGCCAGCCTGAGAGGATGCCAGTTTTGAGTGAAAGATACCAACCTGTCCATCTCTGGTTTCAACCGTCTTAATCAGAAGAGTTCTTTTTGAGTGAGTGTCAACCAGAGGAAGTGAATCCAGATTGGTTTCTGAATAAAGAAAAAGGCCCCAAATGAGGAACAGTGACACTTGAAAACAACAACTGTTTTGGCCAAAGAATTATGATTGTTGTTCATAATCGTTGAAAGTGCTGCTCTCGAAAGAAGACTAAATACCCAGTTTGAAAGCCCAGTGTCTGATACCACGATAGCATCAGGATGGACTATTTCAATTACCCATCTCCCAGAGGAAGGAGTCAAATGGAGTTTAAATTTAACCAGAAGCACAGACTGGAAGCCAGTACTTGGGTCTACAAATCAGGGATGTTTTATAGGATTTCACTTTGTATGGCATTTTCAAGTATCATTTAACAAATTAGTGCTTGAGCATGAACAGAATGGTGACAAGCTGCTAAAATTTTTCATAAAGGGCAATCAAATGCTTACCCCTCAGGTTCAGGGACGAAAAGTTGGGAAGAGGCAGAGCAATCCTATAAAAAGATAAAGAAAGACAGTAAAATTTTTGGAAAACAAACAATAAGGAACGAATTCATTCACTTCTTGTTTTCATCAAAGGAGACAACGTATTCCTGTAGTTCATGGCATGAGGGATTTGCTTCAAACGTATTTACCGATGACTGGTCTCATTAGTACATTTCAAATCTTGTATCCCAAGTATTTTCTCCACAGGGGCGTCAACTGGAGGCAGCACAGAGTGGGGAAAAGCGTGGGTGCTCACAGCGTTTTGAGTTCAAATCCCAGCTCTGCCCCTGACTGACTCTAACTAGGGCAAAGTTACTAAATCTCCTAACCTAAGGTTCTGTAGCTATAAAAAGTGGTCAGCAGCTACCTTGAAGAGATGTTGTGAAGACGAAATGAGATAACATATGTCAAGTGAGTGAAGGAATACCTAATCCATGGCGGCTATTAATTCAGGCACATAAGCTGTTGTGCCATACCTGCTCTCCTCGCCTTCCAGCAGCTTCCTGTAGGTGGCAATCTCAATGTCAAGAGCCATCTTAACATTCAGCAGGTCTTGGTATTCCCGAAGGTGACGCGCCATTTCTTCCTTCATGTTCTGAATCTCATCCTGCAGGCGCCCGATAGTGTCCTGGTAGTTAGCAGCTTCGACGGCAAAGTTCTCTTCCATTTCACGCATCTGGCGTTCCAGAGACTCGTTCTGCAGGAGGTAAGAGAGGCTCAAGTATTAGAACAATAATACAGGTGTAAGCTAAAGTCTTCAGGTCTCAAAGTGCTTTTTGAATCTGTCCTGACAACTCATTTCCTTTGGATTAAAACAAATTTTTCTTCACGGGAAGTTTTGTTCAGAGACCGCCATTAGCTTGGTCAAGGGGGACGGTGCAGATTGGCTACATTCCCTCTTTTATGGGGGTCTGATACTCACAGTCCCTTTGAGTGCGTCCACCTCGCAGGTGAGGGACTGGACCTGTCTCCGGTACTCATTTGATTCCTGCTTCGCCTGGCGCAGGGCATCATTGTTCCGGTTAGCAGCCTCAGAGAGGTCAGCAAACTGCCAAAAACGAATAAATAAAAAATGTAGCCCACGCAAGCACCTTGGTTTCCAATCCTCTAAGAGTCCACCTTCCCTGGAAAAACGGGAAATCTCAAAGATAGTGAGCAAACAAATAAGTGACACATAACCCAAACCACACTTGGCATTTTAAGTTCAAGTCTCCTTGTCTTTCAGAACATGTCTGCCTTTCTGTTCTGAAGAGCAGACGGAGAGCGATGCAATGCGGACATGGACATTTTCAAGTAGAAATGGGATCTGTTATCCTCGTTCAAGGGTGGAGGTCAAGGGCATGGTGTTGGGGTTTACTGCGAGGTAGGGTTAAGAACGGGGGGGGGGGGTGGGGGGTGGAAGGGAGAAGGCGTGAGTGATGGGGAGGCCGCAGCAACAAATTAGACTCGAACAAGAAGTTCAAGAAATTTTAAGAAGTTCAAGCCAGCTTTCTGACTGGAGCAGAAGGGTACGAATAGGAACCAGAGACAGCTGCAAGCATTTTCAGAGCACGATGTTCTTCTTTTGTTCTAGCCACACAGACTAGCATCTTACCTTGGACTTGTACCACTCCTCGGCTTCCTGAAGGTTCTTGGCAGCCACACTTTCATACTGCTGGCGTACATCGCGCAGGGCGGCGGTGAGGTCAGGCTTGGAAACATCCACGTCGATTTGGACATGCTGGTCCTGAATCTGGGCCTGCAGCTCCTGGATCTCCTGCAGAAAGAACAGACAGCAGGTCACCGTACCACATCTGGGGACAACTTCACCCGCATCCACGCACAGAAGGGGGCTCCACTTGCCTCATCATGTAGTTTCTTCAAAAAGGCAATCTCTTCCTGCAAGGATTCCACTTTGCGCTCAAGGTCGAGACGTGCCAAAGAAGCATTGTCAACATCCTGGTTTGAAGAGAAGAGACAGGAATGTAGGGGGGGGCTAAAGTCCATGGCCTGTCTCACTGATTCATCTTAAATTCATCAGATGAGCTCCATCTCTTTACTCTGAAGAGACTGTTGACAAATTTTATGACTTTTGAATTAAGTCTCTAAGTCACCCAGTACTATAATACACTATACTTTCTTTTCTCCAGTAATTAATTGGAACTGTGACCCACTGTATTGTGTTCTAGGTGGCTGATAAGCAATTTGCACACAAATAAATGTTAAACTGCACATGGCACATGGTATTCAGTCAGACATGACTGACTCTACATTATACTAGTGAAGCGTTTCATTGTTTTTTAAATTTCCGTTCCGGTATAATTAACATACGGTGTTATGTTAGTTTCAGGTGTACGTTATGGGATTCAGCAGTTCATATATTAGTCAGTGCTCATCACGATAAGTGTTACTTTTAGCCCCTTTCACCTCTTTTACTGGTCCCCAACCACCTCCCCTCCAGTAACCATCATCTTGTTCTCTAGTTAAGAGTCTGTTTTATTTGCCTCTTTTTTCCTTCGAGCACTTGTTTTGTTAAATTCCGCACGTGAGTGAAATCATACAGTTATTTGCCTTTGACTGAGTGTGTTACTTTTTTAAACCTAGAAAAATCCACGTCACAGCATTTTTAAGATTTCTTTTTTTTACGATGTCGTGCAATAACATGAGGCTCATAGGGTTGAGCAGATTTCACTTCATTTATACCTGCAAGTACACAGAACAGAACGTTTGCGCTTCAAAAGGTTTGGTGTATCCCTGAGCTCTTTTTTCTCTACTTAAACCTTCTGAAACTGATCCTTCAAACCAAGTATGTAGTCATTTGGCGTTGAGGTTACAAGGCTAAATTTATACTCCAACTCAAGAGATACACTGGCCAAGTTTCAGCTCAGGCACGCATGGAAATGAAATGTAATTCTGGACGGCATTTTCTTTGCTTCTTCTCAGAGAACATCCTACAAGGGTGTGTCCGTCCTTCCCACTTAACAAGGTGTAAATTCGGTTACTAGGCTTGTTTCAGAATGACTGTTCAAGAGGCATGTAATGAAACTATGTGAAAAATTCTCACTGCTCTGGCTCTCACTGTTTCCACCATTTGTAAACTGCTCTGTCCCAAAGATTTTATTTCCCCTCAAGGAAACGTCACGAGAATGTTTATACCTCTTAGTTTGTAAGCAATTGTACGCAGAGTACGGGTTATAGCACTAGTCTTCAAACACACCTGTCACCTTCATGGAAATGCGAATGAGGAGTGATAATTTAAAAAAAAAATGAGCCTTGGGCAAAATTCATTTTTGTCTGTTAAGCCCTAAAAGAGATGCAGAAGATAATTTACTGACCTCTATAAAAAAGTTCAATGTGACATTCTATCTCATTGATGAGACTGTGGGAGCATTTAACCTAATCCGCAAATAGGAAACCTTTCATACCAATATTGTTTCATATTAACTCACTACTCTGCAGAAAACATTACAGATAGGATGATCAGTTCCTAAAAGGCTCAGTTACTAAAAATGAACCACACACTGCAGTGTGTCACTTAATTTGGTAAATGCACTTCCACTTCAAAATGTTATTCCAGACTTCAGCGGAGAGCTTTTAACAGCCATTCCAGCAAGCGTTCAGGAGGATAAAACTACGCGGGCAGCTCTTTCTGCTCTTGAATTCCAGTTTCAAACTAAAAATCCTGTAAGTCTGTCTAACGTTGGAGCAAAAAGTCCTTCACTAAAAATCCATTCTTCAGCCTGAGGTTCTTGGGGAAAATGTGCTAAAGAATTTAAGAACCCAAAGGAAGAAAGGCCTTTCAAAAGGTGAATTATGATTGTAGCTTTAAGAGCTTTTCACATCACATACTTCACAAGTCTGGGCCAGATAGATAACGGATGTTAGCAAATACTGTGTCCAACTGGGACTGCGCTTACATCATTACATATTCAATAAGAATGTAGCCGGTTGCAAAGCTTCTCTGGGAACACAAAGACTCCTATTATTTCTGTCCTGAGCCACCACACTAGCCAGCAGGTCTGTATCTACATTCCATAGTGAAGCCCGTAGAAACCATTAATACCTTCAGCCCAGGGGACAGATGGCTCCTTTTCACCCTTATTAGACCACAAAATACTTGTGCCTAGCGAGACTTCCATATAACTTTAAAGCCGCAGTGGAACTCACAGAGAAGAAAAGAAACTTGGTGGCTTCGGTCCAGTTTCTTATCCTCCAGGACGTTTACGTTTTAAACTACAGGGCATAACTGTGCTTTCTGGTGGCCTTGTAAAAGTTAGCCAACTTGACTTAGGCAAACCGTTAGCTACGGCAAACTGTTAACTGTTTAGAATCGGAATGTCAATGTGCACTGTGTTGCAAAGAAGGGGAAAAACTATTTCTCTGGGGAAAAAAATCTCGAAACAAAGTAAACCATGAAAGCCTTTCTTTATGTCCTAAGGGAAGGCTTCAACTCATTCAAGGGTTTTTCTTCGGAGAATTTCCGATCTGGGTTCTTCCTGCCGCTAGGGGGCTTTGCGCTCCGACGTGGAGTGTTGCGCTCTCTAGACGCGGGCTGAGCAACTTTTGAGAATTGCCCCCTGGGCTGACTGGGGGGGAGGGGGGTGGTGTCCGGGGGCTGTGCGGGTGGGAACAGAATCTACAAACCTGTCTGAAAGACTGCAGGGTGCTCTCGGCTTCCTCTCTCTGAAGCATCTCCTCCTGCAACCTGAAACAGTCGCACATTAACCGAAAGGGAACTGGGAAACCGCCAGGGGCGGGGCGGCCACACCCAGCCACCCCGTCGCTGCGGCGCGAGACGAGACCCGCTGCGCCACCTCTGCGCGCGGCCGGCGACTGCGGCTTAACCGCCGCCCTGCGCGAATTTCAGCGGGACCCCGGCCCACCGCGCGCAGAAGCCGGCGCGACCCCCACGCCGACGTGCACCGCGGGCGCCGCCGCCTCGCCCCCGGGGACCCTGTGCGATCCCTTTGTCCCGCCGCCTCCACGCCCCTCCTCCCCTCCCTCCTCCCGCCCCTGGATGGCAGCGCTCCAGAAAGCGCCTGGAAACTTTCTAAAAGTTCTGGGGAAATCGCGCTCGTGGCTTTGAAGGGCCTTGGGCTACAGAGCGGTTGTTTTAAGAAATCTGTAACCCGAAGCGGGGTGTTCTTGGGCAATGAGAGGGAGGGAGGGCGGAAATGCGAGCTGCACGGTCGCGGCGCAGGGCGGGGCTGCGCCGCCCAAGCCGCCGCCCCCCGGACGGCCACCGCCCCGGCCACATCCCCAGGGGCGCGGCGGCTTCCCGCGGGGGCCCGGCTCCCCTCTCCCTCCCTCCCTCCCGCGGCGCCGGGGCGGGCGCCGCCTTACTTCTCCCGGAGCCGCATGATGTCCTCGGCCAGGTTGTCGCGCTCCACCTCGACGCGGGCCTTGTCGTTGGTGAGCTGGTCCACCTGCCGGCGCAGCTCCCGCATCTCCTCCTCGTAGAGGTCCCCCAGGCGCGACTTGCCCTGGCCCTTGAGCTGCTCGAGCTCGGCCAGCAGGATCTTGTTCTGCTGCTCCAGGAAGCGCACCTTGTCGATGTAGTTGGCGAAGCGGTCGTTCAGCTCCTGCAGCTCCACCTTCTCGTTGGTGCGGGTGTTCTTGAACTCGGTGTTGATGGCGTCGGCCAGCGAGAAGTCCACCGAGTCCTGCAGCAGGCGCACGCCGGGTACACTGCTCCGCAGGCGCACCGCCGAGGCGCGCGTGGCGTACACGCCGCCCGGGGACGACGCGTACAGGCCGCGGCTGGTGCTGGGGCGCAGGGCGCTGCCCAGGCTGTAGGTGCGGGTGGACGTGGTCACGTAGCTGCGGCTGGAGCTCGGCCGGCTCCCGGTGCCGGGGCCGCCGAACATCCTGCGGTAGGACGACGAGGACACAGACCTGGTGGACATGGCTGCAGACGGTGGCGGCGGGCTGGGCGGCGGCGGCGGCGGCGCGGACCGGCTCGGGGAGCGAGGGCGCGGCGGGTGTGGGCGGCGGGAGCGCTGCTGCGTCTCGGGCGCGGGGGACCCCGGAGCGAGAGCGGCAGAGGACCGGACTCGGCCCAGGGCGCAGTTTTTATAACCCGTTAGGAAAGAGGGTCCCCTCCCCCTGCCATCCCAGCCGCGGAGTGCGCCAGCCAATGGGGACCCGGCGAGAGGCGGGAGGGGTGGGCGGGGGTTGGGGCGGGGGCGCCCCGGAGCCCTCCTCCCCGCCCCTCTGCAGCCCGGGACGGGGCACCTTCCTTACTTTTTTTGGGTGGGCTGGGACTGTCGGGGCCTTTCCTGATGTTGGCCTGAGCTGTGCTCCCTGCTGGGTGCTGAGAAAGGCGGGGTCGCGCGGTGGTGGGAACCCTGCCCCGAACGGGACCAGAGGGGTCCCCAGGCACCGGGCCCAGGAGGCTCGGGAGGAGGCGGGCGGGTGGGAGGGGCTCCGCTGCAGGGCTGTGTTCTGCTCTGGGCGGGTAGGTGGGGGGACCCGCGGGCAAAGGGGCAGGAAGGGGGGAGTCAGGGATCCAGAGGCTTGGAAGGCGCGGGGAAAGGAACAAAGAACGGCTGAGGTTGGAGCGGGAGGTGGGGGCGCGCACAGCCCGGGACGCGGCGCTGGGGTCCGGAGCAGGCTTGGCGCCCCGCCCGCTTCGGCCCACGAATCTTTTAAGTCTTGGGGGCTCCTCTTCGGGGACCTAACGGGCTCGGTCTGGCTTTGGACGGCGCGAGCTGCGAGGCTGCGGCCGGGGAAGGCCCGGGGGGCGGGGGGAGAGGGGGCGGCAGGGAAGAGGGTGGGGTCGCTGAGTCACAAGCGGTGAGTCACAGAGCCCCGCTGCCCGCCGAGGTTGAGGCTCCTAGCGGTTCGCGAAACCGTTAGACGAGATGGACTCCAGGCTCCTCGGGCCGCGCGCGCACTTCTGGTTCTAAGTTTTCCCCAGCTTCTAGTCGGGCCTCCGCTCTCTTGCGCGCGGTTCGCCTGCGAGGATCCTGGAGCACCCCCCACCCCAAGTTGTTAAGAACTCGCCCAAGCCTGATTTCGCTCCAAAGGTGCGGACTTCCCACTAGCGAGAAACTTCTGCAGACCCCAGACAGCTGGCAAACACTGGTCCCTGGCATCACGAATGCGCTCGGGGAAGGGTTCTTTTGCAAAGTTCCCTTCCCTCTGGGCTCCCCCTCAGTCTCTCCAACCCCCCCTCCCCACCCCCGTGAAACCACACCCGACTCTTAACAAGATCTGAAAGTTCTGGGTGAAAGAGGAAACCCGGCGTCCGTCCGTAGTTTCAAAATCAAATTGAGAGATCACTGGTTTTTCTGCTATAGTGGAAGTCATTAAAGGTATAATCTGTGCCAATTATAGAATTAATTAGGTGTTGCTTTAAATCTCCCATCTGATTAATGAAAGGCAATTATGTAACTCAAATGACAGAATGTTTGGGGGGAAATAGATTTGTGTGTTCACTTTGGTTCAGCGAGGCACATTGCAGAATTCTGGAGACTCGTCTGGGAAATGTCACCGGTCCTTTTGACCTATTTTCCAGAAGAATTAGTGCAGTTGGGCTTCCCGTGAGGGGGATAAAACCGTCCACAAAGCAAATAGAGCAACAGCCTTCTGGTCCAGGGCACCAGGGAGGGTTCACATTCCACCGCCGAAATCTTTCTAGGTAAATCACTTAGCTCAAGGGTCCTTGTTGCAGTACATGCAGAATCCGGTGTTTGCCCCCAAAGGGAGACGAAGGGAGGAAAGGCCAGCCAGTCTTACTCTGATTAAGTAGCAATTTAAGCATCAGGGAGTTTTGTTGTTGTGTATTTAGAAGACACTTTCAGGACCAGATGGATTCACTACAAAACCACTGTAAAAGCCTAGAGCGGATAGTTTGGAGAAGAATGGTAAAATGCTTCCCGCTGTTTGTTTTTTTTTTTGGGGGGGGGGGAGGGTGGGCGAAGGCTGTGGGTGTGGCACTGGAGGCTACCTGGCATTTAAGAAAAATAGTTTGGGACCAAATTAAGGGTTTCTTCTAGCTTCTTTGTACAAGCCTCCACTAGGTAATATTTTGTTTACCTCATCACAGGTAGCTCTGGCCGGTGGTGCTGCCAAGGTCAAGCTGCAGGACCTTTGCTGCATAACTCCCCTGCTGCGGGTTTCCTTTATTCTCTCCTGCCTTGGGGGACTGTGGGGTGCTCCCGGGGAGCACTCCCTGGGCTCTGTGCCCGGGCAGACTAGCCCTCTTACTCCTCGTTGCAGTCTTGCTCGAGGAGAGCTCTTTATCCAAGCCGTTGCTCAGCAAATGTCACCAATGTGAGCGCGCCTGGAATTTTGAGGATGAGAAAACAGCCGTCTCCCTGTGGGAGGGGGCGAGGGTGGGCCCTACTCCCACCTAAAATGCTGATCCCAGGGCAATGAGGTGGTGCTGTCAGGGGATGCTTGCTGACTGACTCACCATGGAAAATGAGGGCAAGGCCCTGGTGTGGTGCGGCAGTGTGCCCTGTCGGTGACCACAGCAAATTCCTCGGGGCTATGGTGACTTCCTCTGGGACGGACTCCGGCCTTCCTCATCGTTTCTAGGGTATCCCATCCCCTTTCGAACCTGTCCACCATCTGTATTCTCAGGCTGGACCATGATATGTTCGCTTGCTGTTTTAGCTCAGGTGCTATAACAAAATACCGTAGACCATGGGGCTTAACCAACAAGCGTTCGTTTCTCACCGTTCTGGAGGCAGGAAGCCCAAGATCAAAGTGCTGGCAGATTCTGTGTCTGATAAAGACCTGCTTCCTCATGTGCAGACAGCTGCCTTCCTGCTGGGTCCTCATGCAGCAAAGCCAGAGCAAACTGTGGTCTCTTCCACAACTTAAAAGGGCACTAATCCCATAAGGGAGGGCTCCACCATCAACACCTCATCTGAACCCTGTCTCCATACACAGTTGTGTTGGAGATTAGGGCACAAACTATCCATCCACAGCATTTGGCATAAAGCATGCACACACACACACACACACACACACTCCAGTGTGCCCTTCTTATTGGAAATTGCCATGGTTAGTGGCGGACTGTAGAGCATCAAAAAGTGGAGATTGCAAAAACATCATTCATGTAGAATTCCTGAGACTTAGGAGAGAATCAGCTTCATCCAGAGATGAGTGTGCCTAGCATGGTGCCTCAGCCAGTGCACGGCAGTCAGCACTGTGGGCAGTCCCTCTGTCCCAACCAGCTTCCTGGAGGGTGAGAATTAATCCTGCTACCTCTGCACCTCACATTCCCAGTCATTCCCAGTCACTTCTTAGAAGTAAACAGTGCGTAGACTTAGCTTTACATTTCCATGTGTATTTCATGAAAACCTATCTCAGCGATGGTTTTAAATGCCGGCTGTGAAGCTGCTTCAAAACACCGCAGCGCGTGGGTCGTGGGTGAATAAAGACACGATGGTAGAGCTCGGAGACTGGGCATACACATGACCAAATCTAAAGCACCAGCAGCGGTTTGGGAATTTGCAAGCTGTGGTGATGTCAGTCGAGTTGGGGCGATGTGAACTGACGGCCCAGCCAGCCGTGTGCAGAGGGGAGCTTAGTGACCTGATGGGGGCTTTAGGAAAGCTGGCCGGCAGGAGGCCACACCATGAGGGCAGCTACTAGCAGGATCGCCTGGAGGGAATGTTAGAAACGAGAAGGTGGGTAGAGGGAGACGGGAGACACATGGCAATGCCAGGAATGTGTGGTAACAAAGATAATAATGATTAATAATATCATAAGTGCTTTCATTTGGGGCCCTGCTGGATGACGGGAACTTGGCATGCATTTTACTTAATGCGCTCACTGCCTTCTGCAAGGTGGATTTGATTGTCCATTTTACAGCTAGGAGTCTGAGACTCGGGCTAACAATTTGCTTCTGGTCCCGTGAGTGGGAGAGAAGGGAGCAGGAGAGGGGGGAGCGAGGGAGCAAGATTTCCTCCTGGGGCCTTTCCGACTCCAGATGCACTTTTCTTTCCTCTGTGCCTTCCTAGAGGGTGAGATCTTGCTTACTATCAAGCAATTGAATTTGCAACTATTATTTAGGGCCCTCTGGCGTTCCAGGCACGGGAGGAGACAGGTTAATTATCAGATTATGCTGTGAAGCGGCAGACTCTGAAAGGAGCTTGGCAGGTGCCCAGAATGTCATGCGTTATGTCATTCAGAGGACACAACAGTGGTTCCTAGTAGATACGAGGGGGGGGTTGGTTTTCACTCGCTCCCTAGATCGTTCACTTTGAGAGTTGCACGTTTTTCATCTCAGTTTCTTTCCAGCTCTTCCGAGGCATCAGATCCAAAATTGGACGCAGCTCATTTCACACCCTAAAAGCCACCAACCCCAGCAGCTTCCTCTCCTAACTTCCCCATGGGGGCAACACAGCGCATTGCCAGGATTGGACACTGACATCACCATGGCGACTGGCTACTCGGGGGTCGCTCAGGTCCAGAGTGCATCCTGTCTCATTGACTCCTGTATCCACTCCTCGGGTGTGTGGCTGTCACTCGTCCAGGCC
This sequence comes from Proteles cristata cristata, assembly GCA_017311185.1. Lineage (NCBI taxonomy): Eukaryota > Metazoa > Chordata > Mammalia > Carnivora > Hyaenidae > Proteles > Proteles cristata. Next base: position 1,455,969 of record JAESUZ010002067.1, on the reverse strand, counting down.
ATTTTGTGTCTCACCCCTGCAATGCCACAGCTGGCTGCCCTTCCTCCAGGCTTTGCTCGCCCTTCCCAGCATGTCTGTCCTCGAGCCACAATCTCTTCTTAGTAACTACATTCTTAAGACTCCTTGTGAATCACTTATTCCTTCATTAGGATGTAAGCTCCCTGAGGGCAGGGACTTTTCTCCCTTTGGTTCACTTCCCTATCTTGAGTGCCTAGAGAAGCCTGGCACATTTGTTGAACGTACGGGTTAACGCAAGAGTCAATCCCAGAAGACGGAAGGAAGGAAAGAAGGGAGGGAGGAGGCTAATATTCTAGTGCTATTATGTTCAAGCATTGTGCTGGTTAGTCACGTTGCGTGGGGCTGCATTTAATCTCTCCAGGGCATTATGATCCACAGAATTCATTCACTTTCTCGAAATATGTTTATTGAATGTTTACCATGTGCCAGGCGCTCCGCTTGACACTGAGGAAGGTGAACAAAGCAGGTGTAATGCAGGCCATCTTGGGATGTAGACTTGAGTTGTGTGGGCACATTCGTGACCCAGAGAGGCAATAGTCAGGAAAAGGGACAAACAAAGGGATTGTAGTGTGCAATAAAGATGATGAAGGAAACAGAAGTTTTGCTGCAAATGAGGTTGAGGCTTGGGGCACCTGGGTGGCTCAGTAAGGGGAAGCGTCTGACCTTGGCTCAGGTCATCATCTCACCTGAGGCTCATGAGTTCGAGTCCCACATCAGGCTCTCTGCTGTTGGCATGGAGCCTGCTTCAGATCCTCTGTTCCTCCTCTCTCTGCCCTGTGCCGCTTGTGCTCTCCCTCTCTCTCAAAAATAAATAACATATTTTAAAAGAAAGAGGTGGAGGCTTATACCACTCAACTGTGTCCTTTGAAAGCTGTGCCCAGTGTGCACATCCATCCTTATTTCCACTGCTTCTCACCAGATGACAGTTTCGGGGGGGCCCTAAGCTTCTCTCTGCTGTACGAATATACCACATTTCCCCGTGCTCAGGTCTTTTCTCATATTCCATTCAACAGATCGGTGTCCTCATTTTTTACACTTTCTGCAATGCTTGTTAGTTCAGGTAAGTAAGAAAGTGCTCATGCCTCCAGGGAGCTCCTAGCCTTGTGAAAGGATTAGGAACCACATAAAGAGCTGCAATGCATAGTGGAATGTGGCAAAGAAGGCTCCGATGGATAGGAATGAAATACTAGGGGCTTTAGAAGGAGAAATGATCACGTCCCCTTGGGGGAGACCAGAAAATATATTTAGAAAAGGTGGTATTTGAAGAATGGGTACAATATTTATGGCTTATCTTGGTAGAGAAAGAATGTTCGAAACTGACGAACCAGGCTAAGAAAAAATCTCATAGCGGGTGGGGGTTGGGGGGGGGCATTGAGGTAAGAGTAGGAATCCCAGGATGCCCGGACTGTGGGGCTGTTGTGGGGCAGACAGGGAATTGACAGCTAATATGGGACCCTGGGTTGGAGGATGAAACGCCAGAGAGAGAGGAGTTAATAATTAATGTGGTGGGCGGTGCGAATTCCCTGCCATTTGTGCAGGGAGAAAGGCATGCTTGTGGCTGTACTTTAGGAAGACTGTTCTGGCATCTGGGGGATGGACTGAGGAGACTGACTTGAGGGCTGTTTGCAGTAGGTCAGGTGAATAGTAAGAAGAGCCTTCCCTTGAAGGGGGCGGGGGTGGTGTCCAGAGAAGGCACACGGGGTGACTGTTCCAGGCCATGAAGTTAGAAGACAAGCACGGCAAAGGGCTCAGAACTTTCTGGACAGCACCTGAGAGAGCGGATGTGGTGGGCACCTGTGTGGCTCAGTTGGTTAAGCGTCTGACTTGATCTTGACTCAGGTCGTGATCTCAGGGTATGTGAGACTGAGCCCCTTGTCAGGCTCTGCACTGCTTGGGATTTTTTCTCCCTCTCTCTCTCTGCCCTTCCACTACTCGCTCTCAAAATAAATAAATAAACTTTAAAAAACACTAACAAAAAACCTCAAGATGAAGGTGAAGTATAAGCTAGATCGTGCTGTTTTACCCTTTGTGGCCCTTCCAGCCTGTTTACATGAGTTAATATCAATTGCCTTGTTTTGCTACTTATCTGATTTGAGTATGTTGGTCTGATTTCCACAGTTGGTGTAAACCTGGGGACTTCTTCATTATCTTCTAGAACAGTTTCTAAAGGTCGGAGAAAAAGCTTAAAGACAAATTCCTAGAAATCTTTCTGAATCTTTTTGGGGGAAATAAAAGCAGTTCAGAGTTTCCCCTTAGAGGTATTTATTACTTACAGCTTCATCAAAGTCCAGTGCATGGTCTGTGATGAAGGCAAGAGAAGGTTGTGAGTATGTAGGAGGCAGAAAAAAGGCATTAATTAACAATGCAAAAAACTCAAGTTGATGGGAGACAAAGACATGAAGCCAGATTTTCTGTATTGCTTCATTAGATCTAAAACATGAAACGAAACCAGCCCAGTTATAAAAACCAGACCTTATTTCAAAGAGACCTACATGGCACTGTCAGAGTTTAGTCATTGGCCAAGTGAGATTACCCGAAAACAAGCAGGTATTCGTTTGTGGTCATTAATGATGTTTTCCCCATATTTCAGGAGAGAGAATACCTTGCCACGGCCAGAACATTTGCCAAGGGCATTGACATCTCGGGAAGTCATTCTGCCTATTTTGAGGTCACCTAGTTCTTGAGTGGTGGAAGTTTTTTCAGGAGATAATTCATTAATGGGTCTAATAATAATAACCGTTCAATAGCAGGGTTTTCTTTTCAAGAACTGAAGAAATTTGTTCTAAAGTTCTGATTTGTCTTTATGGTAACCTGTGAAGGTGGAACAGAAGTATATTGATTGTCTATAGAGCCATATGTCTTTCCTATATATTTGGGACATAGCAAAGAACTCTATCCTGCTTATCTCAAAACGGACTAATGAATTGACCAATCCTTCCAAAAATGTACAAATGTTTTAGTTCTGGCCTATCACGTTCACTTAGCCAGCAAAATTATCATTTCAGAAATATTGGATATGGTATTTACTTTTGGATATATTTGGTAAACTCAGTGTTTAAAATATGCCCCGTAAAACATTGGTCTCTATGCGGGCTGACAAAGGTCATCATGATTTGTAGAGATTAGAAATGAAAATCAGAAGACAAAGTATTAGAAAAACAGTAAACACCTAAAGTAATCCTAAATGCAAATGGAAAGAAATAAAAGATGGCATAACGATAAAACCATGCAAGGCCAAAGATTAAGAAAATTCGTTAAAATTATGAGAATTAACTAAGAAAGACCATTTTGAGGTGACAGCTGTCTCCATAATTCTATTGCAGTGGTTTCCAAAATATCGAGTATGATTTTGTATTTCTGATTAGCTAAGTGCTGAAAATATGCCCTCTAATGTGACTCACATGGATAATAGGGAGTAAGGACGAGAATATTATGAAACTTGAGCTTAATATAGATTAAATGTTTTCTTCGTATCATAAATCATGAACAGCTGTTCTGATACAGTATTGTAATTTCTTCCTCTGCCATCTCCAGAACTTTGAGGGTTTGACACGTGTGAGCAGAATATAGCACAGAAAGATTTGCATGTCAAGATCACAGTTTTTGTTTTGCTGACTCCAGGGTGTTTTTCACAGTTCTTGATTTGCGGACGCTAAACAATGATAATGGTAACCAGGCATACTATGATATCATTACTAAAACTGGAGTCTGGCCCAGATTGGAAAGCTAATGGTAATCATTAGCTTGGTGTACTTTGAGTGCCTACTGTATGCCAAGTGTAAACTCATTTGTCATGTGTTAACTTATGGAATCCTCAAAACAGCCCTATTATCCATACGAAGAAACTGAGACACTGAGAAGTTAAGTAACTTACTCAAGCTCACACAGCCAGGAAGTGGCAGACCTGGGATTTGAACCCAGGACTTCTGGCTCCAGATCCCACACTCTAAACTTCACTGTACAGTAGTACCTCATACACTGTGGTACTTTCGCACTACTGTTGGTGACGTGCCCAAGTCTCTTTGCGTTCTTATCATGGTATCTGTTCTGTCTCTTTGGGCTTTTTCTTTTCCTCTTCTGATGCAGCAACAGAACACTTTTTGATTCGGGGAATATGGTGCCCTTCATGAATCATCAAGATGTCTATTGACATTTCCAGGGGCTTTCTGTGAGATCTCATTTTTTAAATTCTGACTCAACCCACCAGAATGATTTGAGGGTTATGGCGTATATCTCCTGCCTACAATTACAAGAACGAAAGTCCTCAAACGCATCTGCTAGTGGAGAAGAGAAACAAAGCAACATTTTTGGAACACATAGCCTCTGTAAGTAAGAGCAACTTTGCCTTACTCTCTGTTTGTTCGAATTTTAGGGAGATTTATTAACGTTTAGGGTACTAACATTGCACAGGCCAAGAAGAATGGGAGTGTTTTGTGATGTGGGAGATTCCGTAATTACATGACAACCAAGATTCCCAAGGCCAAACTAAACAGTGTTACTGAGGATACGTATAAGCCTCCTACCCAGTTAAGACGTTTCTGTGCAATAATAATCTTATCACTTTTGCGTATCACATTATTCCAAGTAATGCTCATCCACACCAGCTCTTTTAAAATAGAACATCCTTAAAGCATCACACATGTACAAGGGCGAAAGCAGGAAAGTCCCATTGTAGCTCCAGGAGGGAAAGAATCCATGCAAGTGTTATAAATCTGAGGAAACACTAATTCCATAGTGGCGCAATTACTTCACAGATTGGATTATCCTGAAGAGAACCAATGCCTCTTGAGTCCTACTGTGTGCCCAGATCCTCCTTGTGTGCAAAGGACACAGAAATGGATAAAATACCTTCCTTGCACTCAGGGCACTGAAAACATTGCTCTCTTCTCTGCTAAATCTTTTTTTTTTTAATTTTGTTTTAATTTTTAATGCTTTATTTATTTCTAGGAGAGAGAGAGAGACAGTGTGAGCAGGGGAGGGTCAGAGAGAGAGGGAGTCACAGACTGAAACAGGCTCCAGTCCCTGAGCTGGCAGTCAGCACAGAGCCCGACGCGGGGCTCGAACCCACGAACCGCGAGATCATGACCTGAGCGAAAGTCGGACACTTAACCGACTAAGCCACCCAGGCGCCCCTCTGCTAAATCTTTTTGTCTCCCAGTCTTGCATAATCACACTACCACACTGAGATCCACTTCTGCCGTTTTATAATGTGCGCACCGAAGTTTCCAAGTGCCTCGGTGAAATAACGTAGACTTTTAGCCTGAGATCCGTGGAAGTATGAGGTTTACTGTTTTGTTCTCCCTGATAAACGAGAGCACAGTAACTAGTTGCTGGGTGACTGCATAAAACACCGGCCCCAAGTGCAGCCGGGAAGAGCAGTTAGCAATTAAGTAAAGGAAATGACTAGTGGGTTTGAAACTCCACAGGCTGCCCATGTACTTGTTAGCATAGGGAGGCATCTGGGTTGCTGGGGCAACTTTTATCACTAAGGAAGTAGTTTTGGTGACTGACGCTCATACAGAGTGACTTCTTTCAAAATCTGTGTTTTCAGTGACCTTACCATTATGCTTGTGTTTTCCCTTTTCTTTGGACAGGACAGAAAAAGCTGCATTTGGATGGCATGGTTTATTCATTAGTAACATATTATTCACTGGCCAGCTCATGTTTTGAAATTTAACGGACTCAGTGGTGATCAGAGTAAAAGGTCAGTAGTTCTTGCAGTATATTGCTATATGAAATGTCGACCTAAGCTTATTTTCTAAGCAGAAATGTTTTATCTTATATTAACAACATCTTTTGTCAGTTACTTTTTTGTTACTTAATGCAACACATGCGATTAAAAATACTGGTGGTACTTTTGGGAAGTAAACTAGAATACTGAAGTACTTTACACTGTAACCTAAAATGCTTTCATTTTCCCCCACGATGAATAGTGGAATTAAAATCTCCACTGAGAGTCGTCTGGAGATGATGGTTATAAAAATAAAGGAACTTCAGGGCAGCTCCTTTGCAGCCTCTCTCTTCAGATTAACTGACTAACTGCTTGATGGTCCAACAGTATTTATTGGCAATTGATATTTTTCTGTGTTAAAAACTAGGCGAGAAGTTGCAGAAGTGGTGAATTAATTCAAAGAGTTATAGGCTGACAGTGTGTTTGGGGAACGATGTGGGAGACCTCACTACGGGAGAGAAAACTGGGAGCCTGGTAAGTAACCTTTGCGGCACCAACTTTTAGTGTGGTCAGCACAGAGCTCACCGGATCCTCAGTACATCTTTTGTTCTAACCCCAGAGATTGTGCTGGAAGTTGCAAAATTTAGCTGTTTTCACTTTGCTTTTAACGTAGCCCTTGTCTGTTTTTAATTTTGTGGCTGGAAAAGCTTGAAGAAGACAATGAGTCATGACGACCGTTTCTTTTCCCTCCAGATAGGAGTCTTCAGAATGAGGCGAGGGCATGGAGCACCATTTTTGCGATTCCAGAGCCCTGAGCCTTCACACCCGAGGGCTCTTCCGTGGGGCCCCTTTAAGGGGACACGGCAGAAGTGCTAGTCCACTGGTTCTCAAAGTGTGGTACCCAGACCGGCAACATCAGCATCACCTGGTGTTTGTCGTCAATGCTCTCAGTCCCCGGCCCAGATGCACCGAATCAGAACTTTAGGCCAGGGGCCCAACAATCTGTTTTTAAATAAGACTTCCAGATGACTCTGAGGAAGGCTGAAGTCTGAGAACTGCTAGTGAATTATTATTTATTTGTGGCCACAGAAGAGGATGAGCGTGGCAACACTGGTGACTCTTCGTTTATGAGGAAATGAAGAATAAATAGAAAAGAATGTTTTAGCTTTTAGAATTCAACAATAAAAAATAAAAGTCTGAAATTTAATTAGGGGCACTGATTGCTTGCAGGAACCTTTGCTTTCTCAGAGGAGGGCAATCTGATGACTAGGGAATTCTGAAATATATTGGCATGGTTCTGAAATTCTAGAATAAACTCTCGTGAGAACAGGCACAGCTTTCTATATTAGGGCATCAATTCAACCCCGGTTTGTAAAACCCTAGAAGACTCTTGTGTTCCATTGGCTTTGCCAACTCATTTGCATCTTGAGGCCCCGGTTTCTGTCTGAAAACCATATGCATCGTTACTTGTCACAAGTGATCTCATCAGAATGAAGTCAGAGATTCAGGATATGTAAGAGGATGTGTGAAGCGTTTTGATTATTGACAAATGAGAAACATGAGGATCAAGAATGATTCCTAGAGGTATTGTTGGCTAAGACTAGTTTAGAAGCTGATACAAAAATGAGTTGATATTTCAACTTCCCTTTGATATTTACCTCCTTGACTGCCTGCTCTGTCATGTGTTCATTTTCGATGCTAAGTAAATCACAGTTTTTAAAAGTTGTCTATCTTAGTCTCTCCTCAACAAAAATATAGCATTCGTGATCCGCACTCAGAGGATTGTTGTGAGAATAAATTCAGATTAAAATATGAAAAGGCAGCTTGTAAAGGTCTAACATTACACAGCTGAGATATTGTTGTTAGGACCATTGGCATTTTGTGTCCAGGTTGAGGAAGCTTTGTCACTGTTGACATAATGGCATCCATAGTTTGGAATAAGTGTGTCTGTCAGCAGATTTTGTGATTACAAAAAATAGCCATGTTTACTTTTCTACTAATTCTCTTCCAGTGGAATGTTTTCATTTTCTCATGAAATGAGAGAGATCCACATATGTTTTATTAAAGAAAGCAAGCCTCATATGTTTTAGCCTTTGAGCTGATGGACTACATTTCACTCCTTCTTTCGGGGAAAAAGGACAGATTCTGGGTAAATTCACAGGTCGTGGATAAGCCTCAGTTTCTTTGTGTATAAAAGGGAGGTGGTGATAATACAGAGGTGTATGAAGTGAGAGATGTATATAAAATGCACAGAGGAGGGGCACAGGGTAAGCACTCAATAACCTGGGTTGTTATTAGTGTTGTTATCGTTATTAGACGATAGCTTGGAGAGGGGCAATGTGTCTGAATAGTCAAGGGAAGGAGAAAATAAGAAGACCGGGGGCAGCTTATGAAATGGCCCGATCATTTTGCACATGAATATTCAAGCAGTTCCCATGACTTTCCTGGTCACTCCTATTAAATCAAACAATTCTATGTTGCTAACAGAGAAAATTAATCATAGTGATTTATAATCTGCCTGTCTACTTGATAATCAACATTTGAATTTTGCTTTAAAATTCTGTGTCTTCCCTCTCCAGGCATCATTGCGCTGGATACAAGAAAAAGGGAGTACTGAATTTCTCTCTCTCTCTCTCTCTCTCTCAAGTGGTTCTTGTTGTCCTTCCCTACCTTGCTGACTAAGGTCTCTTGCTGGTTAGGATTAGGGCTCATTGAGAAGAGGTGAAGGGGAAAAGCAAGTTCTTTCTTGACAAGTGTTGGTGGTCTAGAGTACACCGCTCCGCTTGGCATGTGTTTGAATGGGCCCTTTTCCTAGCAGGTGCTTCTGTGGGGACTTCTCATCATTGAGCTGTCTCACCCAAAGCGCCCTTGACACGCGCAAGTGGGTTTGTATTTGGTCTTCCACAGTCCCACGGAGCAATTCAGAAGTATGCTCTTTGCTTCTTTTTGCGGAAGTAACTTCTTTACAGGGGCTCATCCTCCCCCAGAATCTACAACAGCAAGTTCTCCCGTGTATGACTCAGATCTGGTCCCAAGGAAATACTTTACCTACCAGAACTCAGAGGATAATGAGGGCACAGTTTTAAACTCCCAGGGTGGTCCTCTGAAGCTCTTTGCCTTGGGCCTGAGGTGAGTAGCGAACAGCCCCAGAGATCTTCCGGGGAGGAAGGTCAGTCTACACAGCACACGGGCAGTTTTCTCCAAAAGCTTTCCTCTTCATCAGTCTCCAACTTGTTTATACCTTTGACATGGATAGATAGCTGGTTGTGAGAGTTTTATGTAACTCTTTCTGGAACCCTTCCTCTGAAAACTTTGCATTGTACTGTTGTATTTCACTTTGGAAGGTGGTTCCTAAGGCTTGCTACTTTACTTGAAACTTGCTTTAACTCCTATTAAAGGTAAAAAGGGAAAAGATCGCTTTAGGGGTACTCTGACTCCTCAGACAACAGCCCAAAATTGTGGGTGCTGCCAGGGAGATTGCTTTGTCCATGCAAGTGTCATTGGGACCCTCCTGAGTGTCCAAATCACAAAGTAATCCCAAAGTCAAATCCCAAAGTTTAAATGTGAGCAAGTGTTTTTTTTATAGATATTCATATTTAATGTTTTCCTCATAGGTAGCTTTTTGTTTTTTAAAGTGTTACCTTATTCCTGACATACAGTATTAACCTTTGGACTGACTTCTCTTATTGTTTTGGGAGCTAAAATGTGTTTAAAAATGGTGTTCAGCTGAAGTTAAAAAACTACTAACTTGTATCAGTTGTTAAATACAATTCCCACTTGTATTTAAGTAAACTCATTTTGAGACAAATTAAACAAAACATTTTATATATTGTATTTAAATTATCTTTTTGCATTGCAGGCATAATTTTTTCTTCTTTATCTTTTTTGTTTGTTTGTTTTTAAGTTTATTTGTTTATTTTGAGAGAGACAGAGAGTGTGAGTGGGGGAGGGGCAGAGAAAGAAGGAGAATCTCAAGCAGGCTGAGCGCTGTCGATGCAGAACCCATGTGGGGCTTGAACTCATGAAACTATGAGATCATGATGTGAGCTGAAATCAAGAGTGGGAGACTGAGGCTACGGAGCCACCCAGGTTTCCCCAAGCTAAGCTTTTCTGTGAAAGTTCGCACATGGATACATGTGGACAGGTAGAAACAGCTCTGAACTCAGATCCCAAAGGTCTGTGACTGCCTTGTGGTAGTTCAGAGGTGTGGGTGTCTTAGTACACTAGGAATACGGAATTGGACTTGGAATGTCACGTCAGCCTCACTTCTTGATGGGTTTTTGTAGTTACCAGATGCTATTGTGAACATTATATGAACCTTTCAGAACTTGCTGGGAATTTGAAAATTGGGTATGGTAGGTATTTGTCTAAATTCTTAATATTAATTTGGTTATTTTTTCAAATGGACTTGATTGGCATGGCGGAGTTATGGTACCAAAACCCTGACATAATGACTAAATATTCATCTATGCATACATCCAGCCAAGGGACTCCTTTTTTAAAAAATGTAATTTATTTTATTTTCAGTAGGCTCCACCCCTAGCGTGGAGCCCAACATAGGGCTTGAGCTCACAGCCCTGAGATCAAGACCCGAGCTGAGATGAATAGTCGGAAGCTTAACCGACTGAGCCACCCAGGCTCAGTCCCCACGGGACTTCTAAAATATTAGAATTTTGTATGAAAATTGCCAATAATTAAAAATAAATCATCATCATCATAACAAATCATTGGCACTAAATCTGAATTAAAAAATAAAGCAAGGCCTGTATTTTGGTTCCTAATTGTGAAAAAAATGAGAATATCTTATTTTTTTAATCTTGAAATACTTTCTATTTTACTGTTTTTTAGCAAGTATATGGGAACAGCATTGGCAAGGCCAGGTGCCTCATACCATAGTCTTCTTTACTTTTCTCTTCTCCCATTTTGCCTTCCCTGTCCTCCTGTGTCTTCCTTTCCTTGTTTTCCCAGATAGCTGGGGATGTGCTCAGGGGAGATGATGGTTCTTGGAAAGAGTATCTGGATCTGTCAGACTTTGAGCTGATTTGAAAATATGGAGGCAAGAGTCAAGAAAAAAAGAAAGAAAGTAAGTAAGAAAGAAAGAAGGAAAGGGATTCTTCTCAATCTTGCACAACACTGTAATTTATTTTTTTAAGCCTATTTATTTATTTTGAGAGAGTCAGAGATAGTGTGCATGGGGGAGAGACAGAGAGAGAGGGAGGCAGAGAATCCCAAGCAGACTCTGCCCTGTCAGCTTGGAGCCCAATGTGGGCCTCAAACTCATGAAACCGTGAGATCATGACCTGAGCTAAAACCGAGTCACCAGCTTAACTGACTGAGCCACCCATGTGTCCCATGTGTGACACTGTAATTTAAACAGGATTTAGTGTGGCAACTCAATGCATGGTGTATCAAAGTCTGTGCAAAGATGGTGAGCCGAGAGGAGCAGTACTTTCGACAAAGCAAAGGGTGTGTGTGTGTGTGTGTGTGTGCGCGCGCGCGTGTGCGCACGCTCGTGTGTGTGCGTGTACGTGTATGTTAGCAAGGTTTAAAAAGGTTTTTATTAAATTGGAAACATCAAGGGGCACCCGGCTAGCTCCATCAGTAGAGCACGCAACTCTTGATCATGGGAGTCATGAGTTCAAGCTCCACCTTGGACATAGAGCTTACTTAAAAAAATACAATAAAAATAAATTGGAAGTCTTAAGATGAACTTGTGACTCGAAAAAGTTCCCCCTGTGAAGCTGAAAGGATTTAGACTGTGGCTGGTATCACACTCCCTCAAGCCAGAAGTTGTGCGGGAACATCTGATGTGTTTCCCCAGCACCTGGGTTCCTCTCTCTGCCACTCTGCAGAGAGGCATCCCAAGAAGAACCAGGGCCCATGGGAATGATACGAACTTAGGATATAGTGTGTGAAAGAAGAAGTATTATAAACCACTGGGGAAGGGAAAACTCAATATTTGTGGGAAAGTTGGGTTTAAAACCTCTCCTTGCACCCCATATCAAAATACATTAAAAAAAAAAAATGAAGCCTAAGGAAGATAAGAACACACGGAGACATAGGATAAGTCACAAAGGAAAACTATGTATATGTGCAGAAAATTTAATACTTTTGTGTCATAAAATATTGTAATCCAAATTCAATGGAAACTGATGAACGGGGAAGTTTTTTTACAATGCATGTGGCCGATGGCTTTATAACAACAAAAATAAAATTGTGGTAAGTCTATAAGAAAATCCTGTTATCCCAGGAGCAAAAGGTCAAATATGGCAACTGACAAAAGAAAAAAATTACACATGTCCCATAAAGATGTGATAATTCATCCTCGATGTTAACCAAAAAAAAGGGAAAATCAAAATGGCACCCAAATTTTTGGCCTACAAGATTGACAGAGGTTTAAAATGACGTCACTTGTTGGTGAGGTTGCTGGAGGGGAGTGTTCTCAGTCACTGCTGATGGGACTTTGGGCTTTGTAATCATTTCGGAAATGAGTTTTGACCATATGCATCAAGAACTTACGTAATAATTATGTCTTTTACCTAGTGACCGCCCTCCACCCTTCTAGATTCTAGCTGATGAAAATATCAGAGCATTTGGATATTTATATGCAAGAATATTCATGTGCTGTTCATGTAGCAAAAAACTGAATCCTCTTAAATGCTCAGTACCTAGAGACTAGAACACAAATTGTGGCTGTTTACGTTCTACAGAAACAAGGAAGGAAAGATACACAGTGAACAGTTTAAAAGTGGTTGTTTTTTAGGAGTAAGGATGAAATCAAGTTTTTTTTTTTTTTTAGAAGGGTGTGTCTTTTACCTCCTTTTACTTTTGTGATTTGCTTTATCCGTCCAACTTAGCATGCATTTTTTAGAAAATTCAGGAAAAAATAAAGAGAACGTGAAAAATGATACATCTCTTTGATTGAAAGGCAGAACTGGTCATGATAAGGTGTTAGATGGGAAAAAACCAGGGTATGAAACACAAATGCAGTAAGATTATGATTTTAGTAAAATATAATTAGTGCAAAGACTAGAGAGAAATCCTAAAATGTGGGCCATAGTTATCTCTTGTGGTTTTTTAAAAATTTTCTTTTTTCATATATTTTCCTGTTTTCCAGACGATGTGTGATGGGCGTAAATATTTTATTAATAGGGCAAAAAGAGGTAGAATGGTTCTTCTATAGTTGGACTGGCCCTTCAGTACTCTGGGCATTTCTGATGTATGCTTATTAGGTCTCTTTCTCTTTGGGTGATCACCAAAAATTTGTTCTCCAAATAATAATGTCTCACCTCTATAGGAAACAGGTAATAAGATAGACCTGAAGTTTTGGGGTTTTCAAACTGTGATCTCTACAGGGTGTATAAACACTGCTCTTGGTTTCATTCTTTTCCCACCCTATTCTAGGATTGAGGCGTAAAGTGAAAGGAATAAAAAAAGATGGGCCCTGCAGATTCCTGACATTTTTTCCTAACCAGAATGATTTTTAACTCCTAATGTGATTTTTTTCCCTCCTCACAATATATACCAGCTTTCTTCTTTCATTTATCCTTTGTTATCGTCCAGATTTTTAAAAGCATTGATTCTATCTTCTGATTTCTCTTCTTTAGAAAAAAAGGGGGTGCTTTGGTGATTTGTAAATAAATCTGTTCATCTGGAGAATATTGATTTATGGTACGTTCAGCAAATTACATGAAGTTTTCTCCTTTTGATTTTTTTTGGAAAAGAAAAAAAAACCCTGACTATTCAAAAAGAAAACTGATAGGGTCTGGATGGATTTATGAGCATTTTAAACATTCATAAAGTTCTTTGAAACTTACAGGCCTATGTGAATGTTTATGATTGATACTATCCTATTATTAAAGCATACTTTGCCATCCACTAAAATATAGTCTATTTTGGTCATTCTGTATTCTCTGAATGACTAAACATAGAACAAATCCCTTTGAGATTTGTACTATATTTTAACTTTGCAGTAATTACCTTAGATGGAAATGAAACACTCAATCTTTATCTTCAGGAGTCAGTGTAACCTATAACAGAAGGGTTAATGGCTTCTGGGACATTCCCAGTGAGTAGAAAGTTTGGGGTAAGTGGTAACTTGTGTAAGGGTTACTGAAGTGACTTTGAAAGGCTGTAAGGTCAGTTTTAACAGTTTTAAGTAAATCCAAGGTTGGGGGTTTTGGGTTTTTTTTTTCTTATGGAGTGAATAGACCTAGTAATAATGTGATTACATTTTGGTTATTTTTATCACCGTTGGATCGTGTGACAACGATCCTAAGTGATCTAAACTAGTACCTGGCTGGTAAGGGTAAGGTAAAAAATCCTTTTATATGATGTTTTCTAGATTTTAATTTGTCGGTACTGACAACGGTAGCAATTTTTAAAAAAGGCTATGAAGAAGAACAAGGGGTTTTATGGAGCATGTGTGTATGTCGGGTGTGTGGGTGTGTGTGGGTGTGTGTGCATGACTTCCTCTTGCTGGCCTGGCTGGATCTGGTTAGGGGGATTTGTTTACCTCAAACAGTTCTGAATGTTTGGCGAACTAGCAGAGAAAAGGAGCAAAGTAATAATAGGTCTCTTTCACTTTGATCTCCTCTGTTCCCATCATGAGTCTTGTTTTCTTGCCTGAAATAATGAAGGTTATCATAGAAAACAATAAGGAAAGACATCTAGTTAGAGACAATGCATATTAGTATCTTGGCAATATACCCTTTTTGAAAGCATACCAGGAAAACAGTTCTCTGTATGTAATTGTTAGAAAAGAATGGATTGTATCTTACATTATGACAAAGTTGTTCAGATAAGGAAGGAAGCAGATATTTATTGTTCCAGGCACATTACTGAGTTTCTCTCTCTCTGTCTCTTTTTATATATGACGATTAATTATTGATTAGATACACATGATACCTTGCTAGCAAATATTACCCTTATTTCGTAAATGAGGAAAGTATTAGAGGCAGGATTCATATTGACTCATTTATTCTAAGGATCATGTTCCTTGCACTGCATCAAGGTGTCTTTGTAGGAAGAACCGGGCCAAGAATCTATTATAAATGTTAGTAATGAGTCTTTGAGGTTATCTCTCTTTTGTGAAGCAGAATTAACCTTTGTTTACAAAATGTATTGCCCTATCAGTTAAGGTTACCTTCATGGATCTCAAAAGTTGCCTTCATTACTCAGGCCAGCCTGTTCTCCAGGAAGCAATGTATTCTGGGTATCAGGGCTGCTTTAGTTTGGACTCTTGGGTTTCCTTCTGGGGTGGAGGCCCAGCAGGCCAATGACAGCTGAGCCTGCTAAGTATCTTCTGTACTAAGTTGTGCTATAGCCGGCCCTGGAAAGATCTCTGAAGGAAACTCAAGTATCGTATTCCCCTTGTCCACCGAACTGT
This sequence comes from Proteles cristata cristata, assembly GCA_017311185.1. Taxonomy (NCBI): domain Eukaryota; kingdom Metazoa; phylum Chordata; class Mammalia; order Carnivora; family Hyaenidae; genus Proteles; species Proteles cristata. Next base: position 1,440,892 of record JAESUZ010002067.1, on the reverse strand, counting down.
GGGCTTGGGCAAGTGACCTCAACTTTCTGGATCCCCGTGTCTGCTTTTGTCAAATGAAGACCGGATGAAATCAGTGTCCCATGGGTCACATAGAGGCAGCCGCAAGGGTGGGTAGGGGTTGGGGAGGTGATCTGGAGTTCTCTTGGGCCCCCTCCCCCGTGCGTCAGCAACACAACAGCTGTGTACATGTGTGTGTTTCTGCATACACCCTCTGCCCCTGATTCTAGGTTTTGTGGGAAGAAAAGGTTCTACATCTAAAAATAGTTGGAAAAACACTGGCAAATAGTCCTTAAGATTTCTTCCAGCTCTAAATTTCCATGGGTGTAGGAGAGCAGTTTTAATGATAGAGAATCCCACGATCTTTAATTTAACTAAAATAAAATCTTTAAATTTTGTTGCCAAACATTTTTAAATTAGAGATTTCAGATATAACCTGAAAAATCAGTGTCAAAAATCTGTCACCGAGTACTTTGAGATGGTAAGCTATAAGGCAAACCGCGTGGTGTCTTTGCTTTTCAGCAGAAAAATCTAGAATTACATGTCCTCATGATTCCTATTTAAGAAAAACATTTATTCTCTTCCTTCTTCTGAGGTAAGTGTAAGATAGTATTTACAACTGGAAGTTGCTAGAGTACAGTTCATAAAGAAAAGTACTATTCCTTCAAGACACCGTGAAGTTCATCATTTTCCTTCTGTTCTTTCTCTCTTGGAAGTTTATCATGTCATTGAAAGAACACACCTGTTGTTTCCTGCCTCTTTTGTGACAGTTTGTGAACATGGTGACTGGACATCAGAGGAAAAACAGAAGTATTTGGTTACAAGGTTTGCTATTGTGTGAGTTCCTTTTCCTCTATATCTTTAGGGCACTTTTTAATTTAATTTAATTTAATTTATTTTATTATTTTTAAATGATTTATTGTCACGTTAGCTAACATACAGTGTATACAGTTTAGTCTTGGCTTTGGGAGCCAAGTGATTCATCACTTACATACAACACCTAGTGTTCATCCCAACAAGTGCCCTCCTCAATGCCCATCTCCCATTTGCCCTCCCCCCCTCCCCCCATCACCCCTCACCCCCATCGACCCTCAGTTTGTTCTCTATATTTAAGAGTCTCTTATGGTTTTAAGGCACTTATTTTATTTATTTATTTTTAAAATTTTTAATGTTTATTTTACACACACACACACACACACACACACACACACACACAATGTGAGTGGGGGAGGGGCAGAGAGAGAAGGAGACACAGAATCTGAAGCAGACTCCAGGCTCTGAGCTGTCAGCACAGAACCTGACACGGGGCTTGAACCCTGAACCATGAGATCATGACCTGAGCCGAAGTTGAACACTTAACCGACCGAGCCACCCCAGGTGCCCCTTAGGGCACTTATTTTAAATCAGTGTTCATGGTACAATAATTAAGCACTTGCTGCACACTTCAACACTTGTTCATTTATTGATGGGCTACCTGTTAAGGTCAGGACTTCAAGAGACTGACTTTCAGGCAACTCTGTCCAATGAAACTTTCTGTGATGATGGAAATGTTCTCTCATGGCTGAGCGCTACTGTAGCCCCAGCCACATGTGGCTATTAAGTACTTGGAGCATGCCTAGCATAAGTAATGCACTAAGTTTTCAATACTCATTAAGCTAATTTAAGCTTAAATCAGCAGATGTGGCTGGCGGTTACCTTATTAGACAGTGTGGGTTTGGAGGATCAATACAATTGATGAAATAGTCCCATGTTCAGGGGAGAGAAGGCATTAGGTTGTTTTCATTATTGGCACTGTAATGGCTGGAAATGGGTTACAGATTTTTTCCGTTTAAAACCATTTTAGTTAAGTATTTTTTCAGTGCTTGGTACATAAAAGAGTCAATCAGTGATTGGATGGCGTTACTAGGTTTCCCCTTTCAGCAACTCATGCGTCAGGTGCATTCAGGTCACTCACCATCGTCCCCTAAAATTGCCACACCTGTAGACCTACCTCTCACGCTACCCTGGTCTTTGTGGGAGTTCAGAGCGAGGCTGTGTGTCTCTTACTGTGTGTGCCGCTGTCCGTTTTCTGACTGCCTGTGCTTCCAGGCTCAGCAGCCCCTCGGTCATGCCTACGGCTTGTTCAGTTATGGCTCCTAAAACCAGCATCGCCACACTGGAGCAGGAGCAATTCCCGGGGTCAGAATCATGCCATTGGAGGCAGTCGAGGGGACCGAGAATGCGTCACTTAGGGGATGTCATTAGATAGATACTGCTGCTGAAACATACTATTATATTGTGCTAGGTATTGGGCTAAGTGCTTCACATTCTCCTTTAACCCTCGTAGCAACCACATGTCCTGTTTTTACACATAAAAATAGAGATGAGATGTGTGCTCAGGCTCAGAGAGGTTAAGTGAGTTGCCCAAAGTTGCATAGCTAGGAAGCCGCAGATCCATGATTCCTAGTTAACACTCTTTGGCTCTCATTATCAGAGAGGGACAGGTCTTCAAAATCAGTGCAGAGGGCAAATCGAAAGGGAGTAGATTTTAGGTGACCGTACCGAAGGATGTTCTATTAGTCCAGGCTCTTCGCTCTGGACGTCTCACCTGTGAAGTACGCTGTGGCCCTTAGCAGCAGCTCACAGCTGAGGCCCAATGCAGGCACATCAGGACTGTGATGTAAAGGCCTTCTTGAAAAAGCGGGATCCTACAGGTGAGAGATAAACTCTCGGGGCCCTTCTGATTCATGTTCCTTCTGAATACAATTTCCTCTCTTGAGGACGTTTATTGCCAATTTAATCCCATATGACTCCTTTTTCATTTTCCATGCAATTCATACAGACCATTCTTTTTTTCTGCGTGAAACCAATGTGTACTATATTCATCACTCACATTTGCATAAATGGGGTATTCTCTCCCTTCAGCAAGACTGTTTAAGAATCCACATCATATTTCACTGGGGAAGAAAGAATGGGCTGGATACTTTTGGCAAAGATGATTGCCAAAAGTATCTTAAACATTTGGCAGACCATTTTGTTCTATTGGATATTAACGATCACGGAAAAGACAGGCAGGAGAGAAAGAAGAAAACGTAATAGACTTCAAGTTATACAATGAGCTCTTAAATACCTGAGATATGCTATTATTATTTTAACATGCTCTTCGTGTTATATTGTGCTTTCTAATTATTTCTGATATGCTTCATATGTGCCAGGTGTTAACTAGCCTTTTTTTTTTTTGTCATGTATTTTGTGTGTTTTGAGGGAAAATAACACTGAATATCATAAAGTCTGGTTTTTTTATATTTGTATTGTCAAAAAGTGTGCTGAGGTTCTGTAGTTAGAATATCCGCTCAGGGGTGCCTGGGTGGCTTAGTCGGTTAAGCGTCCGACTTTCGCTTAGGTCATGATCTCGCCGTTCGTGGGTTCGAGCCCCGCGTCGGGCTCTGTGCTGACTGCCAGCTCAGAGCCTGGAGCCTGTTCAGTCTGTGACTCCCTCTCTCTCTGACCCTCCCCTGCTCACGCTCTCTCTCTCTCTCTCTCCTAGAAATAAATAAAAAAAAAAAAAAGAATATCCGCTCTATGGGGCGCCTGGGTGGCTTAGTCGGTTAAGTGTCCGACTTTCGCTTAGGTCATGATCTCGCGGTTTGTGGGTTCGAGCCCCGCATTGGGCTCTGTGCTGACTGCCAGCTCAGAGCCTGGAGCCTGTTTCAGTCTGTGACTCCCTCTCTCTCTGACCCTCCCCTGCTCACGCTGTCTCTCTCTCTCCTAGAAATAAATAAAACATTAAAAAAAAAAAAAGAATATCTGCTCTATTGGACATGTCATTGAGGATAACTTTATGGGAAACTGGGATTAGAAAGGTGTTTTTCTCCTGTAAGTACATTTATGATTCACGCTGGGAAGCAGTCATCGCTATGTATCCTCATTTTCTCTGTACCTGCCCACCCTCTCCTCCTCGTCAACTACTCCTGATTGTGGCATCCCCAACTCACACAACTTGTGCCAGGGTTTGGAAGCGAACACATACCTAATCTGAACACATACCTAACAATTATAGATGCTTCCATGGAAGTGATCGCACATTCTGATTATGGAGAACGTTTTCATTCTTGAAATGATTTTCACACATGCTAAGTTTTACAGAGGAAATACCATGTATCTGGATGTGGTGGATCAGGTAGAAGCTGGGTTGGAAAGAACTGAAACCGTTTCATGATAGGAACAGGTAGGATCTCTATTTCAGAGTGCTGGCAAGGTGTGGATCAGGGAACCAAACAAGTTGGGAGTTCTAGCCTAGGATTCTAGAAGGAAGGATCCACTTGATCCGGGAGAAGGTTAGGATTTCTGGGCAACACAAAGAACATGGGCAAGGAATGTGAGCAGGGAAACTGAGGAACGGAGGATGTTTGGTGAATGCTGACCGTTCCAGTTTGCAGCAGACCTAAAGAAGGAAAGAAAACAAGTGAACAAAGAAAAGTAAGTCTGGGGCTATATTGTGAAGACCCTTAAGTATCAGCGTGAACAATCTGTAATAAGCCTGTGGGAATGGGGGTCTAGCTCCCTCTCTCTCAGGAGATTGGCATTTTCTGTGAACTCTTACATATAGTTTTGGCCTGTCTCTCCCCTATGGGGTAAGATCCTTGATCATATTTATTTTGATTTACAGTACTAATGCTAAACAGATTCTAGGTTTATTTAATATATTGGTTGTTGACTGTATATAAATCATTGTTACATACATAGCTCCCTTTATATGTACTGATATATTTATTGTACTAATATTATGTAACAAATCCTAGAAAAGTTTGTTTCATGCATTTTATACATAATATTACTGTGTATAGATGATTTGTGTAAATTAAATTGGTTTCAAAGTACATTTGTTTAGGGGTGCCTGGGGAGCTCAGTCTGTTAAGTGTCTGACTTCGGGTCAGGTCATGATCTTATGGTTCACAAGTTTGAGCCCTGCATTGGGATCTGTGCTGACAGCTCAGAGCCTGGAGCCTGCTTCTGGTTCTGTGTCTCCCTCTCATTCTGCCCCTTCCCCACTCACACTCTGAATCATTCTCTCTCTCTCAAAAATAAATACATATTTGTTAAAAATTTTTTAAAGAGTACATTTGTTTACAGATTTTTAAAACATCTTTTAGATAATTTCAGTTTGAGCAGATAATTCACATGTGGCCAAAAGGGGACTCACTTTTTCAAACACTAATTCAGGCACAGAATTTTAGAGCTTCGGGGCCCTCAGCACCCATTTCTCCTGCTTCCTTCCCTTTTATTTTGCAGATGGGGAAACCCAGCTCAGTGCAAAGTCACAGTTATTGGCAATGCCAGAGCTAAGATTCTGTTCTCTATCTTTCTGCTACCCTTACTATCTGAAATAAGTGACCAACAGAAACAAAGCCTTTAAAGGCCAATACACATCTACCATGAAAATATTTCATAGGAAACATCAACAAGGAGAAGTTGCATATTTCAGATAGGGCAGTCATACTCTTGTTTATACCGTTACAGTAGGGCACTTGCGGAGTTTCTAACAAATCAGTGTTTGACTTATTACAAGTAGTTCTCTCCAATTTTTCCTAACAAAAGCGAACGCGTGGCGGTGATGGGAACAATATGACACCACACCATGAGATCACTTCCTCTCTTGCATATGGCCACGTTTAATTTTGTGATCCAGCTTCTGACGACGTGATCCCTGGAGCGTCGTGGAGAAGCAAGGCCCGAGCACTTCTACATGATAGCAGCAGCAGATCCTCTGTTCAGGCCCTTTGCCCCGTTGAAGTACGATGACCCCACCAGCAACGAGAGCAAGCGTTCCCCGTCCTGCACGCACAGGGGGCTCTCTCTGCTGCGTGGCTGTGAATCCTGTGCTTGTGACTCTGGGACCCGCTCGCGGGAGGAGGCCGAGTTCACTCCGTCACCTCGGAACAGCTACAAAACCTGGCGCGTGCTCAAAACCAATGTTGGTGAGGTTTGCACCCTTGGAAAATGACTTCTTCTGGATTCTAACCTGGGTTAATTCACTTCGAGGCAATGGTAGATTTCGCTCCTCTCCTGAGCTCCGGCTTAGTTTTTCCTTCCAAGGTCCCTGAATGCATTTTAGAAGGAAGACGGGGCATTAATCAGGCTGCTAGTCATTCGGGAGGCCTTACTGTTTGGTGCCCGTTGTCCCCCCGCTGACCCCTGTCACCCCCCGGGCCCCGCGCTGCTGGAAGCTCTTGGAGAGGGAGCGGCCAGAAGGGCGGGGGGAACCGAAAAGCCGCGGAACCAGCGGCGAGGGGGCAGCGCGGGCGGAGGAAGCACGGGAAGGGGAACCGGCAGGCCTAGCTCGCAGGCGGCGGCCGCGGCGTGGGGATGGAGGCCCTGCGGGTCCTGGAGCTGTACAGCGGCATCGGGGGCATGCACCAGGCGCTGAGAGGTGAGGGGCACACCCCACCTCCCCCTACGTTCGCCCTGCCGCCGGCTCGCCGCCTGGGTGCGGGGGAGGGGCCCAGCGGCGAGACGCGGGGGGCGGAGACTGGACAGGGGCGCCCGGTTGCCCTGGAAACCGCCCCCGCGCGCCGTCCCCGCCGCGCGCTGCGGGCGGAGACTCCCTTCCCCCCCCACCCCCCCGCCCCCAGCGTGGCCCGAAGGGCGGGCTTTGCGTCTTCTGTGGACTCGGTTTGTGAGTCCTGTTCGGCGAGGCCAGGCTAGAAAAATCAAGCCAAAATGGTCCCGGCGAGGTGGCGAGAGGGGACGCCTACCTCGTGCGGGTCCCCAGTGTGGCTGCCGCCTGGAGGCGTGGACACCTGCTGCTTCGCCTTCGAGGAAGTCGTGGCGGGGGAGGGGAGGTCCCTGGGGGCCTGGCGGGGGAGGGGGTCTATGTGCGAAGCGAGAGCTACAGTTCAAGGTCAAAGTTAGGGAAGCCCAAGCACACTGTGGAGAGAAGGCGTCGAGGCAGAACGTGCTCAATTCCGACCTTTGACAAGAAACAGCACGTCTTGTGTAGGCGCCAGGAGAGCGGAGTTGAAACTTGGTTGTGACCTTGGGCTGGGTCCTTCACATTTTTGAACGCGTTTCCTGGTTTTCAAATGTGAAAAGTAATCTATTTTCAGGGAAGGCTTATGATGAGGATGAGCGATAAGGCGGGTGAAATGTTCAATGGTGCCTGGTACACGGTAGCCGCGCAAAGGGCTATAAATTATGAGTACGACTCTTCCTTTTCTGTATCTCTTCCATTTTGAGGTTTTAAATTTCTTCAGTGATAAGTTGGAGCTGAGAAGTTTCTTTTCGGTGATGTTCGCTCAAAAATATTTCCAGGCATTGTCGAGGCGCTGAAGATACAGCGTGGCAAATAGACTTCGAGTATGCATGTTTATTCTTAAGTTACTAAGGCAACCACATAACTGAAACTTGCCTGCTTCCTTTTTTTAACTTCCGAGGGCAATAAAAGACTACAACTGTAAGATACAGACAATAATATATAATGAGTTGAATATGATACGTTTTCTGAGCATATGTATTGAGTTTTGGTTGTAGACTAGGTCAGTGATTATTAAATTTTTATTACTTACCAATTATTTGCTGGCTCTCTGCGTTCACTTCTCTTTTCAAAATTTACCAGCATGAAAACAAAGGAAAATTCTAGGGGTGCTTGGCTGGCTCAGAAGAGCACGGGACTTTTGATGTCAGAGTTGAGTTCTAGCCCCATGTTGGGTATACAGATCATTTAAAATGAATGAATGAATGAACTTTCAAAACAGAGAACATTCTAGAACTATTTGTTCTCTTAGTTAATTTTGTAAGATTTTATAATGTCAGCATATTTTCCCTTATCTTGAAAACCCCTAATGACCATAATTTTAAGGCTTGTTTTTTTCTTTATCATAAACTGTAACTCAGCCACTCCTTAAGGGTTTGATATTGGGTTACCCCTAATTTTTTGCAAGTATAAATGTGCTACAGTTACATCTTTGAGCATAAATCCTAATTTCCTCTTTAACTGTGTTTTCTAAAAGTCAAATTACTTCGGTTAACAATAAGAAACTGTGTGCCACTGACTAAGTAAAAAATTATGAGACTCTCTTTTAAGGCTTTTGATAGATAATACCGCAAATTGAGTGCCTTCCTGAGCTATGTATTCATGAGGATTTGCATTATCCTTTTTTTGAACCTTTGCTAATTTGATAGGGAAATCGTATAATTTTAACTTTTTTTTTGGTTAATGAATATTCCAAATATTCAAATATTTACTTAAGTATATTCTCTCCTGTTAGCCAGGGCAACCTGAATTTGTACACATATTTCTGTTACCACTGCTACCATCCTAAACTTTATTAAAATAGTTTCTCAATTGCTCCTCTGTTTCTACTTTGCTTTCCTGCCCCACCCTTTCTCCACAGAAGAGAATGGTCTTTTGCTTCTTAAACCGGATCATGTCACTTCCCTGCTTAAATGGCTTTCCTTCGAGGTTAGAATCACAGTCCCCTCTCCGTCCTCTGCTTTGGAGATCTGGCTTCTGTCTGCCTCTTCCACCTTGTCTGGCACTGTCCCCCTCCTTCTTATATCCAGACTCACTGGGCCTTCCCTGGGCTCCTTAAACCCTCCAGGGTCCGTCAGTGTTCTGGCCTTTGTTTTTGCTGTGGTCTCTGTTCTGAGCACTCCAGTCCCAGACTTTACCACCGCAGCTGCATTTCATGTCTCATTTCTCAGTTCCTATGTGGCCCTTTCACAGCAGCCTTCCTTGGGTGACCCTGTGATCCAGGGTCACCTTCCCGCTGCCTCTCCACCTGGACGCACTCTCATCTTTTGGTTTCAGGCCTACCTATGGGGAGTATTGACTCTTAATCATACCTGATGCCAGTATTTTCCCCACATATTTGTATTCCAGTGTTCATTTGTTTGATGTACCAACATTTAACATTTTTTTGTAGTAAAACGCATTGCTGTTTTTCCATGTGGATTTTTTATAATAAGAAAGACCAAAAAGGTAACGAGCGCTAACTGCAGTATTTATTCGGGACCTATTACGTGTCTGGCTCTGTGTTAATTGTTTTAATAAGATAGTTAGTGGCAAGGCCAGTATTGTAACCCAGGATTCTCCATCTGACCTCTTAACCATGCTGAGCTACCATTTTTATGTTTAGATCTGTTGCTTGAATCTACAGCTTAGATAATAATAAGCAAGCACAAGAGGAATAATAACTTAAATTTTGACAGATTTCTAGATAAGGTTTATGATTAATTTTTTTTATTGTGGTAAAGTATACATAAGATAACCATTTTTAAGAGTACACTTCAGTGGCGTTAACTACATTCACAGTGTTCTGGAAACATCAACACCATCCTTTCCAGAACTTTTTCATCCTCCCAAACAGAAACTCTGTACTCGCTAAACGATGACTCCCCATCCCCCCTTCCCCCAGACCTGTAATCATTATTCCACTTTGTCACTACTAATTTGTCTATTCTAGGTAACTCCTATAAGTGGAGTCATACTGTATTTGTCTTTTTGTGTCTGATTTATTTCACTTAGTATGTCTTTAGGGTTCATCCATGTTGTAATACAGAAGTGCTTCATCCCTTTTTATGGCGGAACAATTCCCCATTATATGCACATGCCACATTTTGTTTCTGCGTTTCTCTGTTGATGGTCTTGGTTGTTTCCACCTGTTGGCTGTTGTGACTAACAGTGCTATGGATGCTGGTTTAAACCTGTTTGATTCCCTGCTTTCAGTTCTTTTGAATATATACGTAGGAGCGGCATTGCTGGAACAAATGATAATTCTGTGTTTAACTTTCTGAAGAACTGCCAACCTCTTCCACAGTGGCTGCACAATTTTATATTCACACTAGTGATGTGTGTTGGGGGGGCGGGTAGGGATTCCAATTTCTCCATCTGTCAAAATGATTTCTTATTCCAATTTTTTTTTTGTAGTAGTTTTCCTAAAGGGTGTGAAGTGATATCCCATTCTGGTGTTGATTTGTATTTTTCTAAGAGCTAAAGAAGTTAAGTGTCCATGTGTTTACTGGTCATCTGTGTATCTTCTTTGGAGAAATGTCTGTTTAAGCCTTTTGCCCATTTTGGAATTGGGTTGTTTTTCTATTGTTGTAGGAGTTCTTTATATATCCTGGATATTAATCCTTTATGAATTATATGATTTGCAGATATTTGCTTCTACCTAACTGAATTTTAAAAGATAAATTTAACTGCATAAGCAGCATGATAGGTTTGTCTGAAAACCAATAGATGTTTTAATACCTCAGTTAAAATTTTCATCTTCAGAAGTAAATGCAATATGCTTGTATATTGTTGCAGTCACTGTGTGGATGCTCCTTTATCTTCTGAGTTTCATTTAACTGTAATTTTTATCAGCATGTCCATGTATTTATGTAGTCCATATCTCCCGGTGTTTCTTTTTGTTCTTGTACAGCTTCTAGAACAGTATTACACTTGTGACAGGGTGTCTGTGGTTGATGTTGAGTTTATTATTGAGTAGGTAATCATTCTACCATTATCTTGATAAAAGCACAGTTTGTTTAGCCCAAATTTTTGTATAATACAGAACCCTTTGTTACAAACCCCATAATCTATTCTCCAGCTAACATAAGCAGAAAAAAAAATATTTTGAAGGACATTTGGAAGTTCACAATATCTACATGTGGTATCAGGGAAAAAGTAAAATGTGGTTTAGAGTGGTGAATAAAGGAAACCTTTAGCGGATTACTGGTGTGTGTGTGTGTGTGTGTGTGTGTGTGTGTGTGTGTAGTCAGCCACTGAGACATCCTTAAAAGTAAAAAAGGCCTGCTTGACCAAATAATTTCTAAAGGTGTTGATTTTGAGTTTTCGTTATATAATATTTAATCATATTTATTTGGAGTTACTCAGCCTTAATATTTTCTGTTAAAATGTTAAGCCATTTGTCACTCTTTAGTTATTTTCTAAATTTCTTTTATCTTCATTTCTCAATGACTTACATGCCAGTTTAGGACTCTCCCAAGCCACTTTGAAAATAGGTGTGCTTAAAACTGCATCGGGCAAGTTTGTTGCTACTAAATGTAGATCTGAATGTCACCTGGGGCCGTTTCTGGGACAGCAGCTGTAAGGGGCTAGAATATGAACTACTTAATTCTTTTTTTTTTTTTTTTAATTTTCTTTGGGATTGTAAAAATGTCCTCTTAATGCCTGTTTTCCCAGAGTTATTCTTATATGACTTGCTGCCAGATTTAAAGTGAACTGAAGTAAAAATGTATCCCGTTTGAAAATACGTATCATTTGTTCTGTTATCTACAGGAGCTATCAGATCATTTTTTCCGAACTTGAAATACAAAGATGAAATATGTAGGATGAATCTTGTGTATTCAAGCGAGGAAAACCCTAACTTCATGGGATGATAGAAATATCTATCTTTTATGTGATGAAAGTGAACAATTTCTTCACCACAGAGTATTCATTAGTGTTTTCTACAGATCAGATCCTTTATCCTGTCCTACTGTGTAGGTGACCAGTTTAATTTGTATTATGACCTGTATCCATTGGGGCTTTCAGGGGCTCAATAAATAGTACCCTTCTTCGTAATTCTGAACAAAGAGAGAAATAAAACAGAAGAGTAAGGCTGACAGGAAATACAAATCTGTATGATTTTTATTCCGAATGAAGTCTGCGTTGGAGGATGTAGCTTAGTGAGGGGGCTAGATGGGTCAGCTAGTACTCGGCCAGACGATTAGGCCGCACACCTTTGGGACCCAGCTGGGGAAGGAAGCAGAACACGTGTCGCCTGTGGGTCGGTCGCTTATTCCCGAGAGCAGCACTGGAAGAGCCGAGCAAGAAGGCCCATGAGGGAGGTCACTCGTCCTTCCCGTGGAAGCAGGAGAGGGATCGGACGGGGCAGGAGTTTACAGGGAACAGAAACTGCTCCCACGGAAGCAACATCAGGAGCAAGAGCCCACACACACCTCACATCCCAGGTGCTGTTAGGAATCCTTCAGCTGTCACCATTTTTCTGTTTTTCAAATGCCATCTCAGTCTTTTAATATTTGATACTTAACCGGTCCCTGACAGTCATTTGGTAACGTTGCATAATTTGAAGTACGATGGTTAGTTTTACAACAGCTTGGTCTTCAATCATCATATTTTCGGCACTGTGAGATAGCAGCATCAGACAGTGTTTACATGGGACAGTTTCCGGGAGAGGCCGTTTCATCTGCTAGGTAAGGGGACCCAGTTCTGTTGTCAGAAGGCCTCGGAATTTCCTAGCTTTGTGGCTGTGGACAGAAACTAAACTTTCTGTGCCTCGGTTTTCTTTTCTATGAAATGGGGACAATGATAGTACTACCCCAGTGAAGTATGAAAATTATGCATTAATAAAAATAAAGCATGTCACTAGTGCTTAGAATGGGGTAAGTGCTCAGTAAATAGGGGCAGCTATTACCAAAATTACTAAAGTTATAGAAAGTTATTACATGTTGTTAAAAAAGAGCCTTTAGAAGAAACTGATTATTAAAGTATTTGAAGTTGTCAGAGAGCTTTCAGACTAGATTTGAATTATGCAGGACTAGATCAGTGAAAGAATTATTTATAGCCATAGAAGATGATATGGAATGAATATGTAGAAAAAGGTAAAAGAGAAGGGCAATGAAGAGAGTAGAAAGTTTTATTTTGTTCTCTCGATTCTCTGGAAAGCGTCTTATCCACGAGGGAATAGGTTTCCGAACCTGGATCTCCTTTTGTGCATTTCCCTGGCTTCCTCTTCAGTGTTTTTGGAACTACTCCATGTATTTCTCTGAGTGATCAAATTAATGCCATTATTTAGGAGTCAGGCAGAACTGCTGAGTTCGAGCTGTGTGAGTACTGGAAAGCTGTTTGACTTTCTGAGCCCGGGTACTCTGTGAGACGGATGTCATAATATTTCCTCATCGTTTGGTATTATGAATAATGCTAAATGAAACAGTTGATGTCGGAAGTACACTGTAGGTACTGGATAAATCTTTGCTCCTTTTCTTTTTCCCACGCTGTTTTGTAACCAGCTTTCCCTACTTATTGTATTGGATGACTTCATTGTAAAATCAGGGTAATAACTAACCTAACAGGTTTGGTAGGAGGACTTGATGAAGCTTATACATAGAGGTGATATAGTTCCTAGTATATAATATATAATAAGTAATACTGCTGATTTTCCTTGGGAAGTTGAACATTTTCATATACTTGTTTTGTGATTGGTATATTCTTTTTCATAAGTGGTGCTTTGCTGTTCAGTTTTGTTAGGATATTGTTTCTAAGCAGGATTTTGGAAGATGATAGAGTTTTTCAGATAGTCAAGAGGTCAAGAAGGATAAAGTTATATTAGACAGAAGGAACATTCTGTACAGACACACAGACATGAAATAGCATGGTCTACGTGGAGACATATAAATATTAAAACATTATTGTAATATAAATGCTATAAGAAGATAGATTTTTATGAGGTACCAAATCATGAAACGCCATACAACCTGATAAGATGCTTGGGTTTTTATTTCCTAAGTCTGTTTAGCAAATGAAAGTTATGTTAATGGAACTATCAGTTACGTTCTAGAAATTTTACTGTGTCACCATAATGTGGTAGTGGTAGGAAGTGGAGTATAGAAGCATGGTGACCAGTTAGGAGATGATTGTCCAGAGTTCATGAATTTAGGCAGAGCCAACAAATGGAGAAGATGACTTGGGTTATACAGGATCTAGCATCAGCAAAACCTGATAGTTATTTGAGTGTTAGGTTCCTAGGTTATGACTTGGGTAATTTATCGGAGGGGACTGGTGTAAGTCAAGGTTGGGGAGAAAGAATAGGTTCCCATTTGGGACTTGCAGAGTTTGAGTTGTCCGTACGACTCCGGGAAATGGTACATGCTTGTCTCTTTTGGCCCGAGGGATCGATGGGACCAGATATAAAGATTTGTTTCTGTGTATGTGCTGAGTGTAGGGAAGAGGACGTCCCAGCTGCAACACTGAGGGGCAGTGACTTTGTGTGGCCGGGTAGAGAAGATGTAGTCACAGAGGGAAGCTGAGCAGGAAGAATTAGAGAGCAAGAAGGAGAACTGAAAGAACACTGCGCCACGAAAATGAAGGGAGGAGAGGATTCCAAGGAGTGATTTGGTATTAAAAACCAAGTAAAATAAGGACTAAAATGTGTTCTTGGCTTAGTTGCCATTTCCTGGCTGGAATCCTATGTCATAGTCTTCTGAGAGGTATTAATCAGTTTGCCTTGAGGGTTGAATAAGTTCAGGAAACTCTTCATACGATATTGGTCCGGAAAAGTCTCAGGACGCATGAATTTACCAAGAGTGCTGAGAAGCCCTGCCAGGAAGGTGCTGTGTGGTTGAAACCCGCACTTCCCATGTGTGTGTGTGTGTGTGAGTGAGAGAGAGAGAGCAAGGAACACTCTTGAAGTAGGGTCAGCGATCGCACTTACTAGCGTCCTGTGAAATAACGTTGCCTAGAGCGTGCCTTGGGAAGTGCCTTCTGGGCAGCAGGAGGGCACTGGTGGTGCTGTGGGCGAAGGCGCCAGGCCCGGTGAGTGAGAAGTGCCAGGGCGACGCGCGGGGACGCGTGTGCCTGGCCTTTGATGAGGTCGACAACGCTGACCCGCTCTGCAGTAAGCTTCTCTGCGGTTTTCCGCTAAGGCCACATTTGGTAGTGTTCCCATTATCTCTGTTTTTTTCCCTAAAGGGTCCAAAACTGAGCTCCTGTTCTCTGCGGGCCTTCAGAGCTTCCGGCTCCGGCAGCCCGCCGCAGCCTCCCGCCACGAGCCGTGGCCGTTGTCACTTCTTCTCCGTTACTCACTGGCTCTCCCTTCAAACTCTGTTGATACCTCCGTCCTTCCTCTCTGGCCTCACCTTTACCCCCTCGTCCGTAACCTCTGGATTCGTTTGTAAGTTTCATCAGCGTAATCTGGGTGCCACCCCAGAGCCCCTGGGCCCCGCCTGCCCCCTGGCGCCTGCTGCTTAGTCCGTGTCGTTCCCCGACTCTGCTGCCGCCTCGTCCCGTAAAGGGGCCAGATTGCTTAGCCCACCCCCAGTGTCCCGACTGCAGTGTGGCTCCACAAGCTTCCTGGAGGGGTCTCTTAACACAGCCCGAAGTGGAGAGGAGGGGAAGAGTCAGGCCTCTGCAACAATAGAAAGTATCCATATATTGGTCTCTGCCCCCAGTTCCTGGCACAGAGCTCCCAAAACCCTTATAGTTTCCTGAGTGATAAGAGCACTAGGGGTATCTTTTGTTCTCGTATGTGGCCTTTGACCCTGGTTCCTGACACAGAGCTCCTAAGGCCCTTGGAATTTTCTAGGTGGTAGAAGTGTCTTTTGTTCTAATGAGGCGGCTCTTGATCTGCTCCTGGAGAGCGTCAGGATGGCGGCTGGTCACTAGGCAACCGAGGGTAATGAGAGTGGAATGTCCAGCTTCACTCCCATCCTCTGGGAAGGAGAGGGGCTGGAGAGCAAGTTGATCGTAGATCATGCGTACGTGATGATGCCTCCATAAAAATCCTACAAGTAAAGGCTTCAGAGAGCCTCTGGGTGGGAGAACACCTCCACGTGCCATAAGGATGGTGCACCCCCAGCTCCATGGCGACAGAAGCTGTGCTCAGGGCTCTTCCAGACATTGCCCTGTGTATCTCTTCCTCTGTCTGTTCATCTGTATCCTTTGTCACATCCTTTATGATAGTGATCATAATTGGTGTCTGACTTTGGGGCAGTCTTGTGGATCTGAGCTCGGAACGTAAGGGGTCTTTGCTGAGTCTGGTTAATATCAAAGTGAATTGTGGACATCCATCTAGGGTCAGAAGTGTTGTGACCATAGTAGCAGTGTGGGAGTAGGGGAGAGTCACAGGTGTGTTTTCCTGTAAGGCCTCGTGAGATGACTTCTCATCAGGAAGAGACATGGTGGAGGAGTCAGCAGGTGCCTTCTCTGTCTTCCTCTCCCCACCAGCCTTCCCTGCTCAGATACATGTGGGGATGCAGAAGTGTTGCTTTGGACCAAATAGTGCCGTTACTGCTGGGCTCCTGTTGCCTTTGGTACATGCCTCCCCCTGCAGCCGTGGGGAGTGGTGGTCCATACAGCCTGCCTTCCCAGTCCTTCACGAGAGAGCAGCTGGCTGCGTTTGCTTGTCGGGCTGTGGCCAGTTTAGTGACACCCTGCCTTTTGTTTGCTTTCCCTCCTTCCCTGCCTCACTGGCCCCTGCTCTGGCTACTTTGGGGTTTTCCCTCCCATAAAGAGCATCTGCTGCCTAGCTTCGCCTTGGGTTCTTTTTTAGGAAACTTGGACAGAAGATCATTGCAACAGCCTTTTAACTAGCATCCTTGATTCTGCTCTGTCTCCTCTAATTCGTTTTCAACACGGTGTCACCGTGATCCTTTAGAAAGTATTAGATAAGTCATTCCTCTGATTAAAACTTTTAGGAGGTTTCTCCTATCACTCAGTGAAAGCTTCAGTCCTCCTCAGTCTAGAGAGCCAGCCGTTTTCCCTCTCTGAGCACATTTCCAGTGCTCTCCCTTGCTTTCTTATTCCAGGCTGGCTGTCTCAGTAAGTTGTGCCTCTGTCACGGAGTCCCATAGACTGGAACCACAGAATTTATTTCTCCTAGTTCTGGAGGCTGGGAAGTCCAAGATCAGGGTGGCCAGTGTGGTTGAATTCTGGTGAGAGCCCTATTCCAGGTTTCAGAGTGCCGACTTTACCTGGTATCTTGACATGGCTGAGGGCAGAGGAAGGAGGTGAACTCTCTCATGACTGTTAAAGGGCACTTATCCTCTTCACGAGGACTCCCCCTTCATGACTTCATCTCATTCTCATTACTTCCCAAGGGCCCATCTCATAATAATAGCACATCGGGAGATAGACTTTCAACATAGGAGTCTGAAGGGAGGGACACAAAATTCAGTCCATAATACCAGTCTCCTTGCTGTTCCCCTTACAAAACAAGCATGCTCCCATCTCTGTTCTAGAAAGTTCTTCTCAATATCGATTTGCCTGTTCCTTCATTTCCTTCAGCTTTTTGCTATTGAGACATTCTCTAACCAACCTATATAAAAACAGAATCAATCCCTTGTCCTACACTATCTGTAGGACTTACTCGTTTTGTTTTTTTCCCATAACTTTTCATTGTTAGACATATTATATACTTATTTATCATTTGTCTTCCCCCATCCCACAAGGATGTAAGTTCCATAAGAAGATAGCCTTTGTCTGGAACATTGCTTATACCTATTTGTTGAATGAATGAGCAAGTGAATAAATATACTAGGGTCATGTTTGCTATGAAATATGCATAGGTGGAAGTAGATATTACTGTACTGCGATAAGTGTAAATTTAGGTATTAAGTCTAAATCACAAAGGTCATTTTTCTTTGGGGAAATGAGGTAAGTCAGCATTTCTCAAAGTGTGGTCCGTGGATAGTGTTTTGAAGGATGTTAATAGGTATTATGTAGGAGATAAGCCAGTGTGTGTGTGTGTGTGGCCAAATAAGTAGAATCATGAAGGGTTTTCATGGCTACATGTGACATTTTAATAGACAATAGAGATTGTTTTTGTGCTACATGATAAAATGTGAAATTTTCTCAAAATAGTCAAGTGTATTGGGAATAAGTTGGTTTTAACTAAATGTAGAATTTTAACCATATGTTAAAGTGAGCTATAGTGAAAATTATGAAGTTCAAGGTTTTTTTTTTTATCCTTTTATGCACGTCAAGAAATAGTACCTCTTTGTATGGAAAGTTGAAAAGAAGAGGTTGATATATGACAGCAAATCTGCAAGTAATTACAGAAGGATTATTACCATAGAACAGGGAGATTAAAGTCGCATGTAGAATTTGGTATTTGTTGGTGTCTAGAGCGTTTTTAGGATTTCTTTTGGCCTTTTGCTTTGCCTGTGGAAGACTACCCAGTGATATTCCCCAAAAAAGTGCCTTTCAGAAATAGTGCCAATCGGCTCTCACCCTGCCTAAAAGCAAAAACACCTGTCTCTCATTTTTGCAAAGTAGGTAGAACGTAGTTGAGATTTTTAAAAATACGATAAATACCATTATCTTATGTGGACCAATAGTTGCTTTTACTGTTATCCATGAATTCTTTTCATTCTGGGATTTTAAGTTGCCGCAAAGTGAGCAAAAAACCTTGGACAAAAGTAAAACAAACTCCATCTGAGAATTGGTCACAGCAGTTCTTCAGCAGCCATTAGTAATTTTTGGTTCAAACACAATAGTGAATTTAATAATCCCTTAGTGAGTGAGACTTAATTTAAGAAACAAGTGTCTGAGCCTTTTAGCATGTACGTGACCTTCATAGGCTTTGGTATGTTTCATAATTATAGGAGAATTTGGGTCCAGGAAGAACCCAGAATATGAAAGACTTCTAGTTACACAATCGAATTAGACTTTGAACTCTCATAGATCCAATTAGAGATACTAAGTAAGTAGTTTCCCCTTGCTTCCATTTTTCCTGAAAACCCTGACATTTAAATGCTAATAAAGTACCAGAGTAGTTTCTCTGCTCCTTCTGAAGGCATTTTATTCTTGTGGCTCCAGTTGACTCTTGTGGTCATTGTTGCTGAGTCAATTGTTTAAATTCTTTGAAAATTTAAACTTAATGGCAGTCTGTTGATTTGACTTAATACTGACCATTTGTCTGACCCTTGCTCTGCCATCCAGTGAGATTTCTTTTTATTAATTTTGAAATGTTAGAATGTTGGTGACCATGACTGGGGGAAAAGATGTGAGTCTATCATTTTATAGACTTTTATGGGCTAGCATTTTAATATTTGGCAAGGGAAACATCCAGAGTTCTGCTTCTTTAAAGATATTCTCTTTTTCATTTCTCCTTTGATTATAAAAATCAAAGGGCTTGTGATTACATTATTTAAAACCAGACCAAAAAGCATATACGTATGCCTTTATAGACATATTTGTCATAAATTCTTCAACACAATATATTCATTTTTCCCAAATGTGTTAGATTTCAAAAAGAGAATATGGGCTTATATCTTAGTTTTCATAAAGGAGCTTCATAGTCCTCAATTACTGTATTTTTTTAAATGTTTTTTTAGTTATTTCTGAGAGAGAGAGAGAGAGGCAGCGTGAGCAGGGGAGGGTCAGAGAGAGAGGGAGACAAAGAATCCGAAGCACGCCAGGCTCTGAGCTAGCTGTCAGCACAGAGCCCAACGCGGGGCTCAAACCCATGGACCCTGAGATCATGACCCGAGCCAAAGTCTGACGCTTAACTGACTGAGCCACCCAGGCGCCCCTCAATTACTGTATTTTGATAGCAAAGTGATACAGTGTTGCTTAGTTCAGTTACATTAGCCTGAAAAGATGTCATACCTGAAAAAATGTTAGGCGCTTATTGAAGTCACTTGATGGAATTGATGAAAAATCAGTTGAATTAAGAGATTTAGAAATAATTTTTAGAAGGATGACCTTGCAGTTACATGGGTTAGATATCAGTGTAAACAGACCTGGAGATTATTTCCAGAGTAATATGGTAGGGATTACTTTGTGAAGATCATAAATAGTTAATGGGTATTTGAGGTTGGTGTAGAGTTTCCAGTGACCTCATTTGTGAACTCAAAAATTGCTAGCTCTCAAATAACTTTGTCTGAAGGGAATTTGAGGTACTCTTGAAAACTTTTTTAGGGGCGCCTGGGTGGCTCAGTCGGTTGAGCATCCGACTTCGGCCCAGGTCATCATCTCACGGTTTTTGAGTTCAAGCCCTGCGTCAGGCTCTGTAGGGACCGCTTGGAGGCTGCACCCTGCTTCAGATTCTGTGTCTCCCTCTCTCTCTGCCCCTCCCCACCTCACATTCTCACTTTCTCTCTCTCTGTCAAAAATTAAAAAAAATAAAACTGTTTTAGATGACTTAAAAGTGACTGTTGATGATAAAGACTCTGATTTCAAGGATGCAGGTGAGAAAGTAGAATAAAATTATGCCATGAAATTTGAGTAGAAAAAGCAATATTTCTAGATAGACTAATAAGATAGTGCTATTTAAGGGGCGCCTGGGTGGCTTAGTCGGTTAAGCGTCCGACTTTCGCTTAGGTCATGATCTCGCGGTTCGTGGGTTCGAGCCCCGCGTCGGGCTCTGTGCTGACTGCCAGCTCAGAGCCTGGAGCCTGTTTCAGTCTGTGACTCCCTCTCTCTCTGACCCTCCCCTGCTCACGCTGTCTCTCTCTCTCTCCTAGAAATAAATAAAACATTAAAAAAAATTAAAAAAAAAAAAAAAATAAAATAAAATATATTTGTATAACTAGAGGTGCCTCAGTTGATTAAATATCCAACTTCGGTTCAGGTTATGATCTCATGGTTCGTGGGTCCGAGCCCTGTGTCTGTCTCTCTGCTGTCAGCTCCGAGCCTGGAGCCTGCTTCAG
Organism: Proteles cristata cristata; assembly: GCA_017311185.1. NCBI lineage: Eukaryota > Metazoa > Chordata > Mammalia > Carnivora > Hyaenidae > Proteles > Proteles cristata. The sequence goes on along the minus strand of JAESUZ010002067.1, from coordinate 1,420,540 downwards.
ATTCTTTGTGTGTATGTGTGTCTCTCTCTGCCCCTCCCCCACTCATGGTCTGTCTGTCTGTCTCTCTCAAAAATAAATAAACATTATAACAATTTTAAAAATAAAAAATTAATTTGCATAACTAAATTAAGAAATTATATAATATGAAGTCATTTGAATATTTCAGCTCTATCTTTTCATCATCTATATAACAAAAATGGCCATGTATACATAATTTTGGATATTCTCCTGCAGACACTGGGTATCGGCTTTCATTCTAGCTGTCTTATACTTGGGCAGTGTATATTTGTACATATGGCATATACACAGAATGCACGTGTATATAATGTACATGAGTTTGGACATAGGAAAAGTCCAGTAAGGACGTACACTGTCCATTTTTCAGTGTTAGGTCCTGGAGAGTGGGGTAGGGATCGTGGGCTCCTTGCTGTCCTTACACATGAGGAACATTCCTGCTTCAGAGCCACTGTATGCGTTGTTCCCTCTGCCCGGAATGCTGTCTCCCTGATAGACACATGACTAGCCCGTTGTCTTTATTCATATGTCACCTTCTCAGGGCTTCCCTGCCTACTGTCAAAAATGACTTTCTCTGCTCTGCCTCCCTGTCCTCCTTCCCGTTTAATTTTTTTCCCCCCTAGCACTTATTTCTGCCTATCATACTATTTACTTATTTATGGCTTAGATTGACTCCCTCCCCTTCTAAAATGTAAGTCCAGGAGGGTGGGGATTTTGTTGTTTTATTCTGTTTTGTTCACTGTGTGTCAGTGGAACCGACAGTTTAAGGACTGATGTTATTGTCAGCTTGCTTTTTGAAAGGATATACCAGTTTATGTATAGCGTTCGTTTGACCACAATATGCCAATAAAGTTTACTACAGGAAATTGTTACTTTAATTTTTTATATTACTGGTGAAATTGAATATTTACAAGTATTTTAATACTTATTCATTTTATTTTTAACTATACATTTGTCTAAAAATGAGGAAATACTTCCTCATCTCTCCCGTTTAATTATTTGCAGTTTTAAGCTCTTCCCCCACTTAACCAATCCCAAAACATGATTGTTCACGTTAGTCCGGGATTTATAGTTGAGTCGCCAAGATGTATGTTTCATTGTGTTAGGAAAGTGGACTATTTGGACCTGGGAACCATAACTCTGCCAGAGTCCCGGAAGCCTTGAGGATGAGCAAAGTTAGGAAATCCTGAAAACCATTCATTTGTTCAACATGGAATTCTTAAGAGCTTTCTGCGTCTTTTGCTCTGCTGTGCAGTAAAGATACGCCAGTAACTGGACAGGTATAATCTTTTCCTCCAGAGAGTATTATTTACTGGGAGATACTGGTGCTACACAAATGAAGAAGAAAAGTTCAAAATGAAAATTATACGTCATGTTCATGGGGATAGACACTGCACGATTCATAGCTTTTTGGTCTTTACTCAACACGCATTCATGAACATTAAAATAAATTATAGCTTTCTTTTTTCACTTAGACTATCTTGAATTTTTCTTGTCATTACATATATTTGTAAACTTGTTTTTTCTTAATTTTTAAGAAATGTTTATTCCTGAGAGAGAGAGAGAGATACAGCGTGAGCAGGGGAGGGTCAGAGAGAGGGAGAAACAGAATCTGAAACGGGCTTCAGGCTCTGAGCGGGCGGTCAACACAGAGCCTGATGCGGGTCTCGAACCCATGAACTGTGAGATCATGACCTGAGCTGAAGTCGGACGCTTAACCAACTGAGCCACCCAGGCGCGCCTATAAACTTGTTTTTTAATGGTTATATAATATTCCATTTTATGAAGTTCTTGTTCAAAGCAGTCAACTATTTTTGGACATTTAGGTTGCTTATAATTTTTCGCTATTATAAATAAAATAGTAGCTTTTATAAATATATATCTTTTTATTTATATAGATATAGAAAAATATAGAAAGATATAGATATATAGAAGATATAAATAAAAGATATTTATTTAAAATATATCTTTAAAAGATATATCTTTAAAAGATATCTATAAAAGATATAGAAAAATAATATCTTTTATAAAAAATCTTTCATGTTGGTTTATTATTGTCTTACATATTGGTTTCCTATTGCTGATGTAACACATCACCACAAATTCAATGGCTTAAAGCAACACAAATTGATTATCTTGTAGTGCTGGAGTTCAGATGTCTTAAAAGCAAGGTTTTTCCCAAGCTGTCTCCTTCTGGAAACTCAAGGGGACAATGTGTTTCCTTGCCTTTTTCAGCTTCTCAAGGTCACCTGTGTTTCTTGGAGCATCACTTCTTCCTCCACCTTCAGAGCTAGAAGTAGAGCATCTTCCAGATTTTCTCTCTGACCTCTGTTTCCTTCATCATGTCTCCTTCTCGGACTCTAACCCGCCTCTGTCCTTCATGTGACAGCACGGAGCCTACCTGCATAACCTAGGGTGCTCTCCTCTTCTTAGGGTCTTTAATCCTATCTTCCAGGCAAAGTCCCTGTTGCCATGGAAGGTAACAGTTTTGCATGTTTCATGAATTAGGATGGGGACAGATTTTTTTTTGGTGGGAAGTCACTATTCTGCCTATCACGTCTTAGGGTATGTGCCCAAATATAAAATTGCTAAGGCCAAAGCAGTTTTGAAAGCTTTAGACACCTACTGCCAAACTGCCCTCTCAAACACTGAGTCCTTTCTAGCATTCTGTATTCAATTTCTTATTTAAAAAAATCATTGAACTCTTGCTAATAATCATAGCAAACATTTATTGAGTAATTACTGCACAGCCAGCACAAATGTAAGAGCTTTATAGGTATTAGCTGAGTTAATCCTCAGAAAATTCTGTGACATAGGAACTTTATTATCTCTGTTCTCTCACTTTCATGGATAAAGACACTGAGGCTTAATGAGGTCAAGTAACTTGCCTAAGTCACATAGCAGGAAATAGAGCTAAATTTCAAACATAGCAGAGAAAGAGCTAGATAGGTAGATGCCCATATCCTAAAATTTTCTTAGGACTTGTGAATACAAACATACATACACACTCTGAATAAAATATCTCTGTAGGGTGTTCGTATGTGAATTTTGATAAAAGAATGGTAGCTAGTATTTGTTGAATACCCTGCGGCTTAATGGGAAAAAGTTTGCAGAGAAATACATAGTCAGGAGGAGATGCAGAAGAGGAAGAATGAGAAATAAGATAATTGAAGTGCTTTTTCCTCTGAGATCTTAGGACTAATTTATACTTTCTGGTTCAGTGCAAAATTGTAAAACTTAATCCTTCTAAAGGTGCCTGTAACAGAAATTCAGGATAGGGTTTAAAACTTTATAAAGTCAATAATGAAAAGGATAAGCTTTAAGAAAGGTTTACTATATATAAAGCAAAGAGGGGCTCAGAATAGCAGGACAAATTGAGAGAGGAGTTTTTTGTTTTTGTTTCTGAGAGAAGGGTTTTTAGCTTAATTTTGGGATTTTTATGATTGATAACATAATTATATTTTTACAAGTCTTTTTTTTCTTTAATATCTGGTTAGACACAGAGTACTAATGCTTATATCATTTCTTCATTGACTTCCATGAGTATCTCAGAAATGATCATCTTTTAAATTGTAAGAGAATCTCAACAAAGAACATTTCTACTTTTTATAGTGATGAACCATTCATAGATGTTTGTTCATTCTAAGCAGACTTACGGAAAACAAAGTCTTTGTTGTTTAAACCTGTAATAGTGTGGATAACGTGTTTTAAATGGCTTGTTTCTTAACTGTTTACATAAACGTTTTTAAACATGGTCATGCCTTTAAGAGATTAATAGGAAGGCTTAAATGCTATGGGAAAATGGAGAAGACAGATTTATATCCTTTGAATTCTAAGTATAAAAATAGGTAGCTTTCAAGTCTACATTTTTGACCGTATGGCTATTTACTTGTTAATCTCTCTCTTTTTTTTTCAATGTTTTTATTTATTTCTGAGAGAGAGAGAGACAGTGTGAGCTGGGGATGGTCAGAGAGAGAGGGAGATACAGAATCTAAAACAGGCTCCAGGCTCTGAGCTAGCTGTCAGCACAGAGCCCGACACAGAGCTGGAACCCATGAACCATGAGATCATGACCTGAGCCGAAGTTGAACGCTTAACTGACTGAGCCACTCAGGTGCCCCTACTTGAACTATGGCACTGTAGTTTTAATTCTTATTTTTTATTCTTTTGACTATTGTAGAGTTGGTGGGATAAAATAATGCATTGAGTTATATCTATTTACTGGACTGTGTGTGTGTGTGTGTGTGTGTGTGTGTGTGGTCTTGCAATCTGTTTGCCATGTTTTGAGAATGTATCCAAATGTTTCTTGTCTGTCCTTGGTACCTTCCTTTTGTGATTTCTCAGGGTCATGACCAAGAGAAGTTTTGAATTCTTTTGTTCCAAGATAAAAATAGTTTTATGTGTGTTTGCTTTTCACTGATTACAAAAGCATTCTACTGTTATTGTTAAGAAAAAGACCAAATTATCCAAAAAGCTTAAAGGAAGAAATAAAAATTAACCCCAAATTCTCTGTACTACCAAGAGGTAGCCCCTGTTGACATTTGCTGGGATTTTTTCCTTAATGTGGGTACATTCACATACACTTTACAAAACTTGAATTATTACTGAACAAGATTATTTACTGACTTGTTTTTTTGTCCTTAAAAATCTCTATCACTCCATATCAGTATATTACAGGTATCATTTTTAATATGGTTGTTCTCATACATATATGCAGCCTTACAGCTAGATTGTCCAAATATTTCTGAGCATAAAGTGTTATGAGCGGAATCTCTAGGGCTAGTAACAGAAGAGTTGAATCCGTGTACACTACTGTCAGAAAGAGGGGGGATACCTTTCTCTCAACACTCGCTTGCACTAGAGAGTGTTCATTTTATAAGACCCTTCCTAAGTCTGATAAGTGAAACTGATGAATGTGGATTTCTGTCATTATTGAAGTGCGACATCCTTTTATATGTTAGTTGATCACAAACAATTCTTTACTTTGAATTGCCTGTAATTGACATCTTTATTTTGACCTCTTTTACGTTCAGAACTTGAATTTTGTAGGAATTGTTAAGACCGTTCAACTGAAAATATTATATGCTCCCTGAAAGAGCTTGGAGATACAGCTTACAGGTGGCTCTCTACTTATTTGTTGTATTTAGAATACATGTAAAGGATTAGGTAATTAGGTAGCCCTGTAATGAAGTCCTTGCCTCCCAAATTGAGACTCTGGCGATTATTGCCTCAACTTAAGACATCTGGGGAGTGTTTGACCAAGAGATGTGCTTCTGTTTGGTAGATATATAGTTAATTAATTTCTCGTTCACAAGGCTTTTGGTAAAGTTCATGTTGTTCCACTTGCCGAGTTGGAATTTGAAATGCATTTATTTCTGCATAGTGACAAGTGATATTTAAGTGTGTGTTCTCTTAAATGCCTGTTAGAACTGTTGTTTCCAAGTTACAGAAAACAATCGAAACTGGTTTACATAAAAGTTGTAAATACTCATGTGATGACTAAGATCAAATATAGGCTTGGTTTGGGGTACAGCTTAAAGGGGTTCAAATCATGTCACCAGGAGCCAGTCTTCTTCCTCAGTGTGTCTGTCTCAATTTTGTTCTTTCTGGCGTGGGAGCATTTTTATATACATGCTCCCCTTACTGCATCAAAAGGCTGTAGTAGCTGCTGAACACACATCCTTCCCTTCCATGGTTAAACTCAGTAAGGAAGGTCAAGCATCTCTTCCTACTTGCCCAAGAAAAAGTCAGGTGTTCTCTCTTATTGTGCCGAATTGGCTTATTTTGTATTGTTTGCCCTTCCTGAACCTACTCTGGAAGTCTTGGCTCAGGTACTTGACACATGCTTTCATAGAAACTAGGGGAAGGGGTTGCGGCCATCTGAACCATTTGACAGAAAGTGAGTGAGGTGAGATACCCAAAAGAAACGCTGAGATTATTGCCAGAAAAAAAGGATGCTGGCAAAGCACAACACAGGTGTCCACCTATCTCATATCCTCAGTACCCAGCAGAATGCCTAGTACAGGATAGGCTCTCTAACAAATACTTATTTAACATCAGTGTAAGATAAATAGAATTTTGTAGGCCATTCTGGAAACTTTGTTGTGTTTCCAAGGTAAAAATGTGACCTAAATGTCAAACAGTCTTCTTAAAAAATGGTCTTTTAGATATTGATAAACACCTGAGTACAGGATTATTAAAGCCTTTTAAGCTAGTCCTGTTCTGACACTGAAGAGGGAAATCAACAGTCAGGAGTTGAAGTTAGAGATCAAGTACACTCATTTTCATACTATTCAATCAGACGTTTACTGAGGGCCTGTTGGGCGCCAGTTATAGGAATGTCGGGGTGCTGTAAGTCACACTGGGATGCACATGTGGTGGCGCGGGCTCTATCAGATCATACAGCCTAGTAAGAGAGGTGGTGTCCTGGGATAAATGTGAACTACCCAGTGCAATGACAACCTGAGGGACTGGCCCCCACTTCAGTCCCATGGGCTCAGTGAAAGCCTCCTTGAGGAGCCATGCCCAGGCTGAATGACTCCTGAGGGACCAGTAAGAATGATCTAGAACAAGAAAGGTGGTATCAGAGGTTGGACAGGGTAGGATAGGCTTTTAAAAACTATGTGCAGAGGCACTAGGATTGAGAAATGATGGCCCTTCTGGGACATGATAAGTAGTTGGATATTATCTGGGGAAAAAGTGTATGTGTATGAGTGTGGTGGGTATGAGTTGGAAGAAAGTGAGGTTGATTGAGGGACAATGTCAAGAGACAAAGCAAGACAGCTAGGCAGCATGAGATCATGCTAAGAAGTTTGGATTTTATCAGGAAGCCAGCAGTGAAGTACCAGAGGACTTGGAAGCTCTAGAACGGTTTCATTAGAACTAGGAGGAATCTGGGGGAACCCCATGAGTGTAAGTCTACTGATATCAGTTCAGAAAAAAAGAGCGCTTGATGCTTTCATGTTTTTTAAAAAAAATTGACATTAAGTGTTACATATATTGATGTGTGGAGCTTATAAATAAACATGTCCATTGAACTCTGACCATCTCCCTTGATAAGGTTTCTAAAATACAGACTTCCTATAAGAAGCAAAAGCAAATGAAGGTTTATTTTTCTTTTAGACGAAACAGAATTTAAAAATAAGCAATCTGATATTGCTTCCCAAGTTTTAAAAAGTTAACAAAACTTGACTGGAAGGAGACATTTCTTAATATTAGGACAAGAAGTCATTTTAAAACGCCAAGCACCTTTTCTAAAAAGGGCTTATGAGCACTTAGTAATCATTAAAAGGTCTGTTGCATGAAAAGCCTGAGAAATTAAAGAAATGAAGGTTGTGTCCTCTCTTTAGTAATCATCATCAATGTTTATAGTTTGGCCTTTGTTTTATGCCAAGAGCCGCAGAGGCTGTTGGGTAACACTCCAGCCATCATTCCAAAAGGAAACCAGGACTTCCTTAGTGGGAGTTCTTATGTCACCTTCTAATCAGTATTATGACAAATCGTCCGAGGAAGGCTTGCAATGCAGTAGTATTGGGTGAGAGGTTACCGGGGTGAGAAAATCCGTGAGGTTGATGATTATTGCTCCAGAGTCGCAGTGGTTTTGCTTTTGAGACTCTGAGGTTTAGTCCATGGTGGTGGTATTAGTGCTGGTATTGCTATTCATGCTGTTCGTATCAGATTTTTGAGTTGTTTATTTCATGTATGATTTTGCTTAGTTTTCTAAATTTTTTAATATTTTCCTAAATCAAGTCTTCAAAGTTGTTCTCCAGGGAACATAGATGTGACTTTTAAAAAATAATGAAGAGGGGCGCCTGGGTGGCTTAGTCGATTAAGCGTCCGACTTTTGCTTGGGTCATGATCTCGCGGTTCGTGGGTTCGAGCCGCGCATCGGGCTCTGTGCTGACTGCCAGCTCAGAGCCTGGAGCCTGTTTCAGTCTGTGACTCCCTCTGTCTCTGACCCTCCCCTGCTCACGCTGTCTCTCTCACTCCTAGAAATAAATAAAAAACATTTTAAAAAATTTAAAAAATAATGAAGAGATAGCATTGTATAGTGACAAATGGTGACTTCACTACCATGGCGAGCACAGAGTCATGTACAGAATTGTTGAATCACTGTGAGGTACAGCTGAAACTAATATTGAGTGCCAACTATACTTAAATAAAAAAATGAAAAAATAATGAAGAAAGTGTTTATTTGCTTAGTAGAAATTTACTTCATAAGGAAAATTTTATATTAAAGGAGGGATTCTTATACCTCAGAGAAGAACAATGTTTTAATTTTAAAACCTCCCTGACCTCCATAAATATATACTTTGTATATCCATCCCCGTGGGTCTAGCAAAATGTTTTGCACACGACTCAATAACTGTTTGTTGAATTACATTGATCTGGTCTAAATAAGCATTGAACCTGAAATTCTCTTCTCACCACCCCCCCACACCCCATATCGAAACAACGGAGGTAATTTAGGATTAGCTTCATGCTTCCATCAGGATTAGGTTCAGCTGTTAATAATAGAGACATCGAAAATAATAGTGTCCAAAAGAAGGCAGAAATTTGTTTCTCACGTAAGTCCAGCCATAATGATCCAGAGCTGCTATGGTGACTCTGAAATCCTTCAGGACCCCCTCCCCTGCTCCTCCTTTGCCTCATCAGCCTGTGAAGTGACCCTTCTCTGCATGGATGAACACGGTGATTAGCGTGCCAGCCACTACATTTAGTTTTCAATTAACAGAAACAAACCAACAGTAGAAAGGCCAGAGAGCGCAAACTATCACCTTCCTCTTTTTTCTTACACCTTCATTTCCGTTCTCAAGGTCCTCCTCCAAATGCATTGTCTCCTCTTCTCCAGATTGCCCTGTGTTCTCTGGCATAGCATCTTTATTTTTCTTTCCGTGTAAATTCAATGTGTTCCTTTTTAAACACTAGTTTGGCACCTTTCTTCCTTGACCCACTTCCCCAGCTCTGGTCTGTCGCAGATGTCAAGCGTTTCCTGTCTCCTTTCTGGTTGATGGGCTCTTGTATTTCGTTAGATCTTAGTAACAATGATCTAGTGTATATCTTGACCCGAAGTAAGTTTGTTTTTTGGTTAATTGTTAGCTAAACTTCTAAGGCGATTTTTCCTAGGAAATTGAATGGACTTTGTAAAAAAAAGTTGAGACTTGTTTTAAATTTTATTTAATTCATGGAATTTGCAAGTTTTAAAATGCAAGAATCTTTAAAAAGAAACAGGAAATATACTTGTGAATAGTGATAAAACACTTAGCAATCATTTTATTTATTTTATTTACTTTTTTTAGAGAGAGAGTATGTGACTGGGGAGAAGGGGCAGAGGGAGAGAGTCTTTAAGCAGGCTCCACGCGCAGCACGAAGCCCATTGCGGGGCTAGAACTCATGACTGTGAGATCATGACCGAGCCAAAATCAAGAATCTGATGCTTGACTGACTGAGCCACCCAGGTGCCTCGTTAGCAATAATTTTAAATTCAGAATCCTTTTAGGTCTGTTTTTGCATAGTACTTTTAGTCTTAAGCTATCACTTTGAATGAAGGGAAATAGACATTGGATATGTTCGACTCATCTTCCATTTCACAACTAGATGTCAGTATTAACATACCTGATTGGGTGTCTCAGGTGTGATTATAATGAGCTCATTCAAATTACTCACCTATATGAGGTACAGATCAGAAAATGAATGATAAAGAAGACAAAGAAAAAATAACTACTTCCAAGTGGGCTGGTTAATTTTATATTTGCATTTTTAAAAACTGAATTTCCCCCTCACCTTAACAATTATGCATAAACAATTAAACTTTATAATTTATTTGGTTAGGAAAGGCAGGTAGAGCGTGAGCTAGTAGCTTTTCACTATTACCAATCAGAGTTTTTTCCCTACAACTTTTCCAGAAAGAGTGATCAGAAAAAGAGGGAAATTATTGCTATTCAAATAGGGTTTGTGTGTGTGTGTGTGCGCATGTTTGATTCTTACCTACTTTAATAAGAGACATACTTGAGAGCAGGAGTTGTGCATGATGTGTTGTTAGTGACATTTCTTACGTTTCCCTAGAAGTCTCTCCTGGTATAGCTAAAGCTGCCCTTTTTAGTTCAATCCTCCTGTAAATAGGAGTATGATACCCCTTGCCCTTCTTGTACATCCAATCTGACAATATTTTAACAGCATTTATACTGCATTTCTCTAACTAGACTGTCTCACCTGCTATACCCAGGCTTCCTGTTGATAAATATACAATCCAGAGTAATAACTGCAATATCATGAATAAAATCCAGGGAAAGCAATAGACCAAGGTGCTGAAAACACACCCCATGCTCCATCCCACTGAAAGATCCTGATGGGTTCCTTTTTTCCAGTTCTCTCTTCTCTTCAAGAATTACTGCTCCTACATAATTTAAGCAATAGATCTAACTCATTTGTACAAAATTCTTTAAAAAATTTTTTTTAATGTTTTATTTATTTCTAGGAGAGAGAGAGAGACAGCATGAGCAGGGGAGGGTCAGAGAGCGAGGGAGTCACAGACTGAAACAGGCTCCAGGCTCTGAGCTGGCAGTCAGCACAGAGCAGGACGCGGGGCTCAAACCTACAAACCGCGAGATCATGACCTAAGCGAAAGTCGGACGCTTAACCGACTAAGCCACCCAGGCGCCCCTCATTTGTACAAAATTCTATTGAATTATATTCACTTAGATACTTTTAGTTAAACATTTTCAAAATATGTGTATGTGGCTGGACAAAGATTTCTGGAGGCTGTAGATTTGAAGTATACAGTAGAAAATAATCAACTTGTCTTTGGATCTCAAGTCCAGATTTTGACAGAATTGACAGGTTTGCTTTTTTAAATTGTAATTTATAAGTCTCACTTCTTCCTTAGAAACACTTCTGTACTGCAGAACAATTCTGTTTTGAAAAGGCAAGTTGAATTACTGTCAGTAATATATTAGTACATCTATTTCTTATCATGGAAATAACTTTTTAGGTCATGCGGTGGATCCTAATTTTACAACAATCTATAGTAATGTGTAAACAGTGCATTTGCTTATTGACTTTTAAAATCTATTGTTTTCTGAGAATTTTCGGTTCATTGGTTCTTATTTTTTTTTTTAATGTTTTTATTATTTTCTAGGAGAGAGAGAGAGAGAGAGCGTGAGCAGGGGAGGGTCAGAGAGAGAGGAGTCACAGACTGAAACAGGCTCCAGGCTCTGAGCTGGCAGTCAGCACAGAGCCCGACGCGGGGCTCTAACCCATAAACCGCGAGATCATGACCTAAACGAAAGTCGGACGCTTAACCAACTAAGCCACCCAGGCGCCCTTGGTTCATCGGTTCTTAGATAGCCACATAAAACATGTATTAGGCAGTTACTTTTTGTAAGTTTTTATGTCTTTCAGGCACATAATACGAGAATATAAAATTAATTATTGATTGTGGTACAGATTCAGCACATCACTGTGATTGTCAGTCAGTCCCAAAAAAGAGAAAAGTCATATTAACCAACTCCAGGCAATCCCAGTTTGCTGCATATATTGTGAATGCAAGCAGGCTACATCATGCTAGTAACAAGATACCTTATTCAGCAGAACAGTAAAAGAGTTCAATAAAGTTTATTTAATTCGGAGCTCTCTTACAGTGCTTAGTAGTAACTTAGTTCTTGACCTGAATTTTAACAGGTTTGTGATTTTGCAAAATAATCCTTATATACTAATTTCCTAGTTTGTTTAAAAGCCTTCTTGATTTATGCTTCAAGGGTTCTCTGATGCCCTTGACAAAGGTATTATTTACAACTTTATACCAAGACAAGTAGCTAGTTGTTGCTTTTAAGCTCGGTTGGAAGCAGCTCTATGGTATTACTAACTGGACCCCAGAGTTTCCATTGACATGTACCTGGGAGGTAGCTGGTCCTGGCTGAGTGTCTTCAGCCTGGTAGACACTCCGCAAATATTTATTTCAAGATGTTTACGCCCTTGTTTTGTCTCTGGCATCATCTCTTTTAGGCCTCCGTGTATGGCGCGATGATTTTCGGAGTGTGTGTGAGCTTTCCTCTTTACCCCCTCTTCTGGGATCTGGGGTTTAGTTCTGGGGTTTAGCCCTAGCTCCTCACCACTACATTTTGTTTTCTTTTTTTGGTATTTGGCCTGCCTGTGCTAACTCTTAAAATCAGCAAACGGTTGTTAAAGACATAGCTATTTGGAGGTATTATGCAATTTTGTAATATTTTTTCTTATGGTATTCCTGAGGAGTCTCAAATACTATTATTCTTAAAACCTCACATGTTCTCCTGATTTAGGACAGGGGATATACATGATTAGTTTTGTTTGTGTTTGGGTCAAGAGGGCGAGGAGGGTGGTAATTGGAAAATATAACAGCAGCTATGCGTGTTTACATAGCTCAAATGTTGACTGCCAGAGAAGGCAAAACTCTGAAACCATTTTGAAAATTATTATTATTTTTTAGCAACAAGTTAGAAGAGCAGTGAAAGCATGCCCTTGGAATTATTGTCCTTCCTCTTCTTACATTCCGTCCTAGTCTGCTAAAATTTTTTTTTAGTCTATGTGCTTTATGCATTTGGATACCAGTTAACTGTTTATATCATTTGAAAACTTGCTTATGCCTTAAACAGGTGAATTTTTTGGTATGTAAAGTATACCTCAATAACATTATTATTTAAAAACCCCAAAATTTAACTAAAAGCATACTTAGTGATATTGGGAAGCAGCTTTATATTAACGTTAGAAGGCAAAGAAGAAATGGTAGTTAATTTATTTATATAAACTTCTACGTGATATAGTTTTTAAGAATATACTTACCTATCTTATTTTTGGTTTGATTGAACTTAGGAGAACTTTCTATTTAACTCATAAATGTATATCTTAATGGAGTGAGGAAGGCAAATGTAAGAAATACTGACTAAAACACTTAAATCTTATTTTTAGCATCAGAATGCTGTTCAGAGTAATGAACCAGAAGTATGCAAATACTCTACCTCATGCCCAACTCCCGCGGCCTGGTCTACTATTAGAAAACTGAGCTCTAGCTGGTGAGGAAACGCGCTAGGGAATTCTGCTACTTTGACTTCTTCATAAAGTGTGCAAGTTGATATTAAGGACTTCACATTTTCACATATTCCATTTATCATTACAGAAAGCTGCATTCCTGCACAAGTTGTGGCTGCCATTGATGTAAACACTGTCGCTAATGAAGTGTACAAGTACAATTTTCCTCACACTCAGCTACTGGCCAAGACAATTGAAGTGAGTAATCATGCTTATTGTTTTGATAAGTACATGGCAAGGAAAATGTGATTGAAAACCTCTCTATGATGCTGATTTCCGGTGTCTTAATTGGAGAATACGTTATATAAATGAAAAGTTTAGGAGAAGGGCGTCAACATTTTATTTTCTGTCAGAAGATGGCATGCTCTGTTTTGCCTTTATTTATTTTTAATTTTCATTTTGAGAGAGTGAGAGCGGGAGGGATCAGTGTTTTGGTCTCTAAGGGATTGAAATGTAAGAATATGTTTGACCCTTAAATGCATGGCTCTCTAATGGCATTAAACTGTGGTTAATTCTTTCAAGCAATCATCACATACCATATATATAATATATATGTGATATATAGTCATTGACTGTTACTTATTGAATGCTTCTTATTTTAGCAAGCCTGTCAGAAATAAAGGTTAAAAGTACATGTGATGAACCAGCAGAGGTATTTAACACTGCTGTACGTTGTTATTTTAAAAATAATATGAAATTGTTTTTTCTATCATTTTTTTTGTTGTGAAAACTTTTACAGTGGATATGAAGCCATAATCTATACACAATAAACTGCACTCATTTAAGGTGTGTAGTTTGCGTTTTAACCAATATGTACAAGTGTGTAACCGCCACAACCCAGATGGAGAGCATCCGTCCCCTAGAGTGTGACTTAGTGCCCCAGCCCTGGGCAACTACTGATCTTTCTGTCATTACAGATTACATTTTCTGTGTCTAATATATCGCAAATAGCAGCATGAGGGTAATTGTGTTGGTGTAACTTTTCTGTTTAACATAATGTTTTTTGATCTCACCCTTGTTGCTGTGAATATCAGTAGTCTGCCCTTTGTTATTTTTGTTGAGTAATATTCTGTACAGTGGAATATTTTACACTACAATGCGTATATCCATTTGCGTGACGTTAGACATTTAGGTTGTTTCCAATTGTTGACTATTACAAAAAAGTTGCTATGCAGATTCATGTATAAGTTTTTCCATGAACCTTTGTTTTCATTTCTTTTGAATGAATATCCAGAGCTGGAATTGCTGGGTCACATAGTAGGCTCTTTAATTTTATGAGAAAATGCTAACTGTTTCCCATAGTGCTTGTACCATCTTACGGTCTCATAATCTATGTAGGTATTTCAATTGTTTCCCATCCTTACAGTTCTTGATATTGTCATTTTTTAATGTTTATTTACTTTTGAGAGAGAGAGAGAGAGAGAGAGAGTGGGGGGAGGGGCAGAGAGAGAGGGAGGCGCAGAATCTGAAGTAGGATCCAGGCTCTGAGCTGTCAGCATAGAGCCCGATGCGGGGCTCGAACTCATGAACTGTAAGATCATGACCTGAGCTGAAGTCGGACACTTTAACTGACTGGGCCACCCAGGTATCCCTCTGATACTGTCAGTTTTAAAATTTTAGCCATTCTAGTGAGTGTTTAGTGGTATTGTGATTCTTTTGTGTGTGATGATTCTAATTTGCATTTCCCTGATGGCTGATGTTGAGCATCATTTCATGTACTTCTTGGCTATTTCTGTATTTTCTTCTGTGATGAAATTTCTTGCCCAATTTTTATTGCTTGGTGTATTTGTAAGATCACCATTTAGTTGAAAGTCTTATTAAATTTTCTGGATTCAAGTTGTTTGTCAGAAATGTATGTAACCAAGATTCCCTCTAGTTCTATAATTTGTCTTTTCATTCCCTTAACCGTGTTCATCAAATTGCACAAGTAATTTACCCATTTTTGTTTTTTTGGTCACGTTTTTATGTGTTCTAAAAAAATCTTTGTTTACCCTATTTTTCCCTCTGCCAGAAAATTTATTGTTTTGGCTTTTCTACTTAGGTTTATGACTCATTTAAAGTTACTTTTTGTGTGTAATTTGAAGTAGCAGTGATTTATTTTTTTTCCAAGTGCATATAACATTGTCCTGGCACCATTTCTGAAATGATTATCTTTTCCTCAATTTTCCTGACATCTGTATTAAAAAAGTAGGTCATAAATGTGTGAGTCTATTTCCAGACTCTCCTCAGTAGTATCTGTATGTTTTTCCTTATACCAATAGCACATTCTTTTGATTATTATAGCTTTATAATATGTATTGAATTCAGGTAGTGTAAGTTTTCGAATTTCTGTTTCTCTTTTTCAAGATTATTTTGGCTACATTGTTATTGACATTTCTGTGTAAAGTTCAGAAACACTCTGCCAATTTCTACAAAAAAAAAGATATTTTTATTGGGATTGCACTGATTGATTTTAGAAAAACTGATATCTTAATAAAATTGACTCTTCCAGTCCATGAATATGGTATCTCTCTTCATTTATTTAGGTATTCTTTAATTTAAAAATTTTTTAATGTTTTATTTATTTCTGAAAGAGACAGAGAGAGACAGCATGAGCAGGGGAGGGTCAGAGAGAGGGGGAGATACAGAATCTGAAACAGGCTCCAGGCTCTGAGCTGGCTTTCAGCACAGAGCCTGATGCAGGGCTCAAACCCACTAACCATGAGATCATGACCTGAGCCAAAGTTGGACGCTTAACCAGCTGAGCCACCCAGGTGCCCCAGGTATTCTTTAATTTATACCAGCAATATTTTATAATGTTTAGTGTACAAGTCTTGCACATGTTAGTTAATTAATTCCTAAATACTTATGGGTTTTGATGCTATTTGATGGTGTTTGTTAAAAAATTAGCATATAAGAATATACATATTTGTGTTTATTGACCTTGATCTTGTATCTTGTGACTTTGTTTTATTAATTTATTCTGATATCTTTCCTTTTTTAGAATTTTTCTACATACACAAAAATATTATCTGAGAATGAAGAGTTTTACTTTCTCCTCCAATCAGTGTTACTTTTTTCTTGTCTTACTGCATTGTCTAGGACCTTCTGTACAGTACTGATTAAATAGGATTACATTGGGTATCCTTGTCTTCTTCTAGATTCTAGGGGCAGAAGTTTCAGTCATTTACCATTTAATATGATGTTAGTTGTAGATTTTTTTAGATGCATTTTATTAAGTTGAAGAAGTTTCTTTTTAAATTGTTAATATTTTGTTAGATATTTTGACATTTTCATCAGTGTTTTAATATGGTTTTGGTATTAGGGTCATACTTGCCTTATACTTTTTGGAAGAGTTTGAAAAACAAGAATTAGTTCCTCTATAAATGTCTGATAGAATTTAGTTAATGAAGGTACCTGGGCCTAGAATTTTTTTTTTTTTGGGAAGGTTTTAAACTATGAATTTAATTTCTGTAATTGCTGTAATACTAGTAAAGCTTTCTGTTTTTTGTTGTTGTTGTTTAGTTTTAGAAATTTGTGATCTTTGAAGAAATTATCCTTTTTATCTAATTTGTCAGAAAATTGGCTTGACATTTTTTATATTTCCTTATATCCTTTTTCTACATGTGCAGTCTCTAGTGATGTGCCATATGTCATTCCTAATGGTAGTTATTTGTATCTTTACTTGTTCTTCCCCTCTGTTCGTGCAGCTGGAGGTTTGCCAGTTTTATTGTCTTTTCAAGTAACCAGCTTTGGATGCAATTGATTTTATTATTCATTTGTTTACTATTTCACTAATTTCTGTTCATTTTATTTTTCTTTCTACTTACTTTGCATTTAAATTTTTAATACTTCTTACAGCGGACTTTCGATGGCTGACTTGAGATTGTTTTCCTTTTGTCATATAAACAGTTAGTGCTGTAAATTTTCCTACGTTTTGACTACATTTCACAAATTGTCATATGTCATGTGTTCATTTTCATCAGGTTCAAAATATTTTCCAGTTTCCCTTCTGATTTCTGTTTAAATCTCCAAATATTCATGATATTTTCCAGATAGCTCTCTGTTATTGATTTCTCATTTCTGTTTTATTTTTGTCATACTGTGTATGATTTCAGTTATTTTAAATTTGTTGTGACTTGTGTCATGAGCCAGAATTCATTTTGTCTAGTGAATGCTCTATACACTATTGAAAAGAATATATTCTTTTTTTGTTGTTGTTGGGTGGAATGCTCTGTAAATGTCAATTAGGTCAAGTTGGTTGTTAGTGTTCAATTTTTTTTGTATTTTTACTGATTTTTTTCTGTCAGTTTCTATCATAACTCTGACTACAGTCATGAATGTGTCTCTTTCTTCTTTTAGTGTTGTCAATTTTCATTTTATTTTGAAGCCCTGTTATTAAGAGTACATACTTTATGATTTTTTGATTGACCCCTTTATCATTATGAAATGTTCCTTTTTTTTTTTTTTTAATTTATTTCTAGGAGAGAGAGAGAGACAGCGTGAGCAGGAGAGGGTCATAGAGAGGAGTCACAGACTCCGAAACAGGCTCCAGGCTCTGAGCTGGCAGTCAGCACAGAGCCCGACGCGGGGCTGGAACCCACAAACCGCGAGATCATGACCTAAGTGAAAGTCGGATGCTTAACCGACTAAGCCACCTAGGCGCCCCTGAAATGTTCCTTTTTAACCCTAGGAAGTATTTCTTGTTTTGAAGTCTACTTCTTCTGATATTAATACAGCCACCTCTACTTCCTTATGATTAATGTTTGCATGTTTATGTTTTTACATCCTTTAAATTTTATCCTACTCATTATCTTTGTATTTAAATTAGATTTACTGTAAACAGTATATAGCTGAATCTTGCTTTTTCCTTCAGTCTAACAGCCTCTACCTTTTAATTGGACTGTTTTGTTGACATTAAATCTTGTTATTAATATTTCTTATTTAATTCTACTACCTTGTTGTTTGTTTTCTATTTTTCCAGTCTGTGTTTTGTTTGTTTTTCCCTCTTGTCTGCCTTCAAAATATTTTGAACTATTTTAATATTTCATTATTCTCCACTAATGGCTTATTAGGGATATCTTATTATTTATATCTGTTTTATTTTCTTAGTGGCTACTCTAGGGTTTATAGTATGCATCTTTAACTTATGGGAGACCACCTTCCAATAACATTATAGCACTTCATAAATTAATTACAACAGTATATACATCCATTTTACTCTCCTGTATATTTTGCTATTATTGTCATGCATTTTACTGCTATTTTTATTAAAACCTGAAATATGTTGTTAGTATTTTTGGATTAAGTACTTAAATATTTATTAAAGAGTTTTAAAAAAGACCTGAAGTGTTTTATATTTATTTACATATCATCTGATGTTTTTAACACTCTTGATTTTTTTTTTAAATCAAGTTTGCATGTGGTATACTTTTCTTTCCTCCTGAAAAACCTCCTTTAGCATTTCCTGTCATGAACATTTGGCAGGTGACACATTTCTTAGTTCCTTGTGAGTGCAAAAGTATTCTATTTTGCCTTTATTATGAAATGTAATTTTCATTGAATCCTTGTTTGCATTCATTTTTGAAAGATGTGCTCGTAAGTTCATATTTTCCATGAATTAAAGCATTTTTCCAGCACTTTCCATTGTTACCTGGTTTGCTTAATTTCTGATTAGAAGTCTAATAATTATTATTTTCATTTCTCTTAATACATTATATCTTTCTCTGGCTATAGTTAACATTTGGTCCTTATCACTTATTTTCAGGAATGTTATTTGATATGTTTCCATAAGTTTTTCTTTATCATTCTGCTTGGGCCTTGTGCTTTCCTTGTTTATGGTTTTCATCAAATTTGGAAGTTTTTGGCCATTATTCAAATATTTTCTCTGTTCTCTATTTTCACTCTACCTCAGATTAGGTATGTATTAGATCATTTCATGTTGTCCTGCTGGTCATTGAAGGTATTCATTTTTACTCTCCTTTTCTCTATATGCTTCATTTGGGAACACGGTATATTGTTATATCTTCAAGTTATTTTTTTCAGCGTGTAACTTTTTGTTTCAGTGCTTTTCATTTTTAGAAGTTTCAGTTGATTTTCTTATGAGTTCAATTTGTCTCCTCATGATTATGTTTTCTTTAGGCCTTTGAAAAAATTAATGATATTTATGACTTTTTAAAACCTTTGCTAATTCCATCATCTCTCTCATTACTGTGTGTCTTTCTATTGATGGATTTCCCCACCCCCATCCACTACCACCTCCTGCCCCCAACCCCCTTCCCGGTTATGGGTCACATTATCTTGTTTCTTAGCATTCTCGTAATTTTTTATTAGGAGTCTGGCATTGTAAGTTTCACACATTGTTGAGTGCTAGAGTTTGTTGTAACCTTTTAAGGAATGTTGGGTTTTGTTCTCACAAGCAGTTATTTGAGGATCAGCTTGATTCTCCCAGGGTATGTTTTTAAGCACTTTTTAAAGTGGGTCTTGAGGGGTGCCTGGGTGGCTCAGTCAGTTGGGCAGCTGACTTTGGCTCAGGTCATGATCTCACGGTTCATGGGTTCAAGCCCCGCGTCGGGCTCTGTCTTGACAGCTAGCTCGGAGCCTGGAGCGTGTTTCGGGCTCTGTGTCTCCCTCTCTCTCCGACCCTCCCCTTCTCATGCTGTCTCTCTCTTTCAAATATAAATAAAACATTAAAAAAATAATTTAAAATGAGTCTTGAATAGCTTTTAAAAATTTCAAATCAAAACCACAGTCAGATATCACCTTACAGCTGTTAGAATGGCTAGTATCAAAAACATGAGAAATAATAAGTGTTGGTGAGGATGTGGAGAAAAGTGAACCCTCATTGAATCACCATGTTGTATGTCTGAAACTAATATAACACCATATACCAACTACACTTCAGTAATAATAATAATAATAAAATACCCCATGTATTCAACTAGGTCTTATTACTCTGAGTGTCCTAGTTTTTTTGCTTATAGTTCCCCAGTAATTGCTCTTTTCTCAGCAGTTGTTCTTTGCCCTCCCTCATGGCATTTCACCTAATGCATTCATAGATTGACATCCAACGAGATAGTCAAAGTGAATAATGCTAGGCAGATTTCTGCATCTCTTTCTCAGTGTAGCTTCCTGCTTCCTAGCACTCTGCGCTGTTGTTGTGCTAATTATATTTCAGTACCACTTTAATAGATGGTAATAAATCATATTATTTGCATATGGTATAGGAAGGCTAGGAAGGGGGAAGAATGGAGGTAGGTATGTACCTGCAGCTCACTGTCTGTAAGGTCTGTAAGTCTACCTGTGAGAAAAAAGCCTGCCTTCCTCTGGCTTTCATTTCTTCTTTGGTGTTCCTTATAGCCCTGTTTCGTTCTGATGTGAGAGAGCATTGTCACATCTAGGTCACATGTATAGGAGCTATGCTGAGAGTCATGGTTTAAAAGGGGCTAGAAATTTAATGGAAAACTTAGGAGTGATGAGAGGCTCTAGGGATTTTCAGTTTTATAAAACAATATCTATTGATCATTTGAACATTTACTGCATGCAAGATATTGAGCCCTTGGAGGGAACACAAATCTGAAGAAGATACAGTCTTTGCCTTCAAGAATTTATCAATTAGTGCAGAAGTTGAACTTGTAAATGGTTTTCTTTGGGTTTTCTGATCAAAGGTAGCATTAAAAAGATATTTCTATTATGAAACTCTATTCCTTTTCCTAATAGAAATAAGAAAAGAAGGGGTCAGAGGGAATGAAAAGCCATTATTAATGAAGATAGAAATTAGGCATAGGCCAAAACAAGAAAGAAAACTATGAAGAATAGTGTCAAATGGCGTGGAAATGAGACAGAACTAAATGAGGATGGCAAAATTGCAGGCGAACCCCTACATGTCTTGTGCAGAATCAAGAAGGAAGGAATGGCAAGGGAGAAGACCAAATGCACCAGCACCTGTTTGTTCTAAATCAGAAGAGACATTTGAAAAATCCAGATCACTGGCTGAAAGTGCCATTGCAATCTCGGTAGACTTTCTGCTTGCCCTGAATGCCAGATGGTTGATTATGGACAGAGGCAAACTCTTAGGTCAAAGGCCACTGCAGCTCCTTCCTGGAAACAGTGTGGCAACAATGTAACTGTTTCACCTTATTTTCCAGCAGACCCCCTCCATTCATGTGGCCTCTGTTAAATAATGAATAGGGGCACCTGTGTAGCTCAGTCAATTGAGCATCCAACTCTTGGTTTTGGCTCAGGTTATGGTCTCATAATCCTGAGTTAAGCCCTGCCTAGGGCTCTGCTCTGGGTGTTGAGCCTGCTAAAGATTCTCTCTTGCCCTCTGCCCCCCTCCACCCTCAAAAAAAAAAAAAGAATTAGAAAGGAACCAATTTGAGGCTATACTAATATAGTAATTTTAAAATAAGGTAAGAAATGTAAACAAAAAGCAGAATATACAACAGAAATTACATTAAGAAGCAAAAGAAAATTTCAAACATACATGCCTCTATGAGCTTTAAGCATTAAATAACACATCTTCAAAACAAGAACTTGGGGCACCTGGGTGGCTCAGTCACTTAAGCAACTGACTCTGGATTTTGGCTCAGGTCATGATTTGACAGTTGTGGGATTGAGCCTTTATGCTGTCAGTGCAGAGTCTGCTTGGGATTCTCTCCCTCTCTCTCTCTGCTCCTTCCCTGCTCGCATGTGCACTCTCTCTCTCAAAATAAATAATAAACTTGGAAAAAAAGACCTCCAAGAATTCAATTAAATGTATACAACAGCTCAAAAAGCAATAAGACAACAATTGCGCTGGAAGAGTTATCAGTGGTCTGGGGGAAAAAAAAGAGGAGAAAAATAAAACCGTTATAAAAATGAAAGTCATGTCAGAGGAGCAAAAAGTGAAGTGTATAGGGCTGCAAACAGAATCATGAAGAAGAGAGCTTGAGAAAAATAAAGCAAATTAAAATGGAAAAGAAATATAGGTCAGAATGTTGCAAAAGTAATGATAACCACTGAAGACAAAAGTGATCTATGATAAAAATAATGAGAACCTGTGGAGAAGACAATGAAACAAATCGACCAAAAATATTAACAGAAATAGAGGGGAAATTTCCCAAAATAAAACCTACCACAATTCATGATGGCTCATCATACCTGTGAGCCATTATTGGGGAAAAAAATAACTCAGTCTAACTAAGCAAGAGATGAATCCAAGAGAACTCCAGAATAAAGCTACCATGTTAGGAAAGAAATTATGGTTAGAAAACAGATGTATGATCTGTGACCACAGATCATACAGATCATATCAAAATCTTTGCACCTTAGAAATAATAATGTGATCAAAGTA
The DNA here is from genome assembly GCA_017311185.1 of Proteles cristata cristata. Taxonomy (NCBI): domain Eukaryota; kingdom Metazoa; phylum Chordata; class Mammalia; order Carnivora; family Hyaenidae; genus Proteles; species Proteles cristata. Next base: position 1,398,150 of record JAESUZ010002067.1, on the reverse strand, counting down.
GGAAAGGGAAACTCAAAAAATGTCTATTTGAAAGTTAGATGAAGCTGTGCATCTTTAGGATATTGGTTGATGTTATTGTCAGGAGCTTCGTTGGGCTGGGAAACACAGCTGAGCTCTCAGGTCAGAGTAGCTGATTAAAACAGCAAGACAAAAATGAAGGAGCATAGCCTTTTTCACTTACTGCGGTGGTATAAGCAAGTCTGTGCAGTAAGAGGAACCCCCAGGGCCCCCGCTTCATTTCCCCCTGCAACACCGCACGGAGGAAGAGCCTGCCTTGACAGTACAGGCATGGGGGTCAGCTCACTGTCCAGGGAGCCCCTGGCCTTTTGGAAATTATAAGAGGGGAGGGTTAGGAATGCAAAGTGCTAAGTACCATTCGGAGTGGGGAGAAGAGTCTTCAAGGTTTTCACAACCTTCTCCCATAAGGAGGCGTTGGCAGAGCCGCGGGAAGAGACCTGGACGTGTAGATCTATGAAGGACGCGCTGGCCGGGTGCCTGAATCCTTGACTGCGACATCTCGCAGAGCCTGCCGTGTGCTGGCCGTGTTCCAGGTCCAGAGCGGGAAGGGCAGCCTTCGACACTGCCCACAGTCAGGCCTGAAAAATCGCAGGGAGGCTTAGAACCAGGAGCAGGCCTCCTCGGTTACAAAGACAGCTAGTGATAACCCTGCAGCCTGTAATTTACCTAGGTAGAAAATGAGGAATTTCTAGGCACTACTATCTAAACTTCACATGAGCAGAAACCTTGTCCGGTTTGTTCATTGCTGTCACAGACTCAGCACAGTGCCTGGCAGAGAGCAGATACTCCGAAGTACTGGTGAATTACTTTCTGAACGTTGTTGAATGAGCAACATATTGGGTTAAAAACATGGACAAATACCAGGCAAATGGAAACAAAGGTTAACAGTTTCAGAATCGATATTAGTTAGAATGATTTCAAGGCAAGAACATTTAAGAGTCATAGAAAGTTACGTTATAATGATGATTAGTACAGTCCTCAAGAGAGATTGTCATATTTATGCACAAAATAACATGAGAGTTCACAGAACAGGAAATGGTAGGAAATATCCACTCTGGTTTTATTGGATGCCTACCATATGCCACAAACAGGAAAATCATTGTCTTATGAATATAAACTCCCAGTAATTCTAAGTAAAATATGACCAAATAGATCAGAAGCACATTAAAATAATAGCATAACCAAAATGGATTTTGTTTGGGGGAGTATAATAGTAGTTTAGTACTTAGGAATTCTATTAATATTATTCAACATGCTAATAATTAGAAACAGCAAAACTAAGTATTAGAAAATATTTGACCAAATGCAGGGTTTTCTGCATTTGGATTTTTAATCTCTCTTAATAAAATTAGGACATATGTGTACTACATACATGTATGTCATTTGGTGGCTTTACATGTCTATGTGCATATTTATATTTCTGTTTAAACACATACACACACATATATCTCCAAATCCAGTAACATGTTACATGGTAAAACTTTAAAAGCATTCTCACTAAAACAATGACTCAAACAAGGATGTCCACCTTTGACAGTGTTATTTAGTATTGTTGGAGATGTTAGGTAGTATACTCATTAGGAAACAGCGTATAAATATTAAGGAGTATTCTAAAGAATAATTGTATAGGCCTGGAAAACAAAAAAATATACTATGCTAAAAATAGTATGAGGAACAATTAGTGCGTTTAATAAGGACTCTTTAAAAAGTATGATAACCAGTAGCTAATTATATATATAATAAAAGACATGTTAGAAAATATAATAGAAGAGAGTTCTTATTTATAGTAGCAACAAGATACATAAACACTGAGAAATAAACTCAAGAAATCTGCATGACCCACACGGGACTAAAAGATTTGAAAAATGGAAGTATGACTGAATATTATACAAATTTCAGGTCTCTTTAGATTAACTATATAAATTTACTAAAAAGAGTCAAAAGTTTTCTAACCTACCAAGTTTTTCCTAAAGTGTAAATGAAAATTAATTAAAGGAATAGCAAGGAGACTTTCTGCAAAAAGAAGCAATGAAGCCGGTAGTGGAACTATTAAACTGCTCATTGATGGGTGATAAAGTGTTACGACGCCGAGTTCACCTAGCGTTCTCTGAAAGCAAAGGTGTTTTCATAACTTGTGTGGCCAGCTTACATAAAAATAATAGGTTTCCATCAGCTTTCAGACATCAAATTATTAAAGATTATTGTGTATCTCCATAACTACTTTCTTGAATTTCAACACATTTAATGACCTAGAATGTCAAGTTAAATAGAGTTGTAAATGGCCTAATTGAGTAATTATTTCTTGCATATTGCCCTATCATTTGATTTTTAAAAATCACTATTTTGAAGGATGCTTTAAGATTGTAATTTTTTATGCCAAGCTGTATTGGAGGCAGAAACTATGGGCGCCTGGGTGGCTCAGTCAGTTAAGTGTCCATCTTCGGCTCAGGTCACGATCTCATGGTTTGTGGGTTCGAACCTGACATTGGGCTTTGTGCTGACAGCTCAGAGCCTGGAGCCTGCTTCAGATTCTATGTCTCCCTCTCTCTCGGCCCTTCCCCAACTCATGCTCTGTCTCTCTGTCTCTCTCTCTCTGTCTCTTGTTTGCTCACTTGTTCTCAGAAATAAACATTAAAATTTTTTTAAATGGCTAATTGAGTAATTATTTCTTGCACATTGCCCTATCATTTGATTTTTAAAAATCACTATTTTGAAGAATCCTTTAAAATTGTAATTTTTTTAATGCCAGGCTGTATGGGAGGCAGTAACTCTGTTTACTTCCTTTAGATTTTAAACATAGGATGCTCCTGATGTAAAAGATAGGTGTTTTTTTTTTTAATTTAGTTTAGGAATTTAGCTTTAATCCATCTACATTTAGCTATGAAAATAGTAATTTGCTTATCACGATAGCCTTGTGCCAACAGGCTTTCTAATGTGAGTTTGATGTGCTAATTGCACTGCTGCGCCCCGTATATTCAAACAGACTTGTCAGTGTCTGATTTACAGGTTGTTTTCCCTAGAACTCACGGTTTCAGAGATTCTTCAAGAACTTTTCCATATTTAATTTTGATTTTATTTTACACATATACCTTAGACAACTTAAAAGCCTATGATTTAAAAATGATAGACACATACATTCAAACTTTAATACGATAGAGACATCTGATGGGTTCCTCAGGTTAATTCACTTTTTACAGAACTTGGAATATAGCTTGTCCTGCCTTATTTATGTAATTGAACTTCTTACAAATGTGTCATGATTAGGAAAGTTGTGCTTCTAGGCTTGTTGCTTGTTTCTGGCTACGCGTGTACACCGAGAGGGCTTCATGAGAATTGGAAAGCCCATGACTTATCTCTCTCCACAGTAGACCTCCTTATCCATGGGGGGTGCATTCCGGGACCCCCAGTGGATGCCTGAAACATCAGATAATACCGAAGCCAGTATATATACTGTATTTGTTCCTATACATACATACATACATACCTATGATAAAGAGAATTTATAAGCTAGGCACAGTAAGAGATTAATAACAGTAATAACTAATGATAAAATAGAGCAATTATACCAATATGGTAATAAAAGTTATGTGAATGTGGCCTCTCAAAATATTATATTATACTCCCCCTTCTTGTGATGATGTGAGATGACAGAACGCCTACGTGATATGAGTGATGCAGGCATTGTGGCATCAGAGTTAGGCTACTGCTGATCTGACCCTATGTCAGAAGGAGGACCTGATGGTCTAGAGTTGACTGAAACCAGAAAGGAAATGAGGGGTGAGGGAGGTGGGCTACTCTACTGTATTTATCTTTTGATATATGAAATAGAATCAACATGGCATGTTTTCCAACTACTTAGCCCAATAGGGATTATTTTGATTAATCTTTTTTTTAAAAAAAAAAATTTATTTATTTCTAGGAGAGAGAGAGAGAGAGAGAGAGACAGTGTGAGCAGGGGAGGGTCAGAGAGAGAGGGAGTCACAGACTCTGAAACAGGCTCCAGGCTCTGGACTGGCAGTCAGCACAGAGCCCGACGCGGGGCTCGAACCCACGAACCGCGAGATCATGACCTAAGCGAAAGTCGGACGTTTAACCGACTAAGCCACCCAGGCGCCCCTATTTTGATTAATCTTATCTGTAATATTTTAAAATATTTTTTGACTACACACAACTGTAAAACAACATACTAATTGTGAATATCTGAAAATGGGACATTTTTTTTGTCTCATGATATTTTAACAGAAACGTGCTTGGAAAGGCTGGGGACTGATCAGTATATCACATTTCCTAAATAAAAAATATTATTGAGAGAGAGGTGTGAAGCATTTTTTTAGACATCATGCTAAAGATTCATTAGTTATACAATGTAGTTCTCCCTGTTTGGCTCCAGAAAACGCAGCAGTGTTAGACTTTAGGTGTCACAGGGGTGTGAAACGCTTAGGGTTCAAGGAACAGTCCAGGTCAGCTTTGGCCGGCTCTGAGACTTCGGGGCAGTTACTCAGCTTTTCCTAGCTTCGGTTCACTTTGCCAGCTTCCTTCATAAGATTGCTTTCCTTCAGTTAGCTTAAATCAAGTTGATTTGAAAAGTGTTAAGTGTTATATATTTAAACTTTTAAGTGTTTTAAATAAAACTATTAACTGTTATAATTTCTGATATATTTAGTTCTAATTAGTAGGCATTTTTCCTTCTTCCCCATTCAGTGCATATTTTTACATATTTTTCCCCAAATCTTTATTCCTTAGGGCATTACACTAGAAGAGTTTGACAAATTGTCTTTCAATATGATTTTAATGAGCCCTCCCTGTCAGCCATTCACCAGGTATGTATGATACATATTTCTCTGTTGAGGAAGAGTACTTTTGAGGGATTCATTAAATCAAATTATACCATACCTTCAAGCATGGACACTTTGAAGACTATTAGCTGCATTTTCATAATTTTGAAAATTGTCATAAAGAGTGCCTTTACCTACTCATTTATGATTCAGGATTAATCTAAAATGAAGTAGCAATTATTACCAAATGAGCAAAATAATTTGGTCAGTAGAAGATATGCAGAGACTATATGAGACCTCTTTTATACTTCTCTAGGATACAGTATTTTTTTCTGACCCAAAGAACGTTAAATTAATTTAACTCATGAGCATTCAGGAATCTTTTTAATTGATTAATAAAGTAAGTTTTCATAATAAATATTCAATTCCTAAATTACTTAACTGTAATTAAAAGCTCATCAAGAATGGATTCATAAATTTTCTATTTCTCAATTTGTATATACGTTGAAAAATTGTGACTTTTCATAGCTATGTTGCAATTCATTATTTTATTATGTAGTATTTATTTGGCTGTGTTTCAGGAAATTATACCTTAGATGAACTCTTGAGTAATCCATCTTCATTTGAATATTTTTAATTATTTTAAGTAATAATGCTAATCCTCTGTCTTAATTGGAGTTTGCCATTTAATTTAACATGTCTATGGGATAGGCATTCCTATTACCATCATTTTATTGGTGAGAAACTGAGGCATCGAAAAGTTAAGTAACTTTTTAAAGGCCATACAGTCGGAAAATGTCAGAGCCAGGATTTCAATTCTTTTATATATTGCTGTTTAAGTGTGTAAGATGATTTTAAATGGGATATCACATGTCATAAATAGGCATGAAAATATTCATTTAAATTAGGATATTTATGAATGTCCAGATAAATTTTGCTTTATTCCTTTTTTAAAGTTTATTTATTTATTTTGAGAGAGAGAGAGAGAAAGAGAGAGCACTGAACAAACAGAGAGAGAGGGAGAGAGATAATCTCAAGCAGGCTTCACACCATCTGCATGGAGCCTGATGCTGGGCTCAAGCTCACAAACCTTGAGATCATGACCTGGGCCGAAATCAAGAATTGGATGCATAACTGAGCCACCCAGGTGCCCCATAAGTTTTCCTTTATGTAAACGACTCTTTAGGAAATTAATTCTCCCAGGATTTATTGTGCGCCTGGAGGCCAGGCATTGCTTTTAGTGTGTAGTTCCCAGCCTCCAGGAGCTTATAGTCTAAGGGAAATGACTGACAAAGAATTATGTTATAAAATGATAGAAGCCATACAGTAAATGAATGCGGGAAGTGCCGTGAGAGCACAGAGAAAACGGCTTGCTGCATACCCGGAGACAGGAATCCTTTTAGAGTCAGTATCTGAACTGTACCTGAGAGCAGCCTGGGAATTCATCAGAGAAGGTGGAGGGCAGTCCGTGTAAGAACGCCTGCGGGCATGTGCGGTCCTGAGGCCTGTGTCGCCGAGCGAGTAGAGCCACGGAGGGCATGCGGCCCAGCACTGCGTGGCATCTTCCTCCAGCGCTGCCGGGGCCTCCTGTGGCTTCAGTATGACCGCCCCCCGCTGTGCCAGCCCGACTCCAGCTGCCGACCCGGGACACTGCCATCACTGGAATGCTGAGAGGAAGGGCCACAATGAGAAGAGCCCGCGGTTTCGGAGGTCTCTGTGCTCGTCCAGTGTAAGTGTCCCCCTGAGCCTCACAGCCGCGGAGCACTCCGGCCGGGCAGGAAGCAGGAGGACACGGACGAGTGGGGTCAAGGAGCTCATCAAGGCAGTGAAGCTGATAAGTAACAAAGTCTTCGGCCTGTTCCTGTTGCTACCACCGAAGCCCAATCCCAGTCTTCGTTTCGGCGTGATTCTTCATCGCATTGAACCTTACTCGTAATATCTAATTGCTAGTCCAAATACTGCCTGTTTACGTGACCCGTTCTGACCTCGTCAGTCTAACCAAGCCGCAGCTCCTGTTTGTAGAATCAGCATTCAGGTGGCTCTTATGTGCATTGGACAAGATGCCCTTAGTCTTCCCTGCTGTGGTCCGCTTAGATGCTTAGCTCTCCGCGCCTTTCCTCTGTCCTTGCCGCCCTGCGCAACCGGCGCGTTCATCTGAACTCGTCTCATCTGGCACAGAGCAAAAGGTGCCATCAGCCAGTGTGTGTGTGTGTGTGTGTGTGTGTGTGTGTGTGTGTGTGCGCGCGCGCACGCGTGTGTGTGTTTCCTAAACAGAGATTTTAAGAGGTTAATTCACTTTATTCTTCATTGACTATCTGCTGTTTGCCTCATGTAAGTCATTTGGCATACTGTTTTATAATAAGTATATTTATTAGATAGGCAAGGCTTTTTTTAAAAAAAAAATTAAGTGAATAAATGGATTTTGTTCCCTGTAGCCACACAGATGATCATGTTTTCCGTGAAGGACACCTAATGTTAGTTTTCTCAGTTTTGATGTCTTAAAAGTGATTTGGTATCTCTCTATAAGTAAGATTCTTGGTGAATTTTATGAACTTTCTTTGTCCTTTAGAATTGGCCTGCAAGGTGATGTGACTGATCCAAGGACGAATAGCTTCTTATATATTCTAGATATTCTCCCAAGGTAAAAATTTAGATTTTTTTTTTTACAAGCTTACCTTAAATTTAACACTTTGGATCTGGGAGAATGTGGCATTTGTCATTTTGTAGAGATTAGCAGCTTATACATGTAGCCTTCAGAGACCCTGTAAGTCGCTTATCTCTTCCGCCATGATGGATGGAATCACCGCAAATGTGAGTCATTTCCACGGTGGCCACTACAGTGAGTGACAGGGAGTGACAGTCTAAGAGTTAAATTCTGTTGCCTCTTCTTACAGTATTAATGCAAACTATGCTAATGTTGGGGAACCCTGTTGCCTGTGGCCTGGAAACTCGGGCTCACCCCAGAAGCTGCCATTCTGTATAAACGGTAGTCCTTTGCAAGTTGTACAGTCCAGAGCCTCTGTGTGAACCCACGTGTTCTGATAAACTTCAACAGGAATTAACATTTCAGATGCGCACTTCATTAGATGTGCCATTTTTATGGGGAAAATGAATAAAATATGAGTTGTCTCTATCCCCTATGAAATTCTTTTCTGGAAATAGAGAGTTCAGTAAAATTACTTACCTCATATCTCCAAGTAAGGCTTTTCTTTACTTGTTACTTATTACTAATGACGTGCAGAATCCCATTTGTTTTTGTTTTTGTTTCTGTTTCAGATTACAAAAATTACCGAAGTATATTCTTTTAGAAAATGTTAAAGGTTTTGAAGTATCTTCTGCAAGGTAAAAATGTATTTGCTTTGTGTTCATCTTAAACTTGGTATATGGTGGGAGCCGTTGTGAAATAAAGATCTTAAAAATAAATGCGTACATTCTCACATTTTCTATATGTTATATATTTCATTTAATAATACTGATTTTTACTAATTAGTAGTGTAAAGTTTCACAAAGTTAGGTTCACCCGATTCTCTCCCATTTTGATGTTTGAGTTTTTGCAGAATGAGCACTCATTTTAATGAGAATGGTATTTCTCAATTTCAGCTGCTTATATTATTACCTGTTTCTTTAGAAGTAGGAATGTTTTCAGTGAGAAATGTCCCTGTTGGCAGGTATTTTCTGTTACAGGGAAGCAAGCCCTGTGGCAGAGCCCTTTGAGATGGTAGCCCAGGCGGAAAGTATCCGGGTCCTTGAATCAGCCACTGTCTGTAGCAGTGCTCCCCCCACTGTCTGTAAGAGTCCTCCCCCCACCATATCTATAGCAGTGCTCCCCCATCTGATTTGTTACAGATAGAGTTCCATCCCCATAGCAAAATTATCGTTTGACTAGTGATTCTAACTCTTACCAGTTGGGATAAATTGTCTGGCAGCTTTATTTATTTATAATAGACATTATCTCTATCTTTTTTTGAAGAAATGTAATTTTTCAAGTACTGGACTTAATAAAGACCTAGGATCATTCTCTTTCCAAACAACTTGAGTAGAGATACAGTTTTCACATATAATGAAGTTTTTATGTGTAATTTATTATATAAGAACCCCATTTCCAGCTGTAGGGTGAAAGCTTTACTTTTTCCTTTGCTTTGTCTTTTCAGAGACCTGTTAATACAAACAATAGAAAATTGTGGTTTTCAGTACCAAGAATTTCTATTATCTCCAACCTCAGTAGGTACCAAAATTATTAACTTTTCTATAAAATTTTCCACAGGGAATTCGATGCAATAAAAAGAAAAGATCTGTTTTGAATATTTTATGTAAATCTTGAAACTAATTCAGATATGGATCTTTCTAAAAAATGTAGTACTGGCACATAGATTCATTTATATACATATTTTATGGAAAATGTATATTATATAGCTTGGAGCTCACAGAAAATGTACATTTCTTTCCACACAGAAAATAAAGGATACTGTGTTTTGAAAATCTGTGACATTTGGTATTTCCAAATTGGGTGTACTATAGTTTATAATGCTTCAAAATAATCCAAAATAGAAAACAAAATGAACATATGATAATTTTCTAGTTAGGCTTTTGGAGACATACCATTAAAATGCAAACATTATGAAGTGGTGTCATTTACAGCAACATAGATGGAGCTATTGGGGTGATGCCCAGCAAAGTAAGTCAGACAGAGAAAGGATTTCACTCAAAGAAAGGATTTGACTCAAAATAAGTCAGACGTATCATAGGATTTCACTCATATGTGGAACTTAAGAAAGAAAACAAATGAGCAAAGGAAAACAAAAAAGAGAGAGAAACCAAGAAAAACAGACTTTTAGCTACAGAGAACGAACTGATGGTTGCTAAGAAGTGGTGAGGATTGGGGATGAGTGAAACAGCACTCATTGATGAATGAAGAGCACGGGATGATGGATGCACGTGTCGAGTCACGATATCGTACCCCTGAAACTAATATAACACCGTATGTTAACTAGACTTGAATTAAAATAAAATAAAATTAAATGCAAACATGGCTTCTGTTTCATGGATATGAAATTAAAGTAGGTGGTTAAGATAAGATATTTGGTAGATCTTGTGTATTACAAGTGTCTCTGTTTTTTCTTTTGCCACTATGTTTGTTAACCTCTTATTATCTTTAGCCTGTTCTACAGTTATCTGTCCTGAAATTAAAAGAAAACCCATTTAAAAAATTAGATGTACATGTATTCTGGAAATTGGTATTATGTCTGGTCTCATTAGGTTTATTTCATATTTATTGCCTCTTAACTTTAAAATTAGTACATCCTCCTTTTTAAAAACATAGTAAATAGCAAGAATGGCTATACTTGAATTTTCCTTTTTATGATTATTATTAATAATGAATGTAAGGATGTCTATATAATTTCTTACCTGGGAAGTGCACAATGAAAGTGACTCCGAGACCTCCGACTCATCACATGCAGTCTCTGTTCATTCAAATAAAGGTGCAAAGCAGCAACTTAAAAGGTTTGACAATTTGCTACAAAAACATCTTCCACAAATCAATAATAGAACTTTTCTGGTAGAAACTAAATACACACCTGTATGAGGTTTTTTTGTTTTGTTTTTTGTTTTTTACTTAAGTGCTAACAGTTGATACAGATGCCTTTAATTTCCTGTAGTAACTAACTGCTCTGTGTTGCTTGCAGCTCGGCATTCCAAATTCAAGACTACGGTATTTCCTTATTGCAAAGCTTCAGTCAGAACCATTGCCTTTTCAAGCCCCTGGTCAGGTGGTATTATTATTATTATTATTATTATTATTATTATTATAATTTTGTAAGTATATCTCAGTCCACTAATTTATTTCAAGAATGACTTTGTAGGGGCGCCTGGGTGGCTTAGTCGGTTAAGCGCTCGACTTTCGCTTAGGTCATGATCTCGCGGTTCGTGGGTTCGAGCCCCGCGTCGGGGCTCTGTGCTGACTGCCAGCTCAGAGCCTGGAGCCTATTTCAGAGTCTGTATCTCCCTCTCTCTCTGACCCTCCCCTGCTCACACTATCTCTCTCTCTCTCTCTCCTAGAAATAAATAAAAAAAATTAAAAAAAAAAAAAAAGAATGACTTTGTAGAAGCTTATATATGTCCTATTGAGCCTATAGTATAGACCACAACCTAGGTCTATGTTCTAGACCTTTTTCTTCTCCTGATGCTGTTCATTGCTTTAAATAGGACAAAAAATAAAAACATTTCTTTCATTGTTAGAAAAAAATGTAAGATAAAAGTTGGAAAAACCGTTATTAGTGCCATTATCCTCCTTTTCTCCCCTGTAATTTCCCTTCTGACCATTGACTGTTTTGCATCCATCGTTTTTCCCCCAAAAGAAGCCATTGATTATTTCAGATCAAACTCAGTTATACTATCTTAAAACTGACTTAACAGTATTGTAACACATTGGTTGTGTTTTTTTTGAGGTCCCTGCTATATAGCCTTAATTGCTTAAAATACAGTGACTAGTACAAGCCAGAATAAACTGCTCCATTGCTATAGATAGGATCTGTAATTGTGCACGCAACTGTCCATGTTTCCGGCAAAATTGCTGTGGAAAACGGGGAGTTTCAGTGGTTCAGTGAAGCTCTTTAATAATCACAGGTAAGAATTCAAAAGTCATGTCCTCCTAGCAGGGGGTCAATAGTACATCTGCCTTTCCGTGGTGGTCTGTTCCGAAAACGGTATATAAACAGTATTAACAAAGACATTGTCGTTAAGAATTCATGCAACTATTTTTCTCTTACAAAATAGGACATTAGGCATGCTTACATGTTTTGCAGGAACAAAGTTTTCCTGTGGGACTCACAAGTAGAAAGAACCTTTCGGGGGAAATGGGCTTTCCTTTTCATAATTACTAGTTTTCTTTTACATCATGGGTATGTTCGAGTTTTTCTTCTTTAATAAAGGAATATGGCAAATTTTGATCCAAGACACGTTTTCTGGAAATGTTAATGTTGCTTTCTCTTTTCTTTTCTTTTTTTTAATGCTATGCCTTTTATTCCCATGACTTAACCATTCTATAACTAATGTTGCTTTCTAAGCTTCTTTTTTAAAATGAGACTGTATCTATATTCAACATGTTCCCTATTACTTTGTTGAATGTTTTCCTTAATATATATAGTAAGCAGGAACTCCATGAAATAAATCACTTTAGCCTAAGGACACTACAGCTATATGATCAGAAACTTGGAATAACTTGTATACATACAAGTAAATCCAGTTCTGTGTTTTTGTGGACAACTCTGTAAAGGCTAAAGAGATTTTTTTTGCATAATGTTGACAGGGCATTATTAATTTATCTTTTAGTTTTTAATAAAGCTTTTAACAAGTCATGTATTTTTACCTAACGCCAGGTACTGATGGAGTTCCCCAAAAGTGAATCTGAACATACAGAAAAAAATACAGTAGTTGCAGAAAAGAAAATTGAAAGAAAGAAAATTGAACCAAGTATTTGCTCTGATAACAGCAGACCGTGTTCTGGAAAAGAAGCCATTCTTTTTAAGCTTGAAACTGTAGAAGAAATTGACCGAAAACATCAGCAGGACAGTGATCTCTCTGTGCAGATGCTAAAAGATTTTCTTGAGGATGATGTTGACATGAACCAGTATTTTTTACCACCAAAGTCATTGCTGCGATATGCCCTTTTGTTAGACATTGTTAAGCCCACTTGCAGAAGGTCCACGTGCTTTACCAAAGGGTACGTTTTAAAGAGACTTTTATTTTTTTTTATTTATTTATTTATTTTTATTTATTTCTAGGAGAGAGAGAGAGAGAGACAGCGTGAGCAGGGGAGGGTCAGAGAGAGAGGGAGTCACAGACTGAAACAGGCTCCAGGCTCTGAGCTGGCAGTCAGCACAGAGCCCGACGCGGGCTCGAACCCACGAACCGCGAGATCATGACCCAAGCGAAAGTCGGACGCTTAACCGACTAAGCCACCCAGGCGCCCCTTAAAGAGACTTTTAAAACGGTATACTCAATAGAGACAGGTTTTTAGAGTTATTGTTTCTTCTAGTTCTTCTTAAAATAAGGACCATTTTACAAAATGTTTCTGCTAGAATGATTTTTTTTTTGCCCTTAATTGCCTGCTTTCGTGTTCCAATAGAATGCACGAATAAAAATTCCTTCTGGCAGAACATTATGTGCACAGCCCACAAAAGTGCCCATAAAACACAATGCCATTTGTTTGGTGACCTTCATAAGAGCTTAATTACCCATGGTGGAAACATGGTTTCTGTTGATACTGAATTGCTCCTTTTTAGCACCTTTCCTTTTATAGCACATCAGACCTCAAAAATTTATGTCCACTCTCATGATCAAATGTATAGGAAGGCATTAAATTTTAATGTCAGGAAATAAAGTTAAATCATCTAGTGCACATTAAAGCATATTTACATTTCATTCAGTTTTTTAAAATAAGTCGTATATTTTTATGGTTCAAAATTCAAAAGGTACAAAGATTGTAAGGTTCCTTCCTCTGTCTCTTGCTCATCAGTTTTAGTGATTTCAGTTTACTATCTCATCTTCCCAAGGTATTATGTATCAGGGTGTATTTAAGTGTACATGTATATTTTTACCCCATTATTATGTAAAAGGTAACATACTATATCTATTACACACTTTTTTCATTATGCAATATAAATGGCATATTATTACACATGAGCCTATAAAGAACTTTTCTGTTCTCATGGTATATGTATCATAATGTCTTTTATTAGTTACCTTTGGGTTGTTTTTTGAATGTTACTATATTTTTCACCAATTTTTAAAACCTACAAAGAAGGGGAAAATTAGGCCTTTCCAGAAAATTTTGTAAAAGACCCCATCTCTGCTTTGTTAACTTCACTCATGTGAGTAGACTGTACAATTTGCAACTTCAGGTCTCCTCTTTTTCACCCACTAGCTAGCTAGCTAGCTTTCATGCACACTATAGCCCTGATGAAACCATCCATATTTATTCTGATTTTATATTCTTGCCCTTGTACTTCCTGGGTAATGGGTTTATGGCTTTCCATTGCCTTCAAAGACTTTACTCAGCTGTTGTCTGTTTCCAAGTCCGATAAGACAAGACTTATCAATTTGGTAATAAAAAACAACCTTGAAATTCTTTTGTAATTATAAAGATGGTATAAAGAAACCTTAGTATAAAAGTATATTTTAGTGTAAATAGTATAAACATTTTTCTTTCTATCTATCCATCTATCTACACACACACACACACACACACACACACACACACACACAATATATATATGAGAAAATAGATTTGCAAAACTGTTTTTCCTGATGTAACTTTCTCTCACTTTATCTATTAGGGAAAACAACAGTGATAATATTTTGAACAGTAACTTGGCAGTGATTTTAGGGGAAGAAATATTACTGATACCACCTTGCATTTCTGTAGTGTTTTATACTTATAACAGTTTCATATACAGTGGTCTCTTTGTTGCAAGAAAAAGAGTGCAAACATTCTGCATTACAGTGAGAAGCAGATGCACATTCAGTGAGCCTGTGTTTATCATGGGCCCGGAGAGTGTGGTTTTTGGTGCATGAGGAGCAGTGATGGTTCAGGCATTATGAAAAATAGCAGCAATTTATTTTCACCTACATAACATTCGGTTTTAATGTGGCAAGGCTGTTGATATTGAATAGCATTTAGATATAAAGTCCTAACAAATGCATGCTTTCTATGCTGAACATTAAGAAACTTACAATTAATACAAAGAAATGGTAATAATGCATGATCCAAAGTGGTTTTGCGCAACTCAAAAAACTCTGCCAAATTTAGTGTTTGGGAAGTTTGCATAGAGTTATCTTGTATCTTTCACCCAACAATTTTTCACTTACAAAGCATGCTATGTGTTTCAGATGATTTCAGAAGGATGTAACTATTTAGATTGATTAATTCATTCAAGAAATATTTAAGAAAGTTCACATGAACAGATACATCAGATGCTACATAACATACATGTTAATCTTTCAGTTATGGAAGCTATGTAGAAGGGACAGGATCTGTGCTGCAGACCTCAGAGGATGTGCAGGTACTGTATCTTCTTTAGAGCTAAAATACTTGAAAACTATGTTTAATACTCAAAATCTGAGAATATGCAAATAATTTTATGTCTAATTCAGAATGAGTATACCTGTTATTCATATTTTCATATAATATAGTGTATATAATAATTCTTTACTACAGAAGAAATCTTTTTTGTTTCTCTTTGCTAGATGATTTTATGTACAAAGAATATTTTGTTTCACTTTCTCTTTTATTATTCTTACCTTTGGTATTCTTTTTATTCCGTAAGGAGTAAATTGAAATGCAGCATGCAGTAGTTAATGTTCTCTAAAATTATGCACAAGCATCTTAATATTGGAGCCTTTCTTTGGATCACACATTATAAAACCGCCTTTTAGGGACAGAAGTGTACATCTCAGAAAGGCTCTTTATTAATACTTCACTTGTCAACTCTTCATGGTATCATGGTCGAAAACAAGCTTGGGGGCTCAGTCGTTTAAGTATCTGCCCCTTGATTGCGGCTCAGGTCATGATCTCATGGTTTGTGAGCTCGAGTCCCATGTTGAGGTCAGCTCTGACAGCGTGGGTTCTCTCTCTCCCTCTCTCTGCCCCTCCTCTGCTCATGTACTCTCTCTCAAAATAAATAAATGAACTTAAACAAAAGGATAGTTTTTTTAAAAAAAACATGCTTGATATACTTGCTGCAAAATATTTTTGCATTATTTTAAAGTGAAATCACATTATCTTCTTTCATCCTGAATTGAACTTACCATTAGTAAAATTTACCCCTGGTAAAAATCCTATCAGAGTCAAACGAATGAATTTGAGAAGCTATATTTTCCAAATGTATTTTATCATTTTAAGAAAATATCTTAATTTGATGAAATTGTTTGTAAACACTAAACATTTTAATGATCCATGTATTAGCCTTGTGAATTTAATTTCCTCAGCTGATCAGGTTTCTTTTTCCTATCTTTCACTGTATCTCTTTGTGTCATATTGCCATTGTTTATTTCTTATGATTTCATTTTTGAGGCATCAAAAATGACAGGTAAACCGAAAGCTTTCTGATTTGTTCAACATTAAGCTTTTCATTTTTAAACATTTTGATTTCAAAGTTAACACTGCCATTGATGGAGCGATTAGAGAGTTTATTGCAAGAGACATTTTGCCCCGTGCCTTCTGCTCCTGTGTATTGTAGCACATATAATGCATACATATATGTTCGTGCTTCTTAAACTGTCTCACAAGAGATGATCTTAGTTAAGCAAATCTACTTGCACTCTACTTTATCAGTTTTCCTGGCTGTTTTCTTCCAGATTGAGAATATCTACAAATCCCTTACCAATTTGTCACAAGAAGAAAAGATAGCAAAACTGTTAATGCTTAAACTTCGGTATTTCACTCCTAAAGAAATAGCAAATCTCCTTGGATTTCCTCCAGAGTTCGGTATGTGAGATACACACAGACCCCAGCTTCCATTTATTAAAAGTCCCAGCATTCATTAGGGACTCCTGCGTAGATTTGATGAATAAACTTTTGCCCAGCCAGATAGATGTAAGGAACCTTCGTCCTTTCCTGATCGTGCCAGTTTTGACATTTTCCTTCCCTCGTCTTTGTGCTTCTGTTGATAACCTGCCTCAGCTTCTTCCCTTCAGCTTCCATTCTCTCTGCCTTTACTCCAGTCATGGTCGCAAATGGTTTTCAGGGAAGAAGGGCCAAGTCCGCGATTCCTCCCCTCTCCCCACCGATGGTTATTAATCGCATGTCTCTCTCCAACTTATTTTCTTGATTCCAGAAGTCCTGCCCTAATAACCCACATAGATCTTGTGAAAGAATGCGTAGGTGTGTCCTTTATATGAAGAAATTAAAAGGTGGCAGAGAAATTTTTTTTTTTTTTTTTGGTGGGGAGTATATTTGTCTTTCGTCTCCCCAGAGACACATTCTTACTGGTTAGGTACCGTCTGTCCTCCCTGTAAAGTAGAGAAACGAGAAGGTGGAGAGGTGGTCCAGGAAGGAGTCTTCCTAATGGAAAGAAAGGGCAACACAGGAGCCCAGCTGCCAGAATTGACCAAAGATTACAGAGTCTAAAGCAGGGAATCTCAAGAACAAAAACGCAGATACAGTTACAGAGGGAGAAAGACACAGACAGCCCTAACTCCTTTGCGGTCTGGAAAATCCAGGGGTCATTGCTGTTAAGAGATTGGACACGTTGTGTTTGCCTTGCAGAGCACCCTGCCCCATGCCTGATCCCCCCTCCTTGGCCCCTGTGCTCTAGGTTGGCCATACTGACGCCATCAGCGTCTCAGGCCGGGGTGGCTGTGTTCCCAGCACCTGGCTCGCGCCAGCCGGGGAGGGACAGACCTCCCTGACATGTTCCAGGCCTCCACAGGGACACAATGTGTTTTTGATTACTCTGGGAGGTTGAACACAGAAAAGCAAAACTTTTCTAAATCCAGTATTGTTGTAATATTAATACAGTACTATTTTTGAAGCAGAAACTGGGTTAAATGCATCCTGTTTTGAGTTCTAAGTAATGGATTTACAGATGAGATTTTGGAGCACACCCTTCTGTACGTTGGGAACAAGCTGGCTATATAATTTGACTGTCCTCTGGTAATTGGTTCTTAGGGGGTCGTCACAGCAACCAGGTTTATTTTGTAACTCTCTGCCTTTTTCTTGGTGATCTCATTCCGTCACAAATACCCTGGGGAGTGCTGTGTAGGAAAAACACACACTTTCCTTGTCTCAGTCTACGTCACACAGTAAGTGAGAACATCATCAAACAAATAAAGAGCTGAGAATTGGACTCAAAGATTTAATTCCCAGTCTGCCCTTTTGCTTACTATTTTTTTTTCTTTTTTAGAATAAACAATCAAAGGTACTTTCCACATCACTAAGGAGAGAAAAGAAATTTAGTGTCTAATAACAAATTCCTGCATTTTGAGTGCTTGTTTCCTTAAGTAGTAGCAGCCTCTGTGGTAACACTGAAAGGTAGCATGGACCACAGAGTCAGACTGACCGAGTTTGAATCCTCGCTCCACCTTCATCCCTATGTGCTTTAGTGGACACATCTGTAGAATGGGGATAATCACAGCACCAGCGTCCGAGGGTCGCTGTGACAGTGTTAAGTGAGCTAACACGTGTAAAATGTTTACACACTGTCTGACACACAGCATAAAATTCAAATGTCACCTTTTATTTTTAAGGCGATGGATACTTATTTGCTTTTAGAGCCTTTACTTCATAAATACTTCTCATTTTAAAATTTAACATATGTAAATTAGAATTTTTCAAAGCTCTCTGAAAACGTATGTATAATACATACAAGAAAGCCTTTAAATTAGTTAACCTGCTTGTAAAATACGCGATATTTGTATAATCAGTCTTGACCTGATGTCACCCCTGAGCCGTGCTGGGACGGACCTGTCCTTCCCGCATACTTCCAATACAATCGAGTCTGAATCCAAAATGGGCATTGTTTAAGCTGCTTGTCCGCCGTTAACCGTAGTTTGCATCGATCCGCTTGTACCTTGTGTGCTGGTTTTCTCTGCCGCTAGTGACGTGCATTTATGAGATGGTGAGCTTAGGGAGAGGACCCTAACCTACACTTACAGAATGAAGGCTACTATCTTGACCTTGTTAATGCTATGTTTCTTTGCTTCTGAGGATTATTATCATTTTTAATGTACCTAAGTTTCTAAAAAAGTCACCTTTTAATTTTAAAAAAAGCTGTATCTGTATATAAAATACCCAAGCACTCTTACATATATATAATTTTTACAAATCTGACTTGTTTGCTTTCCAGCATTTCTTACCCTGTGATACAATCTTAATATTACAAACAGTCATCCCTGGGATATTCTAAAAGCCTGTGATATATTTGTATCTTTGGCTAATTTGAATGAAATAATTTTTTAGGTGTCTAATGTGCTTGCCTAAGACATACTGTCTTTATAATGGTAGTTTTATGATCTTGCTCAATTGCATATATAATTTTATTATGTGATCACTTATTTTATTGCAGTAAGTATAATGTCAACTCTGAAGTTGAAGCAACTTTATCATAGTCAACTCTACCTTCTGGTCTTCACAAAGTATATATTTTGCTTTTCTTAATACTTTTGCATTACTTCATTTTATTATCTAAATTGCTTTTCCTTTATTTTAATTGCTATGCCAAAGGATACTGAACATGAAAATTGTAGCTAACATTATAGAATCTACTTCATGGACAGTCTTTTATGTTGATATTTGCAAGGCTTTGTTCTAACAAATGTTGTATCTATGGGTCATTTGTTTTGAAAAAGAATGTAGCAAAATAGAAGTCCAATGTGAGAAAGCCCATTTGTGGAAGCAGGATATAAAAAACAACTGTGAGGGACTTGTATCCCGAATATATAAAGAACTCTTATAACGAACAATGAAAAGAAATAATCCAACTTAAAAATGAGCAAAGGATTTGAATAGATATTTTCTGAAGAAGATAGACAGATGGCCAATAAGCACAGGAAAGGATGTTCAGCATCATTAGTTATTAGGGAAACATAAATCAAAACGACAATAAGATACCTCTTCACAATAAGACAGTAACTGTTGAAAAGGATGTGGAGAAATCGGATCCCTTGTACACTGCTGGAGGGAGTATAAAATGGTCCAGCTGCTTTGGAGAACATTGTGGGAGTCTTCACATGTTAGAGTTACTATCTGAGTCAGCATGTTCATCCCTAGGTATATAGGTATACCCCTAGGTGTATGTGTATATATGTGTATATATATACGTGTCTGAAAACACATGTGTACACAAAAATGTATACAACAGAATAATTCATAATCAAAAAGTAGAAACAACCCAATATCTATTAAAGGATAAACAGATAAGTAAAATGTGGCCTATCCATGCAATCAAATATTATTTAGTTATAAAGAGGATTGAGTATTAGTACATCATGTTATGATGAATGAATGAACCTTGAAACTATGCTAAGTGAAAGAAGCCAGAAACAAAAGACAGCATATTGTGTGGTTCCATTTATATGGAATGTCTAGAATAGGCAAATCCATAGACACAGAAAACAGATTAGTGGTTGAGGGGCAGGGAAGAGAGTTGGGCAGTGAGTGCTAATGGGTACTAGCTTTCCTTTTTTTTTTCATTGAAGTATAATCGAGATGTAATATTAGAATACCTTTGGGTATACAGTGTGATGATTTGATATTTGTATACGTTGAGAAATGATCACCACAAAAAGTCTGGTTAACATCCATTACCATGTATCAGACATAATTATAAAAATTTTTTTCTTGTGATGAGGACTTTTAAGATCTATTAGTAACTTATTAGTAACTATAGTCACCATGCTGTACATGACCTCCTCATGACTTGTTAATTTTCTAGCTGGAAGTTTACACCTTTGACCTTTTTCACCCGTTTTGCTACTCCCCACAAACTACCAGTGTATTCTCCGTATCTATGAGGGTGATCTTTTTTGCTTTGGTTGCTTTGTTTATTAAATTCCACATTATAAGTGAGATCATAGAGTATTTTTCCTTTTCTCTCTGACTTACTTCACTTGGTATCATGACCTCAAGGTCCATTTGTATTGTTGCAGGTGGTGGGATTTCATTCCTTTTTTATGGCTGAATAATGTGTGTGTGTGTGTGTGTGTGTGTGTGTGTGTGTTTAGGTCTTTCCATATCTTGGCTATTGTAAATAATGTTGCAGTGAACATGGGGGTGCATATATCTTTTCGAATAAGTGTTTTCATTTTTATACCAATAATACCCAGAAGTGGAGTCGCTGGATCATATAGTAGTACTATTTTTAATTCATTGGGGAACCTCCATGCTGTTTTCCATAGTGGCTGCACTAATATACATGCCCTCAGTATATTTTGGATATTAACCCCTTATTAGATACATGATTTCCAAATGTTTTCTTCCATTCAGTAGGTTGCCTTTTCATTTTGTTGATGATTTTCTTTGATGTATGAAAGCTTTTTCATTTGATGTAGTCCCACTTATTTAGTTTTGCTTTCTTGACTTTGCTTTTGGAATTAGATTCCAAAACATTGTTGCCAAGACTGACGTCAGGGAGCTTACTGCCTATGTTTTAGGAGTTCTCTGGTGTCAGCTCTTACAGTCTAGAGTTCAATCCATTTTGAGTTCATTTTTTATATCAGAGCATGATGCTTCTAGCTTTGTTCTTCTTTTACAAGATTGCTTTGGTTGTTTGGGGTCTTTGGTGGTTTCATATGAATTCTAGGGTTGTGTATTCTGTTCTTGTCAAAAATGCCATTGGAATTTTGATAGGTATTGCATTGAATATGTAGATTGCTTTGTATAGTGGGCATTTTAATAATAATTCTTCCAGTCCATGAGCACAGGGTATCTTTCCATTTATTTGTGTCTTCTTTCATTTCTTCCCTTAGTGTCTTGCAGTTTTTTAGTATACAGGTCTTTTATGTTCTTGATTAAATTCATTCATAGATATTTTATTCTTTTTTATGGGATTGTTTTCTTAATGTCTCTTTCTGATAGTTTGTGGTTAGTGTATAGAAACCCAACAGACCTTTGTATGTTAATTTTGTATCCTAAAGCTTCACTGAATTCATTTATTAGTTCTAACAGCTTTTTCAGTGGAGTCTTTTGGGGTTTTGTATATAATATCATGTCATCAGCAAATTGTGACAGATATACTTTTTCTTTTGCAATTTGGATGCCCGTTACTTCTTTTTCTTTGCTTAATTGCTCTGGGTAATACTTCCAATACTATGTTGAATAAAAGTGGCAAAAGTGGGCATCCGTGTCTTGTTCCTGATCTTAGAGGAAAATGTTGAGCTTTTTACTTTTCAGTATGCTATTAGCTGTGGGCCACTTTCTTTTTGAGGTGATAAAAATATTCTGGAATTAAATAGTGGAGGTGAATGCAAAACCCTGACTATCCTAAACACCACTGACTTGTACATTTTAAAAGGGTGAATTTTATCTCCATAGAGCTGTTATGAACTAAAGGAAAACAACTGTGGAATAATGGTAGCCACAGCTTTTCCTAAAGTGCATTACCATACAGATTTCTATGAGTTTTATGGATATTATCTGTACTTATGTGTACACTGAGCATAATATGATATGTTATATGATATGATAATATCACACTGTGTAGGCATTGTAACCTTAGATAATATTTTTGGCTTCAGATTCTCATTTCTTAATTGAACTTCATGGAGACCTTGGGGGTGTTTTTATGTGGATGACCTCTGTGTTCTTACTAAAGGATGCAACCTTTTGTCTCTGGAAGTTAGTATTATAAATGATTGTCTTGTAAATTATTATCTCTCTCTTCTAGGATTTCCTGAGAAGACAACAGTGAAACAACGTTATCGTCTACTTGGAAATAGTCTTAATGTGCATGTAGTAGCTAAGCTACTCAAAATCCTATATGAATAATTTAAAAATAACTCTGAAAGATGGTCACATTATTTCTTCATATCCAGATAGTAATTCTGAAATTCTATTTTGAATTGATTTTGATGAAATTTAACTAAACTATCTTTATCTCTCTTTAAAAAGAAATTTGGATTTATCATAAAAATGCTGATTTTTAAAATTTTATATTACTGTATTTTGTAAAGTTAAAATTACTATTATGATTTACAAGAATGTATTTTCATATGAAATTGCTAAAGATACATGTAAAATATTCTCTTTATGATATTATGGTGTATACAAATTTAGGAACATTGGAGGTTGAATGTCTACGTGAATTATTTTACAAAAGTGTTATGCTAGGCATAGTATAGTGAACCTGAGAAACTGTGTTTTTATATGCTAGTTAAACAAATTGCTTTATGAATCCTATCATTTTATTTTTTTTGTTAGATAATTATTCCTCATTTTAAAATGATGATTCTAATTCTGGCCTGTTTCAATATTGAATGTTTTACTGAATTCCACCCTTTAAATGTTTCTTAACATATATAAACATATGTTTATATGTTTATAACATATATAAACAAATGCATATAATGTTTTAAGCCATATTATCATCATTCAATGTTATACAGCTGTCTGAAGAAGGTGTCAGAAAAAATAATCCTAAATTCTTGATTATGTCTCCATCAGGAAGCTACAGAAAATGTAGGTAAACATTATCCAGTTATCTTTAATTCTACCTCCATGTAAAATGCAAAACTCCATTGTTCTTTATTTGTAAATATTTTTTATTACTTTGCTGTCATCAGATCTTGCTTTTGTCTTCCTTCTCAGCTTCTGGTTGTAAGGTGAATTTGCCATCACATTCTGGGGAACGTCGCGTGGCATTCAGATTTTAGGGAGGAAACTATACCCTCTGACCTGATTTCATATGACTATTCTGTGAATTAGCTTTTTAAACTTTTTCTTTCTCAGTAGACCTTTTGGAATTAGGCTTTCTAATCAAACTGTCTTGTATTATAAACCCTGTGGTTTTATTTCAGTGATAAAAGCAAGTGACAAAAGAGAAATGAAAAGAAATAAGACCAGAAATTGTATAACAAAATAAAAAATATTTGTATTCTTTTTTAAAAAAATGTTTATTTTTGAGAGAGAGAGAGCACAAGCAGGAGAGGGGCAGAGAAAGGGGGGGCCAGAGGATCTGAAGTGGGCTCTGTGCTGACAGCAGACAGAATATTTTTATTCTTAAAAGAAATCATTTCGGTATGGAGACATTGGAACCCTGCACATTGCTGGTGGAAATGTAAAATGGTGCAGCCACTGTAGAAAATGGATGATGATTCCTTCAAAAATTTATACCTAAAATTACCATATGATCCAACAATTCCACTTCTGGGCATATGCCCAAAAGGATTGAAAGTAAGGACTTGAACAGATATTTGTACACTAATGTTCATAGCAGCAGCATTCACAACAGCCAAAATTAGGAAACAGTCAACATATCCTTGGGCAATGACTAGATAAACCAAATGTGGTGTATACATACAGTGGAATATTATTCAGTCATGAAAACAAAGAAATTCCCATACATGCACCATCATGGATGACCTTTGATGACATGATGGTTGGTAAAATAAGTCAGACACAAAAGGACACATTTTCTATAATTCAAGTTACATGGGGTATGTAAAAGAATCAAGTTCGTAGAGATAGAAAGTAAACTAAGGGTTACCAGTATTCAGGATATGTGGCGAATGAGTTAGCGTTTAATGAGTACAGAGTTTCTGCTTAGGGTGGTAAAAAATGTTCTGGAGATGGATAATGGTGGTGGTGCACAACAGTGGACATGTACGTAATGCCACCGAACCGTATCCTTACAAATCCTTAAAATGGCAAGTTTTATGTACATCTTATGTTAAAAAAAAAAAAGTCACTCCTCACCACCATTTTTTTTTCCTCAGAAAAGCTCCCTATAGGTAAATATGGATATAAGCCAATGTATATATGTATCATTTATCACATCTACATCTTGTATATGTGTTTAAAAACAAACCTTATTACAGGTCTCATAAATTTTGGTTTACAACAATCTGAAGTAACTTTGGCACACTTTCACTAGGCCCTCTTTACTGTTGAAAGATCTTACTCATAACAAAGTTCAGAATTTTACTCTGATTAAGCTATAATTATAGTGTCCGGTGCCCCATTGAGCCATGTTACACAAAATAAGTGTTGAGTTCATTATACTAACTATAAACCCATGAAAGCTCTGTAGAGAGTTTTCTACCTAACTAGAAGAAAATTGCTTTGTGAAATTTTTTAAATTATTGGAGCATTTTCTTGGGCATATGGTGATCCTTGTCCTTGAAAATAAAAAGTAGCAAGCATAAAACTCACACGTTAGTGAAGATATATTTACCAGTGGCATTTACTTAGTGTATATGTACATGCAAAGGTAATCTAGAAAATGTCATTTTATCGAATACCCACTGCATGTTATCGGTAATAAATATGCCTAAAATTCATTCTAGAAATTGTTTTCTGATGTTTGGACTTATCATTAATTTATGCAATATTTTGTTAAATATAACCTTTGCTTTTAAAAAGAACCATATGCAATTAAGTCTGTGCCACTTCTAATAGTAACCTGAATTTTTATCCTCCCCTTTGCATAATTTCTTTTCTTTTTTTTTTTTTTTTGGTGCTTTCAAATTGCTTGCCAAATAATTTTCAATCATTACCCTGCCTCATACTTTTAGTAACTTTTTTGGATCTGCAGCTAATGAACAAGAGATAACCAAATGAGTTAATAGAAGCAAAATGAAATCTCTTGGAAAATTGTTTTGAAGAGAGTAGTCCTTGAGATGGGCAGTCATCAGAGGAGAAGAGCTGGACCTTGACAGTCCTAATGCCTAGCGGCAGGCGGTACAGCCTAGCGACAGAAGGGAGGGCGTAAATCACCCTGTTCCTAAGGGATCAGCTGACCTTCGGAGCATCCTGCGTATTTTGTCCCAGCTCTTCAATCACGTCTGCACCGAGCGCACCGCCCCTGTGCCTTACAGTGAAAAACTACCTCTGACGACCAGCTCACTTGCTCCTCTCAAGATAGAACCTTTTGAAGAGACAAAGCCAGGGGAAGAAATTGCGAAAGTTGGGACTAGGCAACACTTCTTTTTTTCTTTTTTTTAAATTGAGCGTAGTGGGTAGGATTCCCTAACAAAAATCGCCATCTGTCTTCTGCTCCAATCTCAACGCAAGTTCGGGTCAGAAGCTATTAAACTGGAGGCTTCTGAGGATGGAGAAATGAAGCCAAGGACAAATGAAGCTGGTTAATTCTAGTGACAGCAGTGCACAGTGAGGAAGCAGCCGCCGCGTCAGCCGACCGCCAGCGGATGGAAGGGTGTGTCCTGCGGGCCAGCCCGTGTGTCTGCAACCGAACCCGAAGTGGTACCTTTTTTACAGGTTGGGGTGGGGGTGGGGGGGATACATTTATAGTTTAAAATCAGAATGGAGAATCCAGAAGTTCCCAAGTAAGCCAAGATAACATAATAAGGATCTAATTTTAAGCCCATACAGACAGGGTAGTTAAAGCGTGGTTTCCTCAGGTTGTTATGTTATTGAAAAGCAGGCTAACTTTTCATAATTCCGTTTTCCACTTGGAACCACAACTCTTTCAGGTCACAAGTTGTAGACTGATTTACGAATAGCTTTGGACTTTGAAATTGAGTGAGGGTCATATGGCCTCAGCAGTGTTCTTGAAGCCTGTGCTTGAACTCATTATGTAATTTTTCAAGACAGCCTTTGAGTGTCCCTGGAATGAACTCTCTCTCCCTCTCAGCTTCCAGTGTCAAAGTGCGCCACAGACAACTAGCCTATCGACTTCTTAACATTCATTTTCCTTGATCCACTTCCTGTCCAATCCTCCTCTTTCTCCATGGAGCATTCTCCCCCAGATATCTAGGTGCGCCGCTTTGCATGTTTCACTGAAAGGCAGCAAGAATCCTACACACATTCCTCAACTTCACACCAGTCAGCCTATCAGCGCCACATGTCCTCTCCTGTCATTCCTTCACTTTGCTACTAAAATTTTAAATCTTCGGTTTAAAAACAAAAACAAAAACATTGTCCTAACCTCTGTGTGTCTGTTTCTGTCTTTGAGTCTTCTAAGAACATTTTACACTAAGAGAGTTATGCTCTTCAAAATCCTTTGCAACCACAACCCAAACAATTATACTATCTTTGTCTTGATTTATGACTTTATTCCTTTTTAAATGTATTTGTTCAGTAACTATGAACATGGGTGGAGAACTTTTTTGGCTTCTGGTTCCTGAAGTACTCAAAGTTATAGTCACCAGAGATTCTGAGTCTTATTTTCAACTACATCCAGCACTTAGAGCTCTCCCTCAAGTATGCCGTACCTGATTCCTAAAGCTTTCAAAAATGTATTTTTCCTACAAGTATGAACCTAGATAGAAATTTTCACAAACGAGAAGATAGGAAGGTAATTTTCCCATAGAGTTCTTCTCCATAGCTCTGGGAGGTTCTCATTTCTTTGCTTCTACATACCATGGTTTCATTGTTTACTTCAAGGATTTGCTCTGTATTTTATTTTTGTTTGCATCTTTATGCCTATTCATATCAGGGCAGATTTAAATTATAAGCGTGCAAGGAGGGAACATGTTTATTTAGCCAAGTTGGCTCTATAATCAGATGAGATCACCTGGAATCTAAAGAGAGAGAAAGGAGAGCAGAGGTCTGGGGTTGAATTCTTAGCCATTACTGAAGATTCAGTCCTCAGGTCTCCCTACCCTTTACCATCCAAGCCATTTTTCTGAAGAGCTCGCAACTTTCCTCCAACTTCTGGGTGGTTTTGTTTGTTTGTTTGTTTGTTTTTGTTTGTTTTTTTCCCTATGATACCCAACTAACTCCAGATCTGATATTTTTCCTAAGCCCTATTCTAGAATTTTTGTGCTGGGATATTTTTAACTTGAGTATCTTCCTATCACATCACACTTAGCACATTTGAAAACAAGTTAATCATCCTCCATTTAAAAAGCAGTTCTACTCATGATTAACTTAAGTATTCCCCTTCATGGCACTGCACTGCTTCTCTCCCAGTCTGCCAAGTTCAAACCTCATCATCCAAGGTCATGGTCACTTTGTTCTCACTCCATTTCCATTTATCAGCTTCAGTTAATGAAGTGGCCTTCGTAAGAAGGCATGCACAATGATTCACTTTAGGAAAAAAGAAAAAGTCACTTTGAAACTTAAAAACATACGTGCCCATTTGCAACCATATTTGTATGCTTGAGTCAACACTTGACACTGAACAAATTTCAGACTTCTGAATTTGATCTAGCGTGAATATCACTTTTACTCAATAGTTGTTATTTTTACTCAGCTCCTTAAGTACAGTTAAATGTCACACACACACACACACACACACACACACACACACACACGATTGAAAATACCTAATGGAGAGTCCTTACGTATTTGCTGTTTGAAAAGCTCAGCTACAGATGATTAGACAATGAGCTGGATAGTTGCTCTGATTTGAATTTGTTTTAAGTGAAAAATATCCCGTGTTTTGGAGAATGTAAACTTCCAAGAGGGCTGGGGTTTTTTAATTTTTCTTTTCCCCTACTACCTTCCCAGGGACTAAAAAGTACCTGGCACACAGCGAGCACTTAATATTTGTTAGATGCGTGACTATGGTCACCATACTGGATTGATATAGAAGCTGCCTAAAGGCCATCACACCGTGGAATTTAAACAGTGTCTTTAAGTCACTCTCCTGAGAGCTATTTCTGACTTTTTTTTTTTAATGTTTTATTTATTTCTAGGAGAGAGAGAGAGAGACAGCGTGAGCAGGGGAGGGTCAGAGAGAGAGGGACTCACAGACTGAAACAGGCTCCAGGCTCTGAGCTGGGAGTCAGCACAGAGCCCGACGCGGGGCTCGAACCCACGAACCGCGAGATCATGACCTAAGCGAAAGTCAGACGCTTAACCAACTACGCCACCCTGGCGCCCCTGAGAGCTATTTCTGTTGCTATCACTTCTTCCGTACCTAGGACAATAGCCAAATTTACTGATTTAAAACACAATTCTAGGATAGGGCTTGATCTTTTGGCTTTTGAGGAAGCTGTGCAGATAGAATTTGTTTTTAAAAACTACTGTATTCTGACTTCTTGTCTGGACAAGAAGGCAGGCTCATTTCTCTTTGCCCCTTGCTAAGTACAGTGATCAATTCTGGGTAAGTATGATTATAAAATAACACAAGAGGCATCAAAAAGAGAACTCTGAATGGTGGGAAGAAGAAAACTAACCAGCCAGGTAATCCCAAGACTAGAAGGGGAACATGGCTGCAGGCTCTTACAACCTCCCACCCAACAGAAGAAGGAGTTCCAAGTTTGGTGCTTCCCAACTCCCAACCACACAAGATAAGGGAGCCCAACATGGCTCATTCCTATCCCAGATGTAACTGGAGTCCTGCTGCCAGCCCCAGGTGAGTCTGATGCAACCAGCAAGGGCAATATATAGGGATGCCCACTGACAAGTGTCCTGGAGAAGCACTCTACTTTTCTGGAAGACCTGAGATTCCTCTTACTTACTGAGACACTGGACAGCCAGAGGATACTGTCAAGGGGATCCCTCTCCAAGAGGCCTGATCCAGGAAGCCATTTCATCACCATGGACAGGAGGTTCCTTACCCTAACCTATAAGTGCCAGGTGATCTGGCCTGGGGAAGACTTCTTCACCCTACTATAGAACCATCCAGGACCACATGGAGCCTTGGAAGTACCAGATAACCCACACAGACCAAAACACTGAAAGTTAAACTGGGACCATAAACCAAAAAAAGGCTAAGATCTGCATGATAAGCATAAACAGAGTAACTGCTTGCTAAAATAAAAGATTAAAATTAGACCCAGAATCTCCTTACATAATAGACAAAACATCTGGGATACAATCTAAAATTATTTGCCATACCAAGAATGAATAAAATCACAACTTGAATGAGAAAAGATAGTCAACTGACGACACCACCAAAATGAACCAGATGTTGGAATTACCTGGCAAGGATTTTAAAGCAGCCATCAGAAAAATGCCTCTACAAATAATTACAAATTTTCCCGAAACAAAAGATAGAAAGGCTTCAGCAAAGGAATAGCTAACAAAGAGTTTTTAAAAGTTAACAAGAGTCACAACGGTGTGTGCATTATATCTCAATTTTAGAAAAAAATAATGGTGATTATAGAACCGAAAAATACAGTAACCAAAATAAACTTAATGAATGGTACAGTAGAAATGACAGAAGATTAAATCAGTGACTAGGAAATAAACCAATAGAGTTTATTCAGTCTTAATAACAGAGGGAAGAATGATTGGGGGAAAAATGAAACTCAGTGATCTTTGTGAGAATAACGAAAGTGCCAGCATTCATATATTTGAAATCCCAGAAGTAAAGGAGAAAAAAGAATTGAACTGGGAGAATATTCAGAGAAATAATGGATGGAAACATCTCAAATTTAGCAAAAGATACAATTGTAAAGGTTCAGTAAGCTGAGTGAACCAAATAGGATAAACTTAAAGAAATCCATGCCAAGATACATCATAATTAAACACATGAAAACTAAAAACATTTAAAAAAAAAGCAGCCAGAGAGAAGTGACATCTTGCTAAAGGGGAACACAGTTTGAATGACAGCAGATTTTCATCAGACGCCATGGGGGCCAGAAGGAGGTGGCACAACATTTTCAAATTCTGGAAGAAAAGGAAGAACTGTTAAGTGCAAATTCTATACTCCAAACTATCCTGCAAGACTGAAGGGGAAATAATGATATTTTCAAATGAAGCAAAACTGAAAGAATTTGTCGCTAGCAAACCTACCCATAAACAATGGCTCATGGAAGTTTTTTCAAACAGAAAGGAAATGCTAAAAGGCATCTTGGAGCATCAGAAAGGAAGAACAATGGAAAGAATAGAATTAGTAATACATACAATAACTATGCTACTTTTGAGTTTTATGAATCACATTTGATAATTGAAACAAAAATTATAATTCCATCTGATATTCAAGGCAATGATATTTAACAGGAGGGAAGGTAAATGGCCCTAAATGGAAGTGAGATTTTATTTCATGGGAAATGATAATTCTGCTACCAGGAGACTGTGATAAGTCATAGATGTGTGTTGTAATACCCAGAGCAACCACTGCAAAAACTATACAAAGGAATGCACTCAAAACACCATAAATAATTCAAGATGGGATCCTAACAAACATTCACTGGCCCACACGAAAGCAAGAAAAGGAAAAAGGACTGAGAAGCAGAGGAAACAAATGATTAAATGGCATACAAGCTCTACCGTATCAATAATTATCTCAAATATAATGGGTGAAAACACTCTAATTAAAATATAGATCTTGGCAGAGTGGATTAAAAAACACGTTTAATTAAAGGCTCTTTACAAGAAACTCACTTCAAATGATGTGAGGGGGTTGAAAGTAAACATGGTAAAAACAAGAACCACAAGAAATCTTGGTAGATTAAGGAAATCTGCCTTAATGATGTAATTCAAGAGGACAAAAGCTATAGAAATGAAAGTATTAAACCCAGAAAAACTGGGAGCACACTAAATGCCCTCCAGTAAGATGATGATGAAATAAGTGATTGTGAAACCAATCCAAATGTTACGCAATAATGGAGCCCCTTCAAAAACCAGTTTGGCAGTTCCTCAAAAACTTGAGTTTTTGATCCAAGAGGATTGAAAACCCACAAACTTGTGCGTGAATGTTCGTAGCAGCGTTATTCATAAGGGCCATTATTCCTGATGGGACAGACTATGATGTTTAGCAGTTGATGAACGAGTAAACACTGTGTGTATATCTATTTGTACAATGGATTCAGACATAAAAAGGAATGAAGCCTGACACATGCTAAGACACTGATGAACCGTGGAAACGTTATGCTAAGTGAGAGAAGTCAGACACAGAAAATCATGTATTATACAATTTCATTCTATATGAAATGTCCAGAATAGGTAAGGTAGATTAGTGATTTCCAGGGGAAGGGGAAAGAAGGGAATGGAGAAGCATCATATTTCTTTCTGAAGTGGTAAAAGTGTTCCAGAGTTAGCGGTATTGGTGGTACAACTCTGAAAGTACTACAAAACATTTTCATTGTACACTTAAGTAAGGTGGAATTTATGGTATGTGAATAAAAAATAGAATTACCCTGTGGCCCAGCAATCGCGCTACTAGGAATTTGTCCCAAGGATACAGGAGTGCCGATTCATAGGGGCACATGCACCCCAATGTTTATAGCAGCACTGTCAATAATAGCCAAATTATGGAAAGATCCCAAATGTCCATCAATTGATGAATGGATAAAGAAGATATGGTGTATCTATATTAATGGAATACTACTTGGCAATGAGAAAGGATGAAATCATGCCGTTTACAATGTGGATGGAACTGGGGGGTGTTATGCTGAGTGAAATAAGTCAGTCAGAGAAAAACACATATCATTGGTTTTCACTCATATGTGGAACTTGAGAATCTTAACAGAAGACCATGGGTGAAGGGAAGGGAAAAAAATAGTTACAGAGAGGGAAGGATGTGAACCATAAGAGACTCTTAAATACCGAGAACAAACTGAGGGTTGATGAGGGGGAGAGAGGGGAGCGTGGGTGATGGACCCTGAGGAGGGCACCTGTTGGGAGGAGCACTGGGTGTTGTATGGAAGTGATGAATCATGGGAATCTACTCCTGAAGCTAGTGTGACTCCTTAGCTAATGCGACTATAAATTATGTTTAATAAATAAATAAATTCTAAAATTTACCACCAAAAAAAAAAAAAAGTTGGCATCATGAAAAAGGCGAGAAAATTTTTAAGAAAAGATACTAGAGGTGCCTGGGTGGCTTAGTTAAGTGTCTGACTCTTGGTTTCGGCTTGGGTCATGATCTCACGGTTTGTGGGTTCGAGCCCCGTGTGGCCTCTGCACTGACAGCTGTGGAGTCTGCTTGGGATTATGTGTCCCTCTTTCTCTGCTCTTCCCTTTCTTGTTCTCTGTCTCTCTCAAACATCTGTACAATGTTTACATCTGTACATTAGTATCTTTTTTAAAAAAGAATTCAAAGATGCTAAAGAGACTTAATCAAATCCTGGTTTTAAAAAACAGCTCTGAAGATACTTAGGGGACACTTGGAGAAATTTGAGTATGGAGTTAGACTGGATTTTAGACATTTTTGGAAGATTTTGGTTAATGTTCTTGGGTGTTATAATGGCATCGTGAGTATATGGGAGAATGCAGGCTTATTCTTAGGAGATCAAGTTGACTAAGAAAAGGTGAAATGTTACGTCTGCAACCTCCTTTTACATGGTTTAGAAAAAAATACATAGTCATGCATATAGATTAAACAAATATGGCAAAAGAATAAAATTGATTAAATATAGTGTGGTAAACAGATATTAATGTATTCTTGTAATTCTATGGTATTTTTCATAATAAAAAAGTTTTTTTAAGGAAAAAGAGCAACAACAACAGAGACCACTTTGTGAAGGCAACATAGTATACAAAACAAAAGCACATAATAACATACATAATAAATACAACAAAATAATATGACTGAACTGAGAACAACCCTATCAGTCATTATCAATACTTAAAAATGAATTTCATTCTCTTATTCTAGATTGCAAATACTTATAAATTACCATCTTAAATAAGTGAGAGGATAAAATGTTTTAAACTGGTCACACTGTTTACATTGTCTTTTTCTTTTTGCAAAGGGAAAAATGGCATGTGAATTTAGCATATGAGTAATATATGAGTATATATAACTTTATGCAGCTTTGTAACAGTTATTAAGGAGTCTAGGTGGTGACTTTGGGTCAGACTTACGTGAAAAAAGAGGAGAGGAGAAGACACAGTTCAATACGTGTATATCCTATGATTATAACTATGGGAAACGATTCATCTGAAAATAGACTGGAATCAAATAATAGGTAAAGGTTACATTAGAGTAACTGAATTTTAAGTTTTCTTGTTTATACTTTGCAAACTGAATATAGTGCAGTTATATTACCTTTATAATTGGAAACTTTCTTTAATTCCAAAGCAGCACTCAGTTCCAAGTCTCAACCATGGAGTCTGGTCATTTTAAACTAGCTTTGAAGTCGCTGCTCACTGCTTTATTTGCATTCTGATGGCATGTAATGAATGCAGTCTCCTCCTCAGACCTCCCAAGCCCCCTCCTCAAAGAGAGGCTGCCTCTTGCTCTGTTCTATTTCCTCAGGACCTCTCTCAGCTGCTGACAAATGGTGGGTCCCTAATATATAATTGTCCAGCTAATCGGACTTGAATATGATGATGCTGCGTTTTATAGCAGAATCATTATGGTTTTTGCTGGCTTGGGGAATCAATGGAATCATTCTATCGGTCAGACTAAATGAGAAAAACAATAGATTTTATATGAAAAGTATTTAATACTAGAAAAATCCCAGGGAATCATTTATGCCTCCTATAAACATAGTCTAGGCATTGTTGACAAAACCTGGTTTAGCGGTACTTGTGTAATAAATACAGCCCAACCTTCTATATATGTAAATAAATAAATAAATAAATACAAAAGGACAAAGGCTTTGGCTTTTATAGATCTTGGAAATAAGGGCCCTGAAAAGACCGAGAGGTGAGGTCATCTCATCCTTTTTCCTGCCCTGATGACAACACTTTTTATCTTCCCACAGATCTGTGTGGCACTTCAATTAACGAGTCTCCTGGGAATGATGGTGCTTTGTCAGGCATTAGCCTTGTGAAAACACTCCTCCCGTGATAAATCACATCAATGAAGCAAAGCCTCCCACTGCCAGATAAAGATGCTTCTGTGTGTGTCTCCGCAATTAAAAGTACAAGAGGCAGAGTTCTGGAGTGTGCCAAGCATCCCCAAACTCTCCCTGCCCCCTGCTCAGTGGTGACAGGCTCACCACACTTAACTCTCCTCCACCATCAGACACATAATATTGTTACAAAACTGCATTTCCCCCCTTGTCAAAGGATCGGATCCAGTGTAAGTTGCAATTGCCGGCTGCCTACACGTCTATGGTCCCTCACATTCAGTGTTGGTGTAAACTGGCATTTTCCTTTGACTGTGGTATGAATCATGGCATCTGGATCTTTTACTCCATTGCCTTGTTCGGAGAATTTCAGGAGCCACCAATTAGAAAACTTATTTTGTTCTTTTTAGTTTACCTTGGGAAAAGAAGTGTCAGGTGGGTTTACCCAGGTACTCACCAAAGGTACCCTCCCCGACACTGCTTCACAGCTTCATGGAAATTGGGCTCAGATGAATCCAGTGACGTGCTAAAATGCTGGCATCAAGAGCATTTGGAGGTAGAGAAAGCTGTGTTGTGTTTTGTCAGTGGCTTTTGGAGCCATGAATCCTAGCAATTTCTCCTGCCTCTGGTCTATGCCCTATCTTTGACCAGTCCCCATCTCACAAGGACACAAGAGCCCCAAAGACATGTTTTATATTTTCTAGAATATGTGACACAAGGTTGAGTTAACATGCAGATTGTGTACGTGTGTGTACATGTGTCATTAGCACCCCTGTGCTCTGTATCTGGAGCCATAGTCCTGTAATACATTTCTTCCTCTGGATATGAATTTTCTGGTAATATCCTTCCTGTGTATGTAGGGATTATCATACTTTTAAAAAAAAAATCAAAAGAAAGAAAACCAGGAAAGTCCTCCAAACTCTCAACAATGTGTAAATCTACCTTCTCAGGAAAATCTCTGCCAAACCTGAATTATTCAAATGGTAATGATTAACTCATAATTCTTTCCCATTCTACTCAAGGGTAATTGCAATCATCTTCATAATGAGCGTGGAGAACAAATGTCTGGATTATGTTCCCTGAGTCAGGACCACACTGCATTCAAAAAGATCAGTTCATCACAGTAGTGGATTTGGTAATTTCCTAGGAGGTAATGCGTTTTCCATAAAATGAGCAAATGAATGGTTTTAAACTTATACCAATTTCCATAATTATTTTATGTAATCCTTCATGAAAATTGAATAGACAATTGTATTGCCTTGAAATTTTGTAGAAAATCACAAAACTAGCCTATGTAAATGTGCCTTTTAAGCAGTGTTATGTCCCTGAAAAAGAGAATGAGTTAAGTGTCATAAAGGTTACGAGAGATCATTATATTCACCAATGTTTCCATTAATGGCTAAAAACTCAGATTAATTCTACAGTGTCCTCTTGTAAACTGATATGAAAATGAAAAGGGACCAAAGAATGCAGTAAGGCCAGGTTGGAGCTATAAAATGAGATGGGAACTAGACACAGGGTGTGAGAATCTGGCCATTTCTTTTTCCAAAGCACCTCTGTTTTTCAACCCTCTCCTCACTCCCACACTGATCAAGCCCTCCACAGATGAGTTCAGCTGGCCTACTAGAAATAACCACACCAGTGTTATTTCACTCGAGATATAAGAGCCTCTCTCTGTGGATTAAATCCAAGCTTTTCAACCTGCCACTTAAGGTCCTCAGTCAATGCCCCCACCTTTACCCAGCCACCTTTCTTCAAAAGGTAAAGAGCCGCTGTGTCTATAATCTGCCCAGATTAGGTTTAGGACCTCTATTGTAGTTTGGTACATCCTGGTTTTCTGATAGCATATTGGTATATGTTTTATCCCACGTTGTCATATGCATCTTTATAATGTGCTAGTAGAGCTTTTGAGATGCATACATATGCCTTTATTACAAACTAGAGAAGGTCATGACCTTTACTTCTTTTGAATTTTCCTCATTGTTGAGGATGTCATAATGTCTGCAATAAATATGGATTAAGCATTATTAAGGCTCTAAAGCAATGGAGTTTGGATGAAGCTGGTAGGAATGAAAAATGAGCCTCAGTATATGACATAACTGTTGTCTGAATTATGTTCACATGGCACAGAGGTGCTCTCCAGGAATTTGGAGAAAAGATGAAAAGCGAGGGTCTAAATAAACTCTGTACATTTAGCAGTAAAATTTCCAGCACACTTTCCTCATCCTGGTATAAAGCGAGGGGATTTTTTTTTTCTCTGAAGACAATGAATGGCCCCAGGGGAAATATATGTTCCAAAATGGAAATTTGGGGTTCCTCAGTGAAATTGCCAAGTTGCCATTCTGTCACCACGTGATAAAACTTACTGGTTAACGAATACCATCCGTGCACACAGAGCTTATCACTCACTCTTTAGTGTTTTGTTCTTAAGTTTAAATGGACACAAAAGGATCAATAGGTATTTGAGGAAAGCTTCCAACACAGAACAGAAAGACCTAACAAGCAAATAGGAGAGAAAGAGCTTAGAGAAACCAGAGACCATGTGGTAAACAGCATAAAAAGCTTTAAAAAGCAACTATAATAATTTTTCAAGTAATAGGAGATGTTACAACCGTGAAGCAAGAATAAGAAACTGTTTTTGAAATTAAAAAAAGGAAAGCTTTTAAAATAAAATAAAATAAAAATACAGGGGCATCTGGGTGGCTCAGTCAGTTAAGCGTCGACTTCGGCTCAAGTCATGATCTCACGTTTTGTGAGTTCGAGCCCCACGCTGGTCTCTGTGCTGACAGCTCAGGGCATGGAGCCTGCTTCAGATTCTGTGTCTCTCCCTCTCTCTGCCCCTCCCATGCTCATGCTCTGTCTCTCTCTGTCTGTCAATAATTAAACTGTTAACAGAAATTTTAAAAAAATACAAAAACTCTTCACAACATAGAACCAAAGAAGGTAAAGAAGTAGAAATAGAAAAGAGTTACAAAAAATTAGATCAACCTAAGAAAAATAGAGAAATGGAAATAAGGATGTGGCTCTGGAGAACATAGGAGTCTCTTATTGAGTGAAGATGCCCTCATCTTCCTGGGAGAAGGAAGGAAGATCTTTGTAAAATGCAGATTCAGATTCACTGGGTCCAAGAATGTACCTAAGAGTTTTGCGTTTCTCCCGAGCTTCTGGCTGATGCCTGTGCCAGGCCTGTGGACCACGTTTGAGTGAGTAATAAGGCTGTAATTTGGGCCATCTCTGGACCTTCCCTGCACCCATCATCGATGACCAAACAACTTGCAGAGTGAGGCCGTGGGGCAGCACTGGGTGGCAGGTGTGTCTCAGATCTCTGTGCGTCCAAATCTGAACTCACAGTCTTCTGTCCAAAACCTCATTCCCCTCATTCTCTTATTCAGTCAGCAACACCTCGATCCTTCCAATGTCTCAAACAAGAAATCTCAACATCAGCCTCTCCCCCTTAACTGCCTGCCCCAATACTTCTTTGCTAGATCCTATTTCCTAAATGTTTATCTCACTATTTCCTGTTCTCTAAACCACTGTGTCCAGTGGGGCCTTCCCAGTTCATGGCTCTTCAACTCTGCACCAACCTCCTCACTAGCTCTGGGTCTGAGACGTGTCTCTGCAGGAATGCTCGTTAAATACAAATGGGACCATGTTAATCTGCCTAAAGCACTCTCATAGTTCTTCATTATTTAAAATAATGGAGCTCCTTAAAATTTCAAGGACATTTTTTGAAGGACATTTCAAGGTCCTTCTTGATCTGACTTCTTGTCTGTTTTAGAAACTTCATCTCCCACAGACCCACACTGCTCTGGTCATGTTGACTTCATTTCTAACTGGAAAAGCTTTGGATGTGCCATTTTCTCTGTCTGAAACTCCCAATCCTCTTACTTTGCCTGGAGAGCTGTTCGTTCTGTAAGACTCAGCTGGTCTCCAAGGAAGCCTGCCTTGCTCCTCCCAGGTAGAATTAATTCTAGTCCCTATTAGTGTCTTTTTTCCTTTTCTTTTTTCCCTTTTGTCCTTATCATTGTCCTGACTACAGTGATCCCTTGTTAACCAGGAATTTTCCTCATGTAAAATTTTAGTATATTGGGATTTCCTTCCATGTACGTTTTTGATGACCACACGGTTTTCCTTTGTGCATTGTGTTGGGAACTTTTAAGAAGGGCGGCAACTGAGGATTCAGAATAGAAAAAGGAGCAGAAGTGGATGACACACCGAAGGAGCAAAGGTGGTACAGAGACATCTTGGAGAAGTTAAAGGAGGAAGAAAGGAAAAGACAGTTCTGATTCTCACAACTGAATTCTGGCGGTTTCGTCGGGGGAGAAAGAGGGAGAAAAGGGAGGTGCGACTTCTGTAAGAATTGAAGTGGAGCCAGAGGGAGAGGTAAGGAAGCGAGACCATGAGGCAAGTGTTGGGAGCAGTGTTGATTAGCAGCACGCTGACACAGATGGAGAAAGTGATACAATCCTAACTTCATAGATCTCACCTCAAGCCCCTGATGCATGTCTCTGTTCTGGAATCTTCTTCCAGAAGAGGAGGGATGAGACCCCACTGATTTTCCTTATGCCCAAGATTTTAAAATCGACTGTAAATTCTTCTATCACTTCTTGTTTTAATAAACCCAA
The DNA here is from genome assembly GCA_017311185.1 of Proteles cristata cristata. Lineage (NCBI taxonomy): Eukaryota > Metazoa > Chordata > Mammalia > Carnivora > Hyaenidae > Proteles > Proteles cristata. The sequence continues at coordinate 1,359,425 of JAESUZ010002067.1, read as the reverse complement.
AAACCAAGCGGTGGGAGAGGAAGGAGAGGTATTATTATATTCATTCATATGATAATAGCAGTCTCTATTTAGTGGATGCTTCTGTCCCAGAGACCAAATGTGCTAAGTGTTTTATACACCTTCACTGCTGTGATGATTATCTTTCTGCTGATAAATGAATGGGGCCACATGATAAGGAAGTGATGGAGCTGGAGCTTGAACCCGGATGAATGAGCTTCAGACCCCATGTTCTTAACTCTTCAACCATTGGTGTCCCCTAGATATGACTTTGAAAGGAAAAATTCACACTGTATTTCATGTGTTTTCCTGTCATTTTAATAGTGTGACTCATACATAAAAGGCACATAAAGGATTTGTGGAATGCAATCAGGATGAGGGAGGAAATGAGAGCTTTGCTAGTCAATGAAAGACAGGGTTTCAGGTCCATAGGAAGTTTACTTTGGGGGAGAGAAGAGGGGTGATTATTCACCTTCTAAGCCTGAAGGTCTTGGATTCTAAGACTATTTTCATTTGTCTTTGCTGAAAAAATTCTCAGTTAGGCAAGTAAACAGAATGCATGATAATGCTGTGGAAACAGCAAGTGATTTTTATATTTTTATATTCCACCAAGTCATCATAGGCAGACAGTCTGACTTATCTATTGATCTCAGCTAGAGCTGAGTAGGTGAGCTGGATGTAAAATTCCCCAACTCCCCAAAAGTCAGTCAGACCTTGCAAGGATATTTCTTATTTTGTTTTGTTTTGTTTTTGTTTTTGTAAAGTGAGAGACGATTAGGAATTGCATGCCTAGATCAGGAGCAAAGAAATTATCTCTACTCTGTTTAATAATAAGCATATTAGTATCACAGGAAAGTCCTATAAAACAGGAAGTTCTTACTGAAATCATGCTGGAGACATTTTCAATTGCACGACAAGACTGGCCAAGTACAATGATCTTCAGGAAAATACGACCATATAATCATGAAAATAGTTATGGTCATAGCTTAGTGGAGCAGAATCGTCCTTTGTGTTGTAAGATTCGAACCCATCTTATTTTGTCTGGTTCTAAGTTGACAAATATTTCACTATGTCAATCTTTCTTCCTCCCTCTCCCCCAAGTTGTTAAGCTTTTAAACAAAACTCGGACAAATGTAACACTGAAGGAACGTATTAAACTGGAGATGCCATTTATTGTATTACACCTGTTTCTTAAAACAAACAAAATGACGAGAAAACTCATTGCGTGACCTCGGTACCATCTCAAGTAAACAGCATCTTGCCCAGTAGTTTTTGTGGCTATGTTTGAATAGGACAGATGTGAAGCAGTGTTGCATTTCTTCATAATATTGACTATACTGCTTTTTTTTTAAGGGAGTAATTTTATGTAGATACTATCTAAAATTTCAGGTGGCACCTCCAAGTTTTTCCCAGACTCTTTTTCTAAATTTTTGAAAACGAGTCTACATGCAGAGCTGGCTTTTATTTCTTCTATAGCAACGGGTTACCACCCCATCTTTCTAACTCTGGTTTCAATTTTTTTTGAGGTTATTTATTTTGAGGGAGGGAGGGAGGGAGAGAGAGAGAGGGAGAGAGAGAGAGAGAGAAAGAATATGAGTGGGGGAGGGGCAGATACAGAGAAAGAGAGAGCATCTCAAGACTCTGCACCATTGTCACAGAGCCAGATATGGGGCTCAAACCGATGACCTGTGAGATCATGACCTGAGCCAAAATCAAGAGCCAGATGCTTAACCAACTGAACCACCCAGGTGCCCCTGGTTTCAATTCTTTTTAAATTGTAAAATATATATAACATAAAATGTATCGTTTACATCACTTTTTAATGTTTTATTTATTTTTGAGAGAAAAAGAGAGACAGAGTGTGAGTGGGGGAGGGGCGAAGAGAGAGGGAGACACAGAATCTGAAGCAGGCTCCAGGCTCTGAGCTGTCCGCAGAGCCTGATGCAGCGCTTGAACTCACAAACCGTGAGATTATGACCTGAGCTGAAGTCAGACGCTTAACTGACTGAGCCACCCAGGTGCCCCTCATGTTAATCATTTTTAAAGTTCAACTGTGGGGGCGCCTGGGTGGCTTAGTCGGTTAAGCGTCCGACTTTCGCTTAGGTCATGATCTTGCGGTTCGTGGGTTCGAGCCCCGCGTCGGGCTCTGTGCTGACTGCCAGCTCAGAGCCTGGAGCCTGTTTCAGTCTGTGACTCCCTCTCTCTCTGACCCTCCCCTGCTCACGCTGTCTCTCTCTTTCTCTCTCCTAGAAATAAATAAAAATATTATAAAAAAAATAAAGTTCAACTGTGGCTATTGTGAATAATGCTGTTATGAACATGGGTGTGCGAATACCTCTCTGAGTCTCTTTTTTTTTTCAGTTCCTTTGGGTATATACCCAAAAGATGTGGGATTGCTGGATCACAAGGTAATTCTGTTTAGTTTTTTCAGGAATTACAATACTCTTTTGTAGTGATTGCACCATTTTACATTCTCACCAAGAGCCCACAAGCATTCCACTTTCTCCACATCCTCACCGGCACTTGCAGTTTTTGGTGTTTTGTTTATTTGTTTGTTTGTTTGTTTGTTTTGGAAGTAGCCATCCTAAGGCTGTGAAGGATATCTCATTGTGGGTTTGGTTTACATTTCCCTAATGAATTGTGATGTTGAGCATCTTTTCATGCGCTCTTAAGCATTTTGTACATCTTCTTCGGAGAAATGCCCGTTTTCTTTACCTACTATAAATCTAGGTCCTTTGTTATTGTTGTTAAGTTATGGGAATTCTTTATGTATTCTGGATATTAGCCTCTTACCATATATATAACCAGTAAATTTTTTTTCCATTCTGTGAGTTGTCTTTACACTGTGTTGATGGTGTCCCTTGGCAAACAAGTTTTTTCATTTTGAAGTAGTCCAGCGTATCCATTTATTTGTCATTGTTGCCTTGGCTCTTGGTGTCATGTCCAGAAAATTCATTGCCAAGTCCAGTGTGATGAAGCTTTCCCCCTTTGTTTTCCTCTAAGAGTGTCAGCTCCTGTATTTAGGGATTTGATTCATTTTGAGTCAATTTTTCTGTATGATGTAAAGGATGGTCCAACTTAAGTTTTTTTGCAGGTAGATATCCAGTTGTTTTAGTATCATTTGCTGAAAGGTGTCTACTCATTTGTTTTAATGTGTTTTTTTTTTTTAATCTTTTATTTATTTCTAGGAGAGAGAGAGACAGCATGAGCAGGGGAGGGTCAGAGAGAGAGGGAGTCACAGACTCCTAAACAGGCTCCAGGCTCTGAGCTGGCAGTCAGCACAGAGCCGACGCAGGGCTCGAACCCACGAACCGCGAGATCATGACCTAAGCGAAAGTCGGACGCTTAACCGACTAAGCCACCCAGGTGCCCCATCCTTTGTTTTAATGTTTATTAAAGGTAGCTACTTCTGAAGCACGGATTGCTTGAGTGGATGTTTCCAAAGCAGTTTGTTACTGCTTCAAAGGTCACACAGATAATGATTAAGTTGTGCATCACTTAAAGGTAGATTTTGACCTCTCACAAGTTGAAGAGTACTGAAGATCTAAGATCATTTACATCCCTCCGGAAGGAAAAATAACACAGCCTTCCAGGGCAAAGAAGAGACGACTGAAAAGCTGCAGGATATTCCGCAGGCCAAAGTACATCTGCCTGGTTTGCTTTCTCTAAAATCCCACACTCGGCTGTAGTGGCTTCCCTTTTCCCTGGCACCCTAGCAGGGTTGGTGAGGAATATGTCTTCACCTTTCCTTTGGGGTTTGGTTATTCTGTTGGCATTTGCTGAATCAAATGAGGAAGCCAGAGGGCTTGAGCTGAAGAGGCAGAAAAGAAATACTGACCTCCAACAGTAAGTAGACACGTGCGGTATTGCTTCTGAGGGTGTAGGGTACTGGCTCTTTAGTTTCCAGAGATAGCCAGATTAGCAAAGGTGTCATTTTTCTTAATGAAAACAATGATGTTAAAAACAAAGAGGGAAAAGCATTGAGATTGATGTAGGGGATTATCTTCTTGAACGTAAATTATTCACTTGCCATTTTGCAAGCAAAGCATGCAGGCAATTGACGTCTCTAGGAAATTGGCAGAGAAAAAAAATGGCAGATGAGCAGGGAGAATGTGGTTGAGTTGACCATGGGGCAAAGGCGTATACAGTCTACATATATTCAGTGATAACCTTTGTGGTTTAAAAATTATATGCTAATTATTGATGCCTTCTCTGGTTTGATTTATATAGGCCTCGAATGACCGCAGAGAGGGGAAATTTAGTGTTTCTTACTGGGTCTGCCCAAAACATTGAATTCCGAACTGGATCCCTGGGAAAAATTAAGTTAAATGATGACGACCTTGGCGAATGTTTACATCAGGTAATACAATGGAAATATATTGAAGTAATTTTGGATATCCACATATGGTCACCTAATTCAAGAGGTCTATATGAATCCGTATCTTAAATCTTTAGCCCAGGGCACATAACCAGAGGTGAGATAAATCCTAGTGAAGAACAATGCCCTAGGGTTAATGATGGGCAGAAGAAGTAATTCTAGTACAAAGTGGCTCATTGTGTGAGTGTGCCTTCCAGAGAAGGTACACAGGGTGCTACAGGGACTCCTTCACATGAGGAGTAAGGGAGGAGAGGGGCCAGAGGAAGGTTTGGATGTGAGAGTTTACTTCTGCCAGAGAAGAGAATAGGCCAATTATTCTCCTGCCTTACTGAGTGTTTTCAGTGTTCATTATTTAGTAAATCACGCTGATATATCCGCTGTAGTGTTGAAAGCTGACATTATTTAGAGCTTTCTGTGGACTATCCATTGTGCTCAGCACTTGGCCTGCATTACTTCCTCCAACCCCCACATCTACCCTACGAGTTTGGCTTTATTATTTAAAAAAAATTTTTTAATGTTTATTTATTTTTGAGAGAGAGAGAGAGACAGAGGGAAAGAGAATGAGCAGGGGAGGGGCAGAGAGAGAAGGAGACTCAGAATAACAAAGCAGGCTCCAGGCTCTGAGCTGTCAGTGCATAGCCCAACTTGGGGCTCGAACCCATGAACCGGGAAATTATGACTTGAGCCAAAGTCAGACTCTAAACAGACTGAGCCACCCAGGCGCCCTTGGCTTTATGATCATCCCATTTGTAAGGGAGGTAAAAGAAACTGTCAGCTGTGCAGCAACTTGTCTAAGGACACCCAATAAATGAGTCAAGATTTCAAACCCAAGCAGTTTGATTCCGAGCCAGGCCTCTTAACAAGCACTCCAAACTGTTATGAGAAAAAATGCAAATGGAAAGTACCTTGATAATGTTGTTCCTGAAAGGGGTAAATGGAATCATGCCATGACTATTTTAGTCTGGAATTCATTATACATGGTATTGTTTTGAATTTCATAGTGATGGACAAGGTCTTAGTGCTTAACAACAGAATGGTACTCAAATTTCAAAAATTTTGTATCTATGACATACATACGATCTTTTCACTAGCAAGCATTCCCCTCCTCCTTTTTCTTTTTAAAATTAGATCCAGAAAAACAAAGATGACATTACAGGTTTAAAAAAGAGTGTTTCCAGTCTGCCTCAAAATATCTCCAGTCAAATCCATCAGCTTAATTCTAAGGTAAGTCTGACATGTATGTCATTAGAGCAAACAGGCTCTCCTTGATTCAACTTTGTAAGCACCCATTTTTGCAGACAGTACACCAACCTTGGGTCCTCTTTGGAAATTTAGCATTTTAATTATGGACTTTGGTTAAACAACAGAGCTCTAACAGAAGACGTAGAGGCAGTGATGGGCAGAAGGCTGACAATGCAATGGCAAGGACTTGTTGCATAAGTAGGTCTTGCTCCTGTTCTGATAGAAGCTTCTTATTGGTGAAGTGAATGAATCACTGTCGTTTATGAAAATCCCAAGTCACTGTGTGCAGAGAAGCAATGAATCAACTCATCAAAGGGTAGTACTCCTTTTTTTAAAAAAAGGCCTTAAAAAAATCTTTATGATGGAAGAGAGTAGGAAGGCAGGGAAGCCCAGAGGGGAGAGAGATGAGGGAAAAAGCAACAAAAAGCAACAGACAAAGCGAGCCCACAGCAGAGAGTGTTGGGAAAATATGTCAAGGGACAGGATCGCATGTGAAATGCTAATGGATACTTTCTCTTCCCCACCACTTAGCTCACAGATCTGGAGAGAAAATTTCAAAGCTTACAGCAGGTAAGTCTCGTAACTACTACCTGGCTGACATCTTTCACTGGCAGTGCACTAGAACCATCGATGGAGCTGGCTTTCTGACCCATGTCAGGGACTTTGTTCTTTCCCATAATTCAATTCTCATCTCAGTCTATGCTGCCCAGGATACAGATGAGGAACCCAAGAGTCACATAAAGGGACTGGCCCCGGGTATCTGGCCATGTGAAGCATGTGAGCACGTGAAACCTTCTGACTCTGAGTTCAGCATTTCACATGCTCTTCCTCTTAACCTTGCCACTCTTTGACCGTGTTATGTAGGCGTAAGTGTGACTGCCCAACTTGCTGATTCGGCATTCAGGGCGGAGTGGCCAAAGTGTTGCATCTTCTCCAATGTTAAACCCAGAGGCTTGAGGTGTATCACAAAATATTTCAAATTTTTGTAAAAGTGCATTTGATACTGATAATTAAATTTGAGTGGTTTCTTAGAGCAACCCTTCCACAACTTCACTAGCATGTTCTTGTACACTATTCCTTGTAATTTTAGAACTCTCACCAATTCTGAAGTTGGCTGGTGTTTTTAAGATTTTCATGGAAGCTACAACCTTCTACCCATAGAAATGCACAGAATATCCCCATATTAAAATTTTTAAATAAAAGTAAGGAGATTCCAGGGGCGCCTGGGTGGTTCAGTTGGTGAAGCGTCCAACTTTGGCTCAGGTCATGACCCCACAGTTCGTGGGTTTGAGCCCCACGGCAGGCTCTGTGCTAACAGCTTAGAGCCTAGAGCCTTATTCTGATTCTGTGTCGCTCTCTCTCTGCCCCTCCCCTCTGTGTTCTGTCTCTCTCTGTCTCTCAAAAACAAATAAAATGTTAAAAAAAATTTTTTTAATTAAAAAATAAAAGTAAGCAGATTCCAGGTTAAGAATCCCTGTTCTAATATTCTGCGTCTCTTTTAAGTGCTGCCCTCTACTTCCGTGTTCATATTTGGCAAGCAAGTTCACGGATGCGTTCCTCTTCCCGACTTTGATAATAAATTGCTCCTCAGACTTTATCTTTTTAGGGAGTGGTTGAATGAAAGAAAACAAGCAAGGAATCATACCTGTGGAGCAAGACACAGTACTAGAGTTTCCAGTCTCCTAGAGGGCTTCATTATTCCTGCGAAAGGTCAACAACTGGAGGCCACGGTCAAATTATTACAGACTGTGGCCCTCTCCCCATCCCCCAGGAGAAATTTTTTTAATGATATTTAGATATAACTGCATTTTATATATTCCGATAGGTCAGGCGCTCTCAGGGTACCATAGTTATCATCGTTCCCCATTGTCTTCCTCCTGACTGCTTACTGATTCCATTTCCTGCTGGGCTTCCATAGGCCTTTGAGTTTTTAAACCCCAGACAATCTTGCTTTTGTATGCCAGAAAACTTGTAATGAGTTGTGGTTAATTTCCTTAATAGTGTCCTCTGACGAATAGGGCTAATTGTGGTATTGGCACAAAGATAGATGGAATAATGGAAGAAAACAGAGCCCAGAAAGAGACCCCCCCCCTCCCCCATGCATGGTCACCTGACTTTTGACAAAGGGAGAGAGAGATGGCTTTGGCTATACACAGTGCTTAGTCAGCGGGCTACCCTCTGGCTCTTGGTCTCATCTGTAAAATGAAGTGAACAGACATGACTTTCTCTGTGAGTCACTGAATAAAAACAAGAATGTAGTGAATAATTCACCCTTATTTTAATTTTAGTTTTTAAAAATTTTCTTTATTTTTTAGCCCCACTTTAAACCGGACAATCAGACTAGGATTAGTCAAAGTTAATAAAATAGGGTTTCTTGCATAATCGCATGTCCTCTCTAAAGGAGTTTTCTGCCCCCCAGAGGTATCACAAAGCTTATGAGACAGGAACAGGTAGCTGACATATGGTAAGATTCTCCAGGCCGCATAGACAAAGGCAGGCCTGTTTGTGACTCTGGTCTGAAAGTAGTCACGTGAGCACAGGCCTGGAGAGTGTATGTAAGCCCACATTTCAAACAAAGGGACTCCGGGTGAAAAGAGTTCAGTCATCTTTACCCATGGGAGGAGGGGTAGTGCAAAAGATGATCAGATTTCAAATGCTTATCTGGAGGTACCGAAGATAAGAATAACAGCAAAAGAACCGGAATTCCCATTGGTTTTCTTAGTACAATAGGAATGTCCGTTATTATTCCCAACCTGAAATCCTTACTCTGGTCCACCGTCCATTTCTCAGGTGAACAGTGCTCTTCCAAAGAATAGAGCGAGCATCTTCTCCCCTCGTGCCTCATTGCATCCCTGGCTAAATGCTTGTAAATAGCAAAGGAGAATGTGTAGGACTGATAATGTGAAACACTTTGTTGTTTTTCTCATAAGAGAGTTGATTTAAGAACTTGGGTAGTCGATTTAAAGAATGGAGGGCGACTTTCCCTTGAGGAGGAGTGAAATGTGTTTTACACGCACACCTGCACTGAAACATGCCTTCCTTACTGGGAGTACGATGGTCTCGCTAACTGCCCCGTGTTTGTTTCAGACGGTTGACAGAAAGGTCTGCAGCAGCAACCCCTGCCAAAATGGTGGAACCTGCCTCAACCTTCACGATTCCTTTTATTGTATCTGCCCCTCACAGTGGAAGGTAAGTCGCTCCATCTTTGGTTAAGAATGATGGTGAGTCAGCTTTGGTGTTTTCTTTGGAATCATTCAGACATATTTCATTCTCCATCCAAAGTTTCTAGGATTTTGTGGTCTCCTGAATCAGAATGAATTACACCACGTAAGCCAAAACCCAAATGGTGGTGAGCATGATTATATAAACCACTGAACACTAAGCCATCTTAAGGAGGGGATCACGTGACTTCAGAACTACATGGAAATGCATAATACATTGGCTAGCATCAATTTAAATTGTTCAGCATGGAAAGTTCTAAATGGATCTTTTTAAAACATTTTTTTGAGAGAGGGAGAGAAAGCATGCATGCATGCACAAGGGAGGGGCAGGGGAAGGGGGCAGAAGATCCAAAGCTGGCTCGGCTGTGACAGCGGAGACCCCTTACTGGGGCTCTAACTCAGGAACCATGAGATCATGACCTGAGCTGAAGTCCGATGCTTAACCGACTAAGCCACCCAGGCGCCCCAGTACTAAATGAATCCTGACGTAGCCGTGTAAATATTCTTGCCCTTTTCTGTTAATGGTGAAAATGTTCCTGACATGTGCATTTAAAGAAAAATTAAGTGACTGTTTCCAGACATAGCTTCATAGTCACATGAGGATTACTTTGTATAATAAGGATTCTCCCAAATTTTTTTAGTGTTTATTTATTTTTGAGAGAGAGAGTGTGTGTGTGTACACATTTGGGGGAGGGGCAGAGAGAGAGGGAGAAACAGAATCCAAAGCAGAGTCCAGGTGCTGAGCTCTCAGCACAGAGCTCGACACAGGGTTCAACATGGGGCTTGCATCCACAAACTGCAAGACCGTGACCTGAACTGAAGTTGGACGCTTAACCAACTGAGCCCCCCAGGCCCCTATATAAGGATTCCTCTTGTGGGACTGGCATGATGCTACCTAGAGCTCCTTGGCTCCTTTAGGCCACACCTGAGTTCAAGAGGAAGGCTAACTGGATATTAATTAATATTAGCATTAGTGTGAGTGTATCTTGTTCAACGAGGGACCTCTACTGTGCATATGTAAATCCTTAAACATATCATACGAATATTGGCCTCAGATGCTTCTGCGACCCGTGGCTCCTGACTTCATTCTTTACATGAATTCAGGGTCCTTTGTGCTCAGCTGATGTGAACGAATGTGAGATTTACTCTGGAACACCCTTGGGCTGCCAGAATGGAGCCACGTGTATAAATACAGCAGGCAGTTACAGGTAATGTTTTTCTTCCCGTTCCTTTCCTTTTTCCTTTTCTCTTTCCTCTTTTCCCTTTTCTCTCTTCTCTTCTCTTCTCTTCTCTTCTCTTCTCTTCTCTTCTCTTCTCTCTCCTTTCTTTCTTTCTTTCTTTCTTTCTTTCTTTCTTTCTTTCTTTCTCTCTTTCTTTGTTTTTATTAGGATGTGTTCTTGAAAGACTAAAACATCCCATAATTAAGAGCATCCATGATTAATCATCTTTATTACCAGCAATAAATATTCCCTAGAAAAATATATGGCTTTTATTTAAGGACACATAACTATTTATTTAGATGAAGAAAAGCTTGTGCATCCTCAGCTCTTACCCCATGAAGAAATCCTTTCCCTGGAGACGAGACTGAAGAATTAGTAAGAGTTGGAGCATTGAAGGGACTTCCACTGGAGAGCATTAGGCAGAACAGGGCTACCCCATCACACCCATGCATCCCTGCTGCACTCATTCATGAGAGAAGTGAGCTGATAGCTTGAGTAAGGATATGTTCCTTCAAGTGCTATGTAAAATGTTGACCATCACTAGATCAGAGACTGAATTGAGGTTTTCTCTACATAGTTAACCCTCGTCACCTTTCCTCAGTTAGCTGTGAGGCCCCTTACCACGAGCATCACGGAGTTCCCATCTTCTTTTCTGACCGACTCTGTCTGGAGCATCCTCCTGGCCTGCTCAGCCATCACCCTCTCTAAGAAAACTTCCCTTCCCTTACGAAGCTGAGTGACGCGAAAGCACAACTCCACATTTCCGTAAGGCTGTCTGAGTATTGGTGATCAAAGCTGTAGTGGCTGACACATTATCTCTTAAAGTAATCAAGTGTAGAAATTTTTGGCAGATCAACATCAAACTTACTTTTGTATAGTTCCTTAAAATCACTTAAAAAAAAAACCCAACCAACTCTAGATATTATCCTTCCTCCTGTTTTGGTTGGGCTCCTATATTCTGTGATTATTAAAAGGTGAAAAAAGCTGATTCTGTTATAACACGATCAAATTCTTTCAGTCCTCATGGGTATAATCTCACTGGAGTAAAGAGCAATTATCTGCTTTCTTACTCATGTCTCTGCTATCTTGTTCTTCCATTCCTTTGTGACAATATCCATTCTGTTCTTTCCAGCGAAAAAGAGTGCAGTCATTTTCTTATTTTCTCCTCATCTGTCAACATCTGTTTTCTCAAAAAGCATTCACAATCCTTCTCTTTTTCATCTCATTGACCCTTTTGTTCTTTCTTCGGATCTTAACATTTTTTGCACATTCCAAGTCACAAGCTGAATCCATTCCAACTTGTGATGGATATTTTCATGAGTTTGCCCACTGTGCAGAACCAAAATCAGTCACCTCTGACTTAAATTAAGTATTATTTTATTACAGAGACTTTTGTTTTCAGGACTTTGTTTCTCATTTCAGTGAACCCCCTGATCCCTGCTTTTATGAGCATTCAAGTTTGGGTGAGATCCAAAATGCAGGTCTGATCTTTCATTCCCTTGAAAGCATTATCTCCTGATGTCTGTTTATGGGCACTTATCAATGAGAATTGCTGCTTGGAGACACTGGAGGAAATTTATTCCTAGAACTAATACTTCCTGCCTTCCTGATATCGAGGAATGTCCTGGAGATTAGCTCTCACTCCTGGTCTTCCTTTCTCATCACTGTGTTCTGGGATCTCACAAATCAGCAGAATAACAAAGATATGCAGCAGGTGAGGGAAGACCCAGGGACCAACCCAAAATAGTTTTGTTCTCCCCCTAGGAAATTATTTTTAGTCCTGCAAAATGGAAAAGAAAAAAGAAAAAGTAACGTAACTATTTGCTGTATGCGAGGGGGTAGAGTTCTTTTTCCAGGTCTAAACGTGAGGTTGAAAGAGAGAGAAAGAGAGAACCATTTTTATTTGTTGAGAGCTACCTAAATGGCAGATTCCATTTTATATGAGCAATATTGAATTCTCTCTTGCACCTTCCTGTCATAATGCCCAAGAACTCATTGTGCTGACTCTGGAAATGGTTTTGGTTTCTAGCCTCTGTCCTTCATAGATTTGCTGAGGGACAGATAAGAACAGAACATTTAAATCTGGCTTCTTCCTCTTGTTTTTTAAAGATATAATTTATTGTTAAATTGGTTTCCATACAACACCCAGTGCTCCTCCCAACAAGTGTCTTCCTCTTGATACAAGGATAGTTTATGAAGCTCCATGAATTCCAGTTGGTATCTATGGACTAAACACTCCTATTCAGGCATTTGTTGGAGAATTTTTGAAGGAATAAGAGAAAATAGAAAAATGTATCTGAGCATAAGACTAAATGCTTGCTTTGTGGAATCTGTGTAAGGAAACAGAGAACATTTAGATACTTTCTTGTGTTCTATTAATTATGTGAGATTAAATGCCCATTAATCAGTAGCTTCTCTGGGGCTAGAAAACTGTTCGGGAAACTTCAACACAATTTGCTGCCGGGAAATGAGCCACTATTGAATAGTCTGGACCAGCAGAAATGTGTTCACGGCAAAGGGTTTGCTCTGGATTTGGGAGCTTCTTCAGCCTCTAACTCGTGGAACCCATTTCCTTGGGGAAGACAAAGAAATCTTTATTTAAAGGGATTAAGAATTCCTAATTATAAAGAGCTTTGAAAGATAAAGCACTATGCAGACACTAATGAATTGGAAGCCCCATTCCCTAGGAAACTTTGTGGTAAAACCTTTTTCCCACCAGTAAGGAAACCAGAGTAAGGAGACCATTTTCTGTTACTAGCAATTCCCGTGGCTGGATGTCTTGTTCCCGCAAAACTTCAGACAGCTAACATGATATTTTGCCACTTCTGAATGCTGCTGGTGACTCTTGGTTCTGAAGAATTGAAGTTTATCATTCTGCTGACTCTGAATTTAAGACAGCCCTTGGCATGCAGATTTGCCATGCGTGGATGGTGTATGCCATCAGATCTAGAAGGCTTTCTAGAAAAAAAAGCTGAGTTTGTTGTTTGTTTTCTCCAGGACTGCAATGATGATTAGTATACTTTATTTTATTTATTTCCACTGTGATCACTGGTGGGCTTTAAAACATGCAGAGTTTAAGTGATGAGGATAATCTGGTTTTAGTTCAGATGGTAGTTAGGTATTAAACTCATTACCTCTCTCAGTGAGTCAGTTATGTTAATATTGAACCATGGACTCTAACGCAAGTTAAACTATGACTTGAAAAGTGTATTTGACCTCTTCTCAATTGCCAAATGCACTCGCAGTGCTTTTGATGACTGACAAGCCCAGTTTTGTTCTGCCAGAACTAAATCAGCAATAGAACGCCATGACAAAAGTGACTTGTGCAAGGAGGTACATAAATCATCACTCTTTTACTTTAAAGGTCACAACTAGATGCCTTGAGAATATATTTTGCATGCAACCACTGTTATATTAAAAACTCACACAAAAATGGAATGTCTTTAACTAACTGCCTTTCAGAACGTGGGAACGTGACACAGAAAAACATCGGGGCAAGGGTGACACAGACTTAGGTTTTAATTCATCTTCTGCCGGTTTCCAATTCTGTGGCCTTGGGCAACATGAGCCTTGCCAGTAAAAGAAGATTAATTCTTGTCTTTGAGGATCATAGCAAGGAAGCTGGTGGTACACTCGGCTGTCTTCCCCGCCTCTGTCTTCTCACATTAAGTTACATTTAAATGAAAGAAATATACTTTGTAGTTCTTTAGCGGAGAGTGTGCTATTAAAATTCACTCCTTTTCTCTAAGTGAGAAGGAGGAGAGAGAGAAGATTTAACTGCAGATCCACAAACCAGAATCTCTTCTCCAATCTTGTCATTTTGCATAGTAAAGCACTTAGTGGTAAGGTAAACACAGTTACCCCTGCACTTCCTACTAGAAAATGTCTTTAGACCCCACGGTGAAAATAGCACTCATAGATAGGCACTATTATTTTATAAGAAATGGTCTTGTGACCTTGCCTAAGGTGAACAGTTAATAGATAGTATCAGGGTTTAAATCCAGGCAGTCCTTTCCCATGGGGTCTCGAATATGAATACACAGATCTCCTATATATGATGGGCTCAAAAAGCTACTAAAGTTGGTTTAAAGATTTTTTTAAAAATCTCTATTGGTGGGTGGAAGTGATGGTAGAATGAACTTATAGCAAGGAAGTTACCTGGATCAAATGCTCACATATATGTAAAGTTCTATAATCTCCAAGAATCTAATGAAATATCCTGAAAGAATATTCTCTGTAAGGATGGGCAAGTGAAGAGAAAAGGGAAAGGCGTATAGTAAGGAGAGTATGGGAAGAGAAAGATGAGGGGAAGATAAATAGTTATGCATAGGCAGTGAATAATTGAATTTTTTAAAAGTTTAATCATCTATTGCTGTTAGTCTATGAGACTAACTATGAGTCTAATGAGAAAGGCAACCTTGGAATGATCATAAATGCGATTTATCGATGAACAGATTTTATACAATGATATACTGATGTTGAAAACTGCATGGGTCTTAATTATACCAAAAAAGTATTCATTTCTCTGAAATTCAGATTTAACTGGGCATCCTATGTCTTTATTTGCTAGGTCTGCCAATTCTGTATGTAAGTTCCTGAGCGATGCCATGCTCTTACCCTCCGTCTCTGGTCACATTCAGTGATGTCTTCTTCCTTAGAACTCACTTAAAGGTGCCACCCCAGCAATCATTTCTGGAGCCCTCCATGGGTCCATCAATCTGTGCCTAGAGTGTGGCTCTTGATGCTTCTCAAACAGCCAGACTCTTATTTCCCACACTGTCAGTCACACATGTGTCTTCATCTTTGGATGTTGGCTAAGTTCCTTATGCCTCAGCAAGACTGTCAAAAGAACTTCTTTACCTTATAGAATGACCCTTTTTCTGGAACACTCAGAAACTAGTTCATGGCCATGCTGGCCCTTCCTGTTCCTTATCTCCTATCCTTGACCCCTATGGTCAGCTTCCTTCATGAGAGCCAGTGCTGCTCAAGGCAGGCAAATGGTGACTCTGGGCCTAGCTCTCCACTCCATCAGATGCACTCAAACCTGTGAAAATAGGCTTAGGCTTTATGACCACTCCATGTCCTTCCTTTCCCCACCCGCTTTTCCCATACCTTCCACATTCGCTCTGAAACTGCACTACACATAGAAAGCTAACTTAGCAATCTTAAGGATTACAATAGTTTAAAACAAATTTCCTTATTTGATTGTTAATGAACTGAAATCTTCCCAAAGCAAAACACCCACTACAAGCTTGGGTATTCTGTAAAATTGCATTTATGAGTTAAAAAGTGGCTATGAAAGAAATGTTATTACATAAACTACATCTCTTATGGATCGAACTGTTGCCCTTTGTAATATGATCATAATTACTGCATACTCTGAGATGTGGATATGCCATTGTCTGTGGCGTTATACAATCCCAGAGAACATTTGGGAATATATCTGCTCAGTCAAGGTCACCTGTGCTTACTGTAGGGTCCGGTTGAATGGATGATGAATGGACTCGTTGATCTCTCCCTTTACCATCCCCAATGAACTCCATCCCCCTTAGTTTATGGATGTATGACCTTTGAAAGTGCTATTTGATGACCTGATACCAGAAGAATTTATGGTGGTAGTCTTGCCTGGAGAGTAAGTTGTGCCCCTCTCGTACTACAGGAGATACTACAGGAGAGAGATAACGCATTCACTCAACCCACTGCATGAAGTGGAGTAGAGTGATTTTCCTCTAAGACTCCAGCCAGTAAATCTGGTTTTCTAGTTTATGATTCCACACGAATGTCATTGACTTGTAGTTGGAATTATCACTGTTTTAACTGATGCTGAGAAACAAGCACCTGAGCTGAGGCACAGGCCCTGACATCGTGCTCTTGTGTTACCAACAGCTGTCTCTGCTCCCCCGAGACACACGGCCCGCAGTGTGCATCCAAATACAATGACTGTGAAGGGGGCTCCAAGGCACTCTGTGTCCACGGCATCTGTGAGGATCTAGTCCGAGTGCAGGCCGGAGAGGTGAGTCCCTCCCAGGATGTGGCTTCGTGGAGGGAGTCACGGTTATTATTAGCTCCTTAGCCTGCATGTCTGTGAAGGGGCGCGGCTCTGGCAGAGCAGTGGAGAGGAGGGTTCTTCCGGCTCTCGGCCGGGGACACAGGTGAGGAAAAAGATGAGAGCTGTCCATAAATAAACAGAAAACTGGACCCAGGGGTGATATCGTTGTAAAAATTACTGCCAGTTTTATTTTTACTTCATATATCTCTCTGTGCGACATGACCTTCTCTTGGCCTTGTGAGTTGTAAGAATGATGAGGCATGGAAACACCAAGGCCTGTTCTTCGTGGTGGCATGCAGTTCTAAGGCGTCTGGATTTTTTTCTGGCCCCAGAGAGCCTTTGAATGCTGAACTCTGAGCCACCTCCCTGCGTGCCCCCTGTGCTCTGGATCCTGACAACCTTGATTCCTGACCCTTAAGTTCACCGAGCCCTGCCTGCTTGGCCTTGTATGAGACCTTCAGGTCTTTATTTTTGGCTCTCTTTTTTTTTTTTTTTTTTTAACGCACTGATAGAAAATGGTTCCTTCCAGTGATGGTGGGAGGAGGGAGTGGCTGGGAGGGGAAGGAAAGACTTTCAAAAAGGAAACAAACAATGGATTTTCCAAGGTCTGTGCTTCCATCGGTATTTTTCCCTCTAAAAACATAGCAGGCTGAGTGGATTGACTTTAATTATATTGACTTACAGTTCTTGATTGTTGTTGCTCTTTCCCTGGCATCTTTGGGGCAAATTATAGGTTTTCGTTACTCCGAAATAAAGATGTTTCTCTTTTTGCGCGGTCTGGTCTAAATGCTTAATCATATGGGAGGAAAAAAGAGAAGCCACTCAATTGGCCTTATGGAAATGAACGCTAGAGGATAAACAGTTGGGGGTCTGGTGAGATTTTCAAAGGCTTTTCTTGCTCATTTGCCTGATTGCCTTGATTCTTTCTCTTGTTGCTTGGCCAGCCCAGGTACAGCTGCATCTGCGACGCAGGGTGGACGTCCCCGCGGAACAGCTCAGCCTGCCTGCTGGACGTCGACGAGTGTGTCCTCCAGCCCGCGCCGTGTTCCGCGCTTGCACAGTGCTTCAACACCCCGGGCTCCTTCTACTGCGGGGCCTGCCCGACAGGTATGTGGGCTCGGCGCCGCCCCGCCAGGCAAGGTGCCAGGACACCCTGCCTTCCACCGCCGAAAGACAAGGAGACGGTTCTTAGGAAGCATCCCAATCCCACCCCATGTTCTATGTCCCTACACCCCACTGCAGGCCGTCTTCCTGCTGTCATAATTCCGCTACAGAAATGAGAGGGTTGGAGCCATACGCAGGGGGCCGGTGAGCCAGGGGATTGGTGAGGTCAAGCATCTGATCGCTCTATGGCCATCAGCTGGCTGGACCTGCCCTGGTCCCACCTTACTGGCCAGCTGTTTGTACTGGGGCAGGTTATTTCACGTCTTAGTGTCATCTCTAGAGCTCTGTAGTTCTCACTCGGGTGTGTCACTCACTGGAAGGCCCTGTAGCCTTGCTGTGAAGGGGGATGTCCGGCTCCAGCTCAGACCCACAGAGACTGAACCTCCAGGCCGAGTTACTGGAAACACAGACTCTGGACTCCGAGACTGCCTGGGTTTGGGTCCACGCTTCATCTCTCACTGCGTGAGATCATTATCATCCATTCAGTGCATATTTGTAGAGCCTACTATGAGCAAAGAAAGCACTTGTCGGGTGCACGGGTAAGCAGTTGACCAGACCTCAAGGAGTCTATGGGGCCCATTGACACTCCTCGTGGGTTGTTAGAAGGCAGAGCATGTAAGAGAATGCAATAATAGCTGCTCTTCTTTCATGAAAACCCATTGAGACACCATGCTAGGCAAATTTGATTCTCGTATCTATGACCACATCAAGAAATGTTAGGAATTAGTATTATTCCCACTTAACATATAAGATCTTGAGGCTTGGAGAAGGAGTACTTGCCCCAAATCATATAGTCAGGATTCAAACCCAGATCTGCGGATCTGAGCTGAGCTGCTGAATGCTCCATTGTTCTGTCTCATCAAGGGAACCCCACACACCTGTTGCTTCCTTTTGTGACTTTTGGTTTAGTGACTTTCTTCATGGCACATGTTTCAATCTTGTGTAACTAGAAAGAAATTGAAAAAAAAAAACCAAATGAAGACTTTTTCCCTCTTAGGTCTCGGGGCAAATAAAATTAGCAAATAACCACATTCTTGAAGATAATTTGCCAGTGACAGTCTTTAAAAGTGAGAAATCATGGGGCGCCTGGGTGGCTCAGTGGGTTAAGCCTCCGACTTCAGGTCAAGTCATGATCTCACCGTTCATGAGTTCGAGCCCCAAGACAGGCTCTGTGCTGACAGCTCAGAGCCTGGAGGCTGTTTCAGACTCTATCTCTCCCTCTCTCTGCCCCTCCCTGCTTGCACTCTGTCTCTCTCTCTCAAAAATAAATAAACATTAAAAAAAATTTTTTAAGCTAGAAATCATAAAATAAATTATTTGAATTACATGATTCTTCCTTATATCCTTTTAGAGAAAAGAGAAAAACAAAAACTTTGTTTTCCTGTCAATCACCTTTTTTTTCTTGCATATCAAAGTAATATATCGAGCTTACAAAATGTAAAGAAACTATAAAAATATGAAAATAAGACAGCAAAAAATACCCATAGTCTTAACACTCAGAGGGCCACCATTGACATATGGACATATTTCCTTCCAACTTTCTTCTGTGTATTCATTTCTTCACCTACAAATACAACAATTTTCTTTGGTAGAGTTTTAGAGGGGGACTAGTTAGATCAAAGAAAAATATTTTTAAAAATGTAACAGGTTTTAAACATTCTTTTAATTTTAATCATTTTAATTATAAGAGTAATACAACTCTCTGCAACAGTTGATATAAACAGAAATAGCAACAGTAAAATGACTCTCTCTTCACTTTCAATCTTATTCTCTGAATGGGACCACTGTGAGCAAATGTTCTCTCTCGTCTTCTTCCTTTCCTTCTCTCATACAAACACATAGACACATATGCAGGTTTTTAAAAAATTCTTTCTCCAAATTGGGATCATTCTTTGCATATTATTGTAAAATTTTGTGTTATTAGCTCAAGTATATATTGGGAAAATGTTAAATATGTGCATGTTATTAAAAATATTTTTTAGTATTCAGTGGTACAAATGAATCCTAATATATTCAATCAAATTGATGGTCAAGAGGTTTTTTTCCCCTATTAAACACTGCAGTAGACATTTGCTCACCTACATCTTTAGATACTGGTAGTTTTATCACTGCAAGAAAGTTTAAGAAGTGGACTTGTTTGTCGAAAGGTATGTATATATGTATATATTTATATAAATAAACTTAAAAATATGTATATATGTATATGCTCATATTTTAAAGTTTATATATGTATATATTCATATTTTGAAGTTTATTTATTTTGAGAGAGAGACAGCAGTGCAAGTGGGGGAGGAGTAGAGAGAGTGGAAGAGAGAAAATCCCAAGTAGGCTCCATACTGTCAGTGCAGAGCCTGATGTGGGGCTTGATCTCATGCATGAGATCATGACCTAAACTGAAATCAAAAGTTGGACTGAGACACCTGGACACCCCAAAAGGTATATATTTTTTAAAAAATTTATGAATGCCACTAGATCTATTTCTAAATAGGTTTCACTAGTTATGAACTTCTGACTAAAAGCACAGGAGAACCTCACTTGCCCACCTCTTTGCCAGAATTTGCTTTTAAGAATGTGAACAAGTTTTGTCAATCAGATAGAGTGTATCTCACTTTTATAGTGAAGCAAGTTTTTATGTATCTCTGACTATTTGCATTTCTTTGTTGTTAACTTGTCTACAGAGCTAACTTTTCAAATCTTCTGATTTTTCTAGGCTGGCAAGGAAATGGATACAGTTGCCAAGATATCAACGAATGTGACATACATAATGGCGGGTGTTCCGTGGCTCCGCCTGTTACATGTGTGAATACAGCTGGGTCTTACCACTGTCAGGCCTGTCCACCAGGTGCTGCACCAACTCTCCCCACATTGTTATAGGCAAAGCATATACCTGGAAGCATGATCTTGTGCTCCAGTCTAAATCTGACTCTGTCCAAGGAGATACCCTGAGCAGTGCAGAAAGTTTTACCTGACTTACAGATTCAGGACCCCTTAGTTCAGCTATATTATAGCAATAACAAATATTTTTAATATCAGTGTAAAAAGCAATATAAAAAGCAATAACAAATATATTTAATACCAGTGGAAGACAACAACACTTTACAAATTGTGAAAGAGCCCGTGGAGATAATGCAGAATTTGAAAATTTCTCTCTGAGAATCACAGACCTACAGCTCCATTGTTCTCACAAATAATTTACTAGTACACTGCCCTCCTGAGATGTCTTACATATTAAGTTTACTAAGTAACAGGCAGACTAGTAGGCTTATAATACATGTTAGTTTCTCTTCTCTTCTGGAAGGAAGTCCTTACTGCCATTCTGTGATCTAAACTGAGTGACTATTGGAGAAGTTCATTGGGTTCGAAGGGATAAACTGAAGCTCTATTTGATTTATTAACGTGAAACATTAGTACTTGGGACATCTACACTAATTTAGCTCTTAGATCATTAGAGTCACTGTAATTAGAAAATGTCCACTTACTTAGCATCAGCAACTTTCTCAGTCTACCAGTACTGCAATTCTGCATTTCATGCATCTTTTCATTTTCATTCATCTACTTTTTTGTCCTTAGAAACATTAGAATATTGTTTCTGCAGTCCGTTTCCCAAATGGTTGTCCTTTTTCTTAATGATAGGAATTTGTTTATGATATTTCATATTTACCTTTTCTTTTGTGATGATAGATGGTCTCTGGTTGGGCTTCATGATGTTTGGTTCTTGGATTGGGATTCTTCTTCAGTCTTCTTAATGTTGTTTGTTATGCCCTGCTCTCTCTGCGGTCAGGGTACCAAGGTGACGGAAGAGTGTGCACGCTCATCGACATCTGCTCAGTCGACAATGGAGGGTGCCACCCACATGCGACGTGCTCAGTTCTAGGTAATGACTCCCCTCTCCCTCTGGTTTGGGGTATTTTAATATGGCCTTCTAAAACAAATCAACATTTCGAAAACAAAATCCTCTAACCTCAAAATTCTTATTTTGATCTTTAAGATCAAAGAGTAATCCATGTTTTAAAACTATACATTTGGATTTTTTTTTTTAATGTGATAGACTCTGCTCTTCTATTGTCTGGCCTAATTTAGCAATTATTTCCCAAGAAATCAAGCCAACTACTTTATGACTGTGTTTGAGTACATAGGAAGGAGAAAAGGAGGAAGGACCACCTATCAACTCCCTTTAAGTACTCTTTCATTTCTATGCCATTGGCCAGGATTGAGCCCTATTGCTAACCCTGGCTGCAAGGCAGGCTGGGAAATGTAGTTTATTTCAGATGCTTATGCCCCCAGTTAAAAAAGAATTCACTAAGAAAGAATGGAAAAATGGATCTAGGGGAATAACCAACCAGTGTTTGCAATGCTATGTAAAAGAAGCTTCGCCTCCTATCATTTAAAAAATATATATTGTTTAGGGCACCTAGGTGATTCAGTTGGTTAAGTATCCAACTTCTGCTCAGGCTGTGATCTCACAGCTCATGAGTTCGAGCCCCACATTGGGTGGTGACACATCAGATCCTGGAGGCTGCTTCAGATTCTATGTCTCCCTCTCTCTGTGCCCTTCCCCTGCTCACTCTTTGTCTCTCTTTCAAATATAAATAAACATTAAAAAAATTTAAAAATGTATATATAGATAGCTAAATTTTCTTCCTGTAATATATCAATTTATACTTGCCAACAGTGTATGAAAACATACATGTATCCCACCCTTGACAATAATGGCTACTGCTGTTATTTTTCATTTTGGTCAACTTCACAGGCAAAAACTGCCTTCCTGTTATTTTGATTTTGACTAAATCAAAATTACCTTTTTGATTACTAATAACTAATACTTTTTATATTTTTACTGCCTTTATTTTTTCTATTTGTTCATGTCCTTTGGTCATCGGCTCTCATTGATTTGTAAAATTTCACTATGTACTAAGAATAATATCTCATTATCTGTCTTAAGGTTTACTTGTATTTTCCCTGGCATATTGTTTTTATTTTAATTTTGTGGTGGTGTTTTCTGTTTAGAAGATTAAAATTTCTATGCAGTCAAAAAGGTAAATCTTTTTTAATAGAATTTTCTCCTCTTAGAATTTGGCTCTTCCTACCAAACTCTGAAAATAGTCAGGTACTTGTTCTTTTATACTTTCATTTATTTTCAACATTAAGATCTTTGATCTTTTTAGGATTTATTTGTGTCGATAGCATCAAATAGACATTTCGCTTGATATTTTTGTTCAAATGGGTGGCTCTAACTTCATTTATTGAATAATGTATCATATCTCTTGCTGTTTCCAAATATTACTTTTATTTTTACTAGTGATACATGTGATATATATATAAGCATATGTGTAAAAGAATATATATGTATATATACACACACACACATATATATTTGTGACTATTTAAATGTTTGTTAAATGATTAAAAGCATAATGAAGTGGTTAGGATGTATATATACACACACACACACATATATATTTGTGACTATTTAAATGTTTATTAAATGATTAAAAGCATAATAAAGTGGTTAGGAACATGGATTCTAGAAAAATAATGCTTGGATTTTGATTTTCTCCTTGGCTCCACCATATTCTAGCTGTGTGTCCTTGGTCAAGTCACTTAACTTTTCTATGTTTCATCCTCATCTGTAAACGGGCATGAGATAGTACCTATTTATCGGCCATATAGGACCAGTGCTTGCAAAAGATACCATCGTCATCAGAATATTCTTTCCTGCTGTCAACCCCTCCATAAGAAACTCTTTTCCCTTGGTGGACTTCACATATATATGCAACTCAGGACCATGACATATGGACTGACAGCACCAATGTCAATTTGTGCATCAAGTACTGGAAGCATACAATGCCCTCCTTATTTTTAAGATAAAACATAGAAAAAGATCCCAACACTTTCACTTTATATCTGGCATGTCTGCCCCTGGAGATATGCAGACTTGACTTTGGCAACTCCTTGTCTAGACAACAGAGCCTGAGTTTTGTTAATGGGTCTGAATCGAGGAGACCTGTATTTATGCTTCCATTTTTATTTCTGACAGGTTCTTTACCTCTCTGTACTTGTCTTCCGGGATATACTGGAAATGGCTATGGGCCAAATGGATGCGTGCAGCTCAGTAATATTTGCCTGAGCCACCCCTGTTTAAATGGACAATGCATTGTGAGTCCTTGTTCTTCCTTCCTTAGCAGTTACCATTTAAATGAATTGTTACAAGAATTCTAGAAGGTGTGTGTGGCTCAATACCTGCTACAGACATCACATAACCTTTCTTTGTTCTTTGAGTTGACTCACGTGTATCGTCTCTTCATCTGTTTTATGGCCTTATGGTTTTCCTTCCCTAGGACACAGTCTCTGGTTATCTTTGCAAGTGTGAACCAGGTTGGGCTGGTATCAACTGTACAGAAAACATAAATGAGTGTCTGAGCAACCCCTGCTTGAATGGGGGAACTTGTGTGGATGGTGTCAATGCCTTCAGCTGTGAATGCACACGTTTCTGGACTGGATTTCTATGTCAGATTCCCCAGCAAGGTACGCTCCATGTTTCTCGTGTCACAGATGCTCACAGCTTAGAAGGCCCTTTCCTCAGTGAGTCCTGCTGCAGACCCTTCCGCTTTCTTGTCCAGTTGCACAAACACTTCCAACGAAGTCTTTCCTTGCAGCAGTAGTAAAGCATTTACAAGGTAAATATTTATCTCAGTTTAAGCCAGAAGAACCTTCCTTCAAAGGAAGAAGTAAATTAGTATTTGCCATTTTTATTACGTTCGTTCTGAAAACAAAACATGCTAAGGTATTGTTGTTTTCTTTTCTTTTTTTTTTTTTTAATGTTTTATTTATTTCTAGGAGAGAGAGAGACAGCGTGAGCAGGGGAGGGTCAGAGAGAGAGGGAGTCACAGACTGAAACAGGCTCCAGGCTCTGAGCTGGCAGTCAGCACAGAGCCCGACGCGGGGCTCGAACCCACGAACCGCAAGATCATGACCTAAGCGAAAGTCGGACGCTTAACCGACTAAGCCACCCAGGTGCCCCGGTATTGTCGTTTTCTAAGGGAGAGTTTTCTCTACAGCAGCTGTTTAATCTCCCTATACTATTACTCAGTTAAACACATCACTCTCCTGCTCTAGAACATACAGTCACTCCCCATTGCCTATTAAATAAAGATTGGGACTGTTTTCCAATTATTCTCCATAACTAGGCCTCCTATCCAATCAACCTTTTTTTTCCACTAGTTTCCTAATCATACTCCCTTTCCAATCTAGACATCTTATCACCTGACCCCATGTACCACCATGCAGTGTTTCAATACTTGGGATATTTCTTTCCCCAGACACCTCTGAATTCTTCCTTTGCTTCACTCCAAATGTATCTGTCCCTCAGGAGTACTTCACCTTCAATCTTCAATCTCCTTCATCCAGCCTCTCCTGATGACTCCAGTCTCCCCTCGGAATTCTTAACTCTGAATCAGCACATCTATGGAGACCTCCCTTTGTATTCAGGACTATGATAGATGCTGTGGAAAAATAAGCATCAAGCACTATCTTCACATACTATCTGCTTATCTTCTGGTTGAGGAGACACATCTAATACAAAATGGCAGAGAAGAGACAAGAAGTAGATAAGAACTAAGTTGTATGGGGTCAAGGGTCACCAAAGCAAGAGAATGGGAGCCAGAGAAAACCAAAAGGGACAGAGGAGGTTCATGGTGGTGGCAAGGAGATATCAAGTAGACGTCCAAAAAGAGGTGGGAGTTAGGCAGGTGTCCAAAGACAAAGGGGTTGGGGAGAAGAAAGAATAGCAGGGTGTTTGTCTCCAATGGTAATCACTTGGACGTCTCTAATATTTCAGCAGCAGGGTTAGAGATATCTAGCCTCTTCCTTTTCAGAGTCTCTGTAAAGCACAATTCATCTTTCCCTTGGCAGTTTGTGGAGGGTCCCTCTCTGGGATGAATGGAAGCTTCAGCTATAAAAGCCCTGATGTTGGTTATGCCCATGATGTTAACTGCTTCTGGGTTATCAGAACCGAAGAGGGGAAGGTAAATATAATAGATCCCATCTACACGCACATTTCATTTATCGGCATGAATATGTGATATGTGTATATATTCCATAAACTACATTTAGTGGTAAGTCAACTACCATATATTGAGGCCTTGCTAGGTGTCAGGCTTTGGGCTAGATGTTTTATTCATCCTTGCTAAACCACACTGACGCTTTGAAAAAAGTACTCGTGTCCTCATTGTATAGGTAAGATAATGGAAACTAAGAGAAGCTAAGTAATTTTTTAAAAACTTTTCTTAGCTGGT
This sequence comes from Proteles cristata cristata, assembly GCA_017311185.1. Taxonomy (NCBI): domain Eukaryota; kingdom Metazoa; phylum Chordata; class Mammalia; order Carnivora; family Hyaenidae; genus Proteles; species Proteles cristata. The sequence goes on along the minus strand of JAESUZ010002067.1, from coordinate 1,333,860 downwards.
AATGAGACCAGTAGAATGTCAAAGGCAAGTTTGCCTGGTTACAAGGTCCATGCTTTGTCCAGTGTGGATAATTCTCTGCAGAGACTGGACAACTGCAAGCAGGTCATTTGTAAAGTCCAGCTGTTACTGGGACAGTGGTGTTTGAGGAAGACCCCTCCGTGTTCTGCTGATTATTATGCAAAAATAGGGGCTACTATTAAGATGGTTTTCTTATCAGTGCTTCTTTGTGCCATTGTGCTACGCTAACTGCTTCACCCACATTGTGTCATTGTATTTTAACTCTTGTAACCCTGAAAGATAAGAATTATTATTCTCATTTTACATGAGGAAATGGAGCCTAGAGCAGCTGAAGACTTTGTCCAGGGTCACATGGTTTGTAAGTGGCCTGCGACTCCAATGACTCTGAACTGCTACATGAGCTCTCTTCAAATTAAGATCTGACCCTGACGTTTTATAGTTCTTTTATCCCCAGCATTCATTACTCGGACTTTTCCAAATGTTTATTTCTCAACCAACTCCTGGACTCATTAAAATGAAGTTGTGTGTCTGAATAGATAAGGTTTTCCCTTGTAATTCTGTGGACTTCTTCCTGTAAACTGATGTTACAGGGGTCATTGTACAATGGTCACAAAACATTTTTCCCTTGAGAAGGGAGGATTCTTTGGGGCCTGGTGACCCTATAATAACATAAACTCCAAAATCAATTTCCCAGTGGGTATGTTATGTGAATTTCCTTCCTTCCATTTAGTGTTCATGAATTCTATTTCCTGACATTGAAAACATTTTTCTTTCAAGAAAAGTCATTTTGTGAAAAAATGTTAATAGTTTTATTATCGATTTGGAAAATAAATTCATGCTGTTTTCCTGGATTATTTTGATTTTTAAGTCTTCTTATCTCCCCAGTTTACACAATATAGTAGAAATTTTATAGAAATCAGGATAGTTCAGTTCGTGAACATTTATTCAATTTTTATTGAAAAGGCTTCAAGGACAAAAATGATGTAATGTTAGGTAACAGATCTTAAAAATACCCTAGCATAGAATTTCAAAGCTATCCTGATATCCTTTTTCATTAGCTGAATGCTGTCGTGGTTTTAGATCACAATGGGAATGAAATTCCACAGCTTCCTTTTAGTTGTTTGGCTATTTTAATTGATATTACCCAAAAAATTGTTATTATATTAATCATATTATTGTATTTAAGTTTGTACATTCTAACATTTTAACATGGAAGTGTATGTTCTCTTCTACTTGTACGCTCAGAACACTTCAGATTACTTTTTCCTTGTTCTCCACTCTTGGTATTACGCATCTCTGAATGATATCCAACCACTGAAGACTGGTGGAATTTACACATATCCATACCATGCCTGCTCAGTCTATACCTGAAGTTGTCACTCTGTTAGTATCTCATTAAGAGGTTGAGAGAATCCTCAGGAATCAGTGTCTCTGGGGATCAGTGAACATTTGTGTGTACGCTAACACGCTATAGATAATTTAGGTGATCAGGGCATAAATTCTTGTGAATGGTTCTATTTGTCCGTTAAATTTACTTCAAGGTAGATTTTTCAAATGTCCAATGTATTTTACTGATTTGGAAGCATGATTGTCAGCTATACATTTGAAGTGCCTTTGTTTAATGGACTTGACAGTTAAGTGAAATCTAGGTACATATATATCATTAAGCGATTCAATAACTCAATGGGTATAAAGTTTCAGTTATGCAAGATGAGTGAGTTCTAGAGATCTGTCATACACCATAGTGCCTATAGTTAACAGCACAGTGTCATGCCCTTCAAAATTTGTTAGGACAGTTTATCTCCTGTTGTGCTCTGACCACGGAAAGAAGAAAAGAGACACACAAGGACACTCTGGGAGGTGCTGACTAGTCCTAGCACATCGATGGTGGTAATGCCATCACAGGTGTTGGTGTATGTCCAAACTCCTCCAATTACACACATTTAATATGTATAGTTCTTTGCATATCAAATATTCCTTAATAAAGCAGTTAAAAATCTACTTCATTAACATCAAGATTTTTGATGTATTTTGATACTGACTGAAACCTAAGCAGTTTTTAACACAAGTTGTTTAATAATATGTAGGATTGCCGTATGTACTTGTAGATAACTGGGAAATTCTAGATCTTCCTCTTGAAAGATGAATTAATATGAACGCTTCCTTATTGGGAGAAATGCTTTGGAATTCACACAGAAGTGAAAAATAATATATTGTGACCTTTACATTTTTAGGTGCTGCGTATCACTTTCACTTTTTTCCAGTTAGAATCAGTGAACAATTGTCCACACGAGTTTCTTCAGGTTCATGATGGAGACTCCTCTGCGGCGTATCAACTGGGAAGATTCTGTGGCTCTGTTCCCCCTCATGAACTCCTCAGTAGTGACAATGCCCTCTATTTTCATCTCTACTCTGAACATTTAAGAAATGAGAGAGGCTTCACAATAAGATGGGAAACACAGCAACCAGGTAAGTGTAAATAAGAAGAAAAAATTGAGCCAAATCTTGAGATGATTTTCTTGATTAGTATTAGACTTGTGGATAACATTACATGTTTTGAGATCTGAGGATTATATAAGACTTTTATAATTCCTTTCACATCAAATACATCTAAAATGAATTGGAATTTCATTTTGTGTTCAGAGATAATAAAATTTGGATGAATGAAAAAGATGAGAAACCATGAGTTTGAATGGGTCCCTTATGAAATCACTGAACATTTTTATAAACTTTCCTAGTAACTTACTGCAGAGATGCTGTTGATGACATTGTCTGCTCCTTCACTTCGTATTCCTTATCTTAGTGACCATTTGATAATTCATTCTTTTTGTTGGTATTTTGCCTTTTGGAGCTCTACATTTTTTTTTCTTCCACTTTTTACTATACACTTTTCAAACATGTAAAGAAGTAGAGAGAGCAGTACACTGAACCTCCAGTCCATTCATCAATAACTTTGTGCATTTGGGTCTGGAATTTCTAATCTTTTCTATTGGTCTCTTTATCTATCCTTGTGCCACATTGGCTTAACTACTGAGACTTGAAATCTGGCAGTGTAAATCTTATAACTTTGTCTTTTAAAATATGCTCAGTCTGGAGCACCTGGGTGGCTCAGTTGGTTGAGCATTCGACTCGATTTTGGCTCAGGTCATGATCCCAGGATCGTGGGATCAAGCCCCTCTCTGTTGCTCATGATGCATTCTCTCTCTTTCTCTGTAAAAAAAAAATTTATATATATACACACACACATATATATATATATATATATAAATTTTAGAATCAATTTGTTAATTCCCCCCCTCCAAATCTTTTGGGATTCCTAAAAATATTGACCCTACCAATTTATGAACATGGACCATCTCTGTATTTATCTTAGAGACGGTTTATAGATTCCACATATTTTGTTGTCTTTTTCTAGATATTTAATATTTTATATTATGTAAAATAATGCTGTTTTTCTAACATGTCATTTTTATTTGTTGTTAGTATATAGAATTATGATGTATTTTTTAAAATACTTGATTTTGAATCTAGCCACATTGCTAAATTCATTAATCAATTTTAATAGTGTTTTTAGTAGATTCTTTTGGATTTCTCTACCTACACAGCTATATTCTCAATGAACAAAGGCTGTTTTTCTCTGTTAAGAAACGTAATTGAATGGAGTAAATTTAAAGATCTAATTGTTTTTATGAAATAATTCATTAATCGGTCAGCATCCCATCTAGCAAACACAGGGGAGCCCTAAGGAATTATATAACATGAAAAATTTTTATGGCAAAGAATGGCAAGGTAAGAAGTTATTAACAAAAGAAAAAGATTGATCCAGGCAAGGTCTTCTGTTAGGGAGAAGAGTAAGGAGTCTAATCATGCAGATTACTTCATCTTCCTTTGGGGGCTGGAGAAAGCTCATATGGCCAGACTCATTGGCGCTGAGTGGAAAATTCCTGACTGACAGGTTAAGATTACATTTCTGGGGGAGGTTGAAAGTCCAATTAGATTAGGTATTAAGCCCAAATTTGAAGACTTGGCCTAACTAACACCATTTTGGGCCTGTGGTTTTCTTTTTAACATCTTCCTTCCCAATCTTGGTAACTAGGATTTGCCTTTTTCTTTCCCTCAACTTATTTATTACCCTGGCTAGGACATCCAGTACAGTACTGAACAAAAGTGGTGGACTAGACATTAGTATCTTGTTCCCAACCTCATCGAGAAATATTTGGTATTTCACCATTGAATGTAATGCTTTAGCTGTAAGTTTTTGGAGATAATTTTTATCAGATTAAGGATGTTTGCTCCAAATTGCTATTACTGTATAATAAATGGCCTACAAATTTAGTGTTGTAGAACATTTGTCATTTTATTATGTTTCTGATTTTGTGGACCAAGAATTTGGAAAGAGACCAGTTATCATTTGATCTCTGGAGCAGTTATTACCTGATGTTGGCTGGAATGGTAGTCATCTAAAGGCTCAGTGAGGCTAGAAACCTAAGCTGACCCACTCAGTTGATGCTGGCTTTTGGATAAGAGTTGAACCAAGCTGTTGACTTGAATGCCTCCATGTAGCCCCTCTCTGATGTTGGTCTTAGACTAGTGAAATTTCTTTCCTTGGTTTTTCGTGGAGCGAGCATTCCAACATGTTGACCCAAGCAGGTGCTGCATGGCTTTTTCTGACCTATCCTTGGAAATCATATTGTGTTATTTCTTCCATACTTTTGATATGCTGAAGCACTCATAAGCCTGCCCAGAATTTAAGGGGAGGAGACATATACCCTACCTCAACAGAAGAAGTGTCAAAGATATTTTGAATGTTTTTAAACCATCTTACTTTTTATCCCTAGCGTGTCAAGAGTTTTTGTTGTGAATGGATGTTGATACATATGAAGTACTTTTTCTAAATCTATGGAGATGATCAGATGATGCTTCTGTCATTTTTCCTCTCTCCTCTCCTTCTAGGACTCAAATTACACATATGCTAGAGGTTTTGACTATGCCTCGTAGCTCTTATACTTTGCATTAGACTTTCTGAAGTCTTTCCCTCTGCATATACAGCTTAAGATTCAGCTAAGGGCCCAACGAAACTCCTGTACATTTTTGGGGTGCCATTGTCATGCAGCTGTCTTCTCTACAGTACCGTATTCAAAAATCCCAGCCATTCTAGTAGCCCCAAATCCGGAATTTTGTTTCTTCCACTCAGTAAGAAGATCACTGCTCCTTGGACACCACTGCCCTGTGCCATGTGTAATTTGGGAGCTGCCCACAGGGAGAATCCCAGAGGGAACAGGGAATTTATCACACATGCTTCCCTTCCCTCAAGGATCACAACCCTTCACTGTTTGCTTCTCAGTGCCTGAAAACAATAAAAACTAAAACAAATAATAATTTCTTACTATTATAAACTGTTGTCCCAGATTCTAGATTTTGTTGTTTATACACCACATACCATTTTTTATGCTGTAAATGGGTAGTTAAATGAAGCAAGAGGTTCGATCCAAATCAATTCCAATTCCAATTTAATTTTTTTTTTTTACAAATAGTTTATTGTCAAATTAGTTTCCACATAACACCCAGTGCTCATCCCCACAAGTGTCCTCCTCCATGCCCATCCCTCCTCCCCCCACATCCATCAGTCCTCAGTTTTTGTCAGCATTCAAGAGTCTCTCATGGTTTGCCTCTCTCCCTTTCCCCCACCATTTCCGCCCTTCTTCTCCCCCTTGGTCCTCCGTCAAGTTCCTCCTAATCCTCCTATACGTGCACACATATGATATTTGTCCTTCTCTGCCTGACTTATTTCGCTCAGCATAACACCCTCAAGGTCCATCCATGTTGCTACACATGGCCAGATTTCATTGTTTCTCATTGCCATGGAGTATTCCATGGTATAGATAAACCACATCTTCTTGGTCCATTCATCTGTTGATGGACACTTAGGCTCTTTCCATGTTTTAGCTATTGTGGAGAGTGCTGCTATGGACATTGGGGTACATGTGCTCCTATGCCTCAGCATTTCTGTATCCCTTGGGTACATTCCTAGCAGTGCTATTGCTGGGTCCTAGGAGAGTTCTATTGTTAGTTTCCTGAGGAACCTCCACACTGTTTTCCAGAGGGGCTGTACCAGTTTACATTCCCACCAACAGTGTAGGAGGGTGCCCGTTTCTCCACATCCTCGCCAGCATCTAGAGTTCTCTGATTGGCTCATTTTAGCCACTGTGACTGGTGTGAGGTGGTATCTCAGTGTGGTTTTGATTTGTATTTCCCTGATGAGGAGGGATGCTGAGCATCGTTTCATGTGTCTCTTGGCCCCAGCTTAATTTTTGAGGGGACAAAAATAATTACATTAGGAGGTACTTGATATCCACTTGTGTTCCTATTATGACTGCAACATTGATTGGGGTGTTTTGACTGCCTCAACTTGATCTTTCCATTAAAAAGCTACACACTTTCTGTAATGGTCTTAGCAACCCTTAGGTTCATTGTTTAGGTTTGTTGTTCCCTGGGGCTTTCAAAATGATGACAGTTGAATTTTATCATTTCTTCTTTGTTATCTGGAGTTTCTTCAGAGGAGTAGAACTTTCTTATGTCAACTATTCAGTTACTCTCCCATACAGATCTATAGGAAATGTAGGATACATGCTTGACTCTTTCCCCTAGTATTTCCCCAATATTCAAATTAATGACTTGGCTTCCTAGCTTGCTCCAGAAAGAACAATTAGTCATTACTTCTTTCATTTTGTATGGATGTTAATATCCATGAACACATCTTTTATCATATTTGATATATTATAATCCATTCTAAACTTTTTTTATGTTAAAATGTTCCATATTTGGCTAGTGGGAAAACTTTCAAATTAGTTTCAGCGCCTCTTTGACCCAATTCCGATTATCTTTGTAAGCTTTCTTGCCTTCTGCTCTGAGAGATGTTCCAGGTTCTTCATACATATTTATAATGTTTGGACAGGAACCAGTTATTTCTGTGAAGAGTTCATACCCCTCTACCAGGAAATGGTATTTAAGTTTCATAACTTGGGTGCTAGAAGTGGCTGTTGCTACTAGATTGAAGAAAGTCTCTACATCTTGCGGTGGAAAGAACTAGAAAATATTTTCATTATTTTTGAAGAAAAGGTGTATCATGTATTCTTAGTCATCTTTCAAAATATTAGCATATTGAAATTACAAGTTTTTTAATTTTATGTTTGTACTTCTCACTTCATGAAAAATCCTGGTTCCCAGTGACATTAACATATTACCTATATAGTTAATCCTACTGTATGAATTTTCAAAATAACAATACCAGTATTATTACTAGTATTATGATAACTGAAAGCCAGTTAGTGTTTCTTGGTTATTCTTTCTGTACTTAATGTATGTTTCACTCAAGCCCTGTAATCAAACTTTACAGTGTTTTAAAGTATCTTGGAATATTTCTTCCCTCTGTGTTTCAACTGTTAGCTCAGTATAGATATTTCATTTTGCTTGCAATTTTAAACATTTCACTTTTTTGTTTTTATTGAATTTTGCTCTATAACTATGTAAAACATATTCATAGTTCCAAAGCAAAATCAAAATTCATGGTAAAGTTGGAGAAGACTAGGTTTCATCCTCGTCCCTTCCATTTTATTCCTTTCTTCTCACAAAGGTAACAATTTGGGGGGCACCTGGGCAGTTCAAGTAGATTAAGCATTGGACTCTTGGTTTCAGCTCAGGTTATGATCTCCTGGCTTTATGGGTTCAAGTCCCTCATTGGCCTCTGTGCTGGCAGTGGGGAGCCTGCTTGGGATCCTCTCTCTCCCCTTTATCCCTGTCCTTCTCCCACTTGAGCTGTCTCCGTTTCTCTCCAAATAAATTTTATTTTATTTTATTTTATTTTTAAATATTTTTATTTATTTCTAGGAGAGAGAGAGACAGCGTGAGCAGGGGAGGGTCAGAGAGAGAGGGAGTCACAGACTGAAACAGGTCCCAGGCTCTGAGCTGGCCGTCAGCACAGAGCCCGACGCGGGGCTCGAACCCACGAACCGCGAGATCATGACCTAAGCGAAAGTCGGACGCTTAACCGACTAAGCCACCCAGGCGCCCCTCCAAATAAATTTTAAAAAGGTAACAACTTGTATTAGTCTTGGATTTATGCTTCCATTTCAAAAATATAAGCAGATCATTACATATAATCATATTTTTCCCTTTGAAAAACAGTAACATACAATACACACTTGTTTGTCGTTTGCTTTTTCTCTTGAGATATCATAGAGACTAGTCCATAACTAGAGCGTAGTGTGCCATTAATAGATATCTCAGACACTGTCTATTCAATCAGCACTTTCTTGTCGGATAATTGCCTTGTATCCAGTCTTTCGGAATTCCACATAGTACTGCGACAAAGTCCTTGTGAATTTGTCTTACTGCATTTTTGCCAATGTACCTTTGGGATGGATTTCTAAAAGTGTGGTTGCTTGGTCAAAAAATAAATGCCTTCATTTTTGCTCGACTTTGCCATAGTCTCCTCTGTAAGTGTTGTACTGTCTTGCATTCTCATCAGCAACGTACGAGAGTGCCTAGTTGCCCACAGCACCGCCAGAATTTGTTTTCAATATTCTGGGTATTTATCATCCTGAGAGGTAAGAAACGGTGTCTCAGCAAAGTTCTTATTTGTAAGTCCCTTGTGAGTGAGGCTAAGCATCTCTTCGATGTAAAGGGACATTTGAGTTTTTACCACAGAACTCTGTTTATATCTCTACTCTTTTTAGAAGCTCTTCATATATTAGACATATTAACTTTTTGTATTATATATTGTATTATATATTTGTAGTATATATTTTCCCAGCTCGCCATTAACATTTTACTTTGCTTATGGCATTTTAATTTTTTATCCATATGGTAATTTAACTTCTAAATTTTAGGAAACTTCTCTTCCTCTGAGCAACTGAGATGTTTTCGTAGTAGGAACGTGAGAATCCTGTAACTAATTTGTCTCACTTTTTGCCTTCGCAGCAAGAATTTTCTATGTAATCTGCATAGCTATGTGAATACCACGTCTTGCATATCTGAAATACCACCTTATTTTATTTTCTTTAACTGATATTTACTAGAATCTAGATTTGTATTTAGTATCTCTGTTTTTCAATTTTACATCAGGATTTCTTATAAGCAATCACAGACTCTTTGTTAATAAATGTGAGTACTAGTAAAGGAAGAATTTTTCCAGTCACTGATTACAACGTTGGTGGGTAGTTATGGAGTGGATGTCACAAAGCCCGGCCCCACATTTCTTTCACTCCATTCCTGGTCAGGGCCACTGCACGTACATATTTTAATATGTTCCTTCATAAAATAAATAGTTGAATGAACAATTATCATAGTGTAAGAAATTTTCTCAAATGAAAAGTATGTAGCCCTTAATTATTCTAATGTATAAAACAATCTGGTTTGTTGAAAGGCATAGGGGTAACAGAAGTTCTGGAACTTTTTAAGAGTTAAAATAACTTTTGGGGGCACCTGGGTGACTCATTCAGTTAAGCATTCGAGTTCAACTCAGGTCATGATCTCATGGTTTCTGAGTTTGAGCCCCATATCAGGCTCTCTGCTGCCAGTGCAGAGCCCACTTCAGATCCTCTGTCTCCCTCTCTCTCTCTGCCCCTCCCCTACTTGTGCATGCATGCTTTCTCTGTCCCTCTCTCAGAAACAAATGAAAAAACTTTACAAAAAAAAGAGCTTTTGAAGAACCAGAGCTTGTAAAAGTTATGCAGAAATTAATCTCCCTCAAAGTGAACACAATATATCATCTTATTATTCACCCCTCAGACAGTTCAGCACTGTATTTTAAAATGATATCACCGTGCAATAGCTGATAAGAACAGAGCTCAATGCATGGGTGACTCATTCATTTATCAGTTAATATTCCTAGATTTATAACTGTATTAAACTGGCAAACTGAAAGCCTTGTTTCATTGATGAGGGAGTCCCACATTGTACATCGTTATTTCAACAAAGCTTGTCTTCATGCAACAAAATCTGTCATAACTCTATGTAAATTAAAACGTGTGTCCAAATGTAAGGTTATTTGTTCCCTCTTACTTTAGACTGTGGAGGTATACTGACAGCCACCTATGGTTCCATTACATCTCCGGGATACCCTGGAAAGTATCCTTCAGGAAGAGATTGTGTCTGGAAAGTTGCAGTCAGTCCTGGCCTCTTGATAACATTTACTTTTGGGACCTTGAGTCTGGAGCACCATGATGATTGCAGCAAAGATTATCTTGAGGTAAACAAATGTAATTAGATAGAACATGTCATGATACGGTTAGAACTCCAAGAACTATGGTTTGGTGATACCTGTGGATGACTACAATTTCCTCTCAATGTTAGATATCCTCTTCAATAGGCAGCCAATGTCTGAGCCTTGCTAGTTCCTTATTCTTAATTGTGCCTGCTAGTGGCTTCTTCTGGGTCTCATTTGAATCTGGGAAATAGACTGCCTTACTTTTCCCTGTCAATTCCTAGAAGCCCAATCCCCTAATATGGGGATAGAAGAATTAACAAGAGAAACATTCAGTAATGGGTATCTTTTCCAATGCAAAATCAAGATTTCATTTGTCTTTGGGAACCTGGCATACAATTTCACAAGCTGGCTACCGTGTTCCATGAAGAAAAAATAACTTAATAGCAATTATGTTGAAATGCATTGCTAAAGGGTGAACCTAGAATATACTCATAATTGTCATTGGGAGAAGAACCAGTCTGTATCCCTCCTGCTTACCATTAGTGAAAGATTAAAATATAGAAGTGGAAAAACGGGCTGTTATATTCAAATGCCATATGCATATAGGTATATCAGAAATGTTGCTCTGTATTTATAGACTGAAAAGATCATTGAGAAGACTGAGTTTTTACATTCCTCTTGTCTTGTTTGTTACCATAAATCACAGTAGTCCTTGCAGTAGTAATAAAAGACAACAGGCTTTTCCAAGTCCATTAGAGAATGGAGGGCTTTGGAATTATTCATAAAGGATAGAAAGGTGCGACTGTCAAACAGGGATCTCCACAAGTTAAAGTCATTACTAATTTAGCAGTTGTAATGGATTTGAAATCTTTGGTAATGATTGGAACTTCTACCGCTCCCTGGAAAATTTCAGCTACATAATCCTTTAAATGTTGACAGTAGTGTGGATTTCTTGAAATTAATTTCAATGAGTTCCATCATATTAAAATTAGAGGGTTTGTTTTTTGTTCCTGCATAATTCCTAGATTCATGTATAGTAGAAAGTATTAATCATTCTGGTAACATTGAAATGCTTCTCATTCCTCAACACTATTTCAAGGCACTAGTTATATATAGGAATACGATAGTGGTGCCCTATATCTTGGCTGCCCCTAGAAAAAGTAATCCGAGTGGGCAGAATTTGCCATGTTAAAATGTTATTTTGTTCACTGATGTTTGTTGTTCTACGCCATACAGGATTTGCAGTTACAACAGAATTATGGAGAGGTTAACATCATTATTTAAGAAATTAAAGGGGCGCCTGGGTGTCTCAGTTGGTTGGGCGTCTGACTTTGGCTCAGGTCATGATCTCATGGTTTGTGGGTTCGAGCCCCATGTCAGGCTCTGTGCTGACAGCTCAGAGCCTGGAGCCTGCTTTGGATTCTGTGTCTCCCTCTCTGTCTGCCCTACCCTGCTCACGTTCTCTCTCTCTCTCTCTCAGAAATAAATTAAAAAAAAAATTAAAAACCAATAATTAAAAAGAATTTCTCAGGTCCTATGGTCATTATCACAGTACCTAATTAGTAGTAGGATTACACTTTTAAAATAAATTTAAACTGTCTCTGTGTTATGTCTGATCTGACTTCACTTCCTTTCCACCCCTGATCCTTCTGAAGCAAGTTGTGAATCAGTCACCATCGTGGGCATTCCTTCTTCTATATTCCTTGCATCTATTCATTTTCTCCTTCTCAATTACTAGGAATTAACGTATCATTTCTAAACAAACACCTGGGGGAGGAAACCTAGGAAACAAAACACTGAGAAAGATTCATGAGAAAATTTCAAGGTATACATCTAGCCTCGGAATTAAGATTTAGACAGAAGATGCGGCATCAGGGATGAGGGGTGAAGGGGACTGCCCTTTAGTGACCGGCAGCTGATAGAGGCGTGATGGAAACCTGTGAGAGCCACCAGTTTCAAATCACAGGTTTTCTGAAGCTAACGTACAAAGTGACTGGGTTTGTCAAAATCTGACCACTTTGCGCTTGATGATTCATTCTTTTGTTTTAGATTCGAGATGGTCCTCTGAATCAGGACCCCGTTCTTGGAAAATTCTGCACCACTCTCTCTGTCCCACCTCTGCAGACTACAGGTCCCCTTGCCAGAATTCATTTCCATTCTGACAACGAGATTAATGACCAAGGCTTCCATATCACCTACTTAACATCACCTTGTAAGTAACCGCAGCAGTTGGAAGCTTCATGCAAATGTGAGGGACTGCGCTGTGCTTTTATGCTCATAGCTTGTATCGACAGCTGGAAACAAACCAGCAACCAATGAAAAACAAGAAAATACTCTATGATTTTTACTTTGGGGCTTTTGTTCTTAACATACATCGTTGTGCCCTGATGAGAACTCACAGGAAAAGCACCTTTCAGGTCTCAGTATCAGGAAAAAATAACAGTGAACACATTCCGCGGGTCTCCTTTCTTCGTTTTCTCCGGCTTCGGGCTGAATTTAGAACAAACGTGCTGTAATCCAGGCAGCCTGTCTACACCTGTTCTCTGTGCATGTCAACTCTCCCCTGAGCACATCCTCGTATCCTCTGTTCATGATGCCTCTAACCGGATTCATTTTTCTAGTTGTGTATTTTGTTTTATCACATATATATATATATATATATTTTTTTTGACCTTTGAGAGTCTTTTATTTTTTTTATTTTTATTTTTTTTACAAATAGTTTATTGTCAAATTAGTTTCCACATAACACCCAGTGCTCATCCCCACAAGTGTCCTCCTCCATGCCCACCCCTCCTCCCCCCCACATCCATCAGTCCTCAGTTTTTGTCAGCATTCAAGAGTCTCTCATGGTTTGCCTCTCTCCCTTTCCCCCACCATTTCCCCCCTTCTTCTCCCCCTTGGTCCTCTGTCAAGTTCCTCCTAATCCTCCTATACGTGCACACATATGATATTTGTCCTTCTCTGCCTGACTTATTTCGCTCAGCATAACACCCTCAAGGTCCATCCATGTTGCTACACATGGCCAGATTTCATTGTTTCTCATTGCCATGTAGTATTCCATGGTATAGATAAACCACATCTTCTGATCCATTCATCTGTTGATGGACACTTAGGCTCTTTCCATGTTTTAGCTATTGTGGAGAGTGCTGCTATGGACATTGGGGTACATGTGCTCCTATGCATCAGCATTTCTGTATCCCTTGGGTAAATTCCTAGCAGTGCTATTGCTGGGTCCTAGGGGAGTTCTATTGTTAGTTTCCTGAGGAACCTCCACACTGTTTTCCAGAGGGGCTGTACCAGTTTACATTCCCACCAACAGTGTAGGAGGGTGCCCGTTTCTCCACATCCTCGCCAGCATCTAGAGTTCTCTGATTGGCTCATTTTAGCCACTGTGACTGGTGTGAGGTGGTATCTCAGTATCACATATATTTTATAAACTGCCTCAAATCTTTCTGGAATGAAGGAGAACATAAATGTATTTAAAAAGCAATTTGTAGGGGCGCCTCAGTGATGCAGTCAGTTAAACTTCTGACTTTTGATTTCAGCTCAGGTCATGATCTTACAGTTGGTGAGCTCAAGGCTGCTTGGAATTCTCTCTCCCTCTCTCTCTCTGCCCCTACCCTACTCGTGCTCTCTCTCTCTCTCTGTCTCTCAAAACAAATAAATAAATTTAAAAAAAATTACAAAGCAATTTGTAGAAGAGGATGTTAGATTGGAAGTTAGATCAGGCCTCTCTGTATCTATTTCTTTAGGCACTACATGGATATTCCACAAACATACATCAAACTGAAAATATAATTAGAGGCATAAGCCTGTATAGGGTGAATAAAGTGGATATAGGATTGTGTGAATGTGTGTAAGTTTTTTAAAGTGGTATATAATGCCTAACAGCCACAAGAATGGCCTGTCACATGATCTTTCCCTTCTCTTCCCTGTTCTCTTTAGCGTATCTGCATTGTGGAGGGAACTATACCGACCCAGAGGGTCTTATCTCTTCTGACTTGTCTGGACCTTTCACTCACAGCAGACAGTGCATCTATGTTATAACTCAGCCCCTGGGAGAACAAATACAAGTCAACTTCACCCATGTGGAACTGGAAAGCCAGAATGGCTGTTCTCACAGTTATATTGAGGTAACTTTTACGACTCTGAGGCCCTTCGATGATGTTTATCAACATTTTTCTGTTCTCTATAGTCTAGTGGTTTTCAAGTGGCCATAGGGCCAGCAGCATGCAGATTCTCCGGATGATCTGGATGTTAGGAATGCAATGCTGTGTCCTATCTCAGACCTCCTGAATCAGAACCTCTTGGGCGATGCTCAGTCATCGGCACCCCAGCCCTCCCAGTGATTCTGACTCAGGCTAGAGTCTGAGAAAAACTGTGTGAGAGGATAGGAGAGAATTTGCCAAAAATAGATGTAGAGATGGTGAGACAGGAGATTGGTAGTGAAATAGCAAAGGACAAAAATGAAAGCTGAGACTAGGAATTCATATGCGTGAAACTGACCCTTGATAACTAAGGTGAGTACAAATAAGTAGGACTAATAAGTTTTACTAATCAGACATAGTTTTCATGGATTGTCCAGGAAACTCAACCCAGACAAGGAAAAGGATTTGCCCAGGTGAGCTGGTTATTCATTGGCAGAGAGTTAAGTTAGAGTGTTGGATAACCCTTGTTTTAGAATTTAGTTCCTTTTTCCTTCATCAGCACTGCTTGCTCTCTCAAAAAACTTTGACTCTGATTTCAGTGTGTGTAATTGTTGGAATAACAAGGAATATCTGAAACAAAAAGGCAGTTTTTGTTTGCCTGGCCTGGTATTTCTTTTGGTCAATTATCGGTCAAGCCACAAATTAAAGTGTTTAGCAAGAAAGACAAAACACTTTTTGTTGGGTGCAATCATTTTATATAAACTCAGAGAGGCATTGAGGTTTGTTTGCTCATAAGAGTTAGACTCAATTTATTTTTCCAGGAAAAACCTTCGTAACCCATTGCCCTCTTCCCTCCTTTATATATAGTGAGGAAACAAAGAATTTTAGTATAAGATCTGGATTTAGCTGAAAAATGAAGTACACTGACCATGGCACCACAGCAATATTTATTTTATTGAAGCATAATTGAAATACACATCTCATTAGTTTCAGGTGTACAACATAATGATTCAACATTTGTATACATTGCAAAATGATCACTGCATTAAGTGTATTTACTTACCTGTAACCATACAAAGTAATACTTTTTTTCTTATGATGAGAACTTTTAAGATTTACTTTTTCAGTAACTTTCAAATGTGCAAGACAGTATTATTGATTATAGACCCCCATGTTGTACATTAACTTCCCCAGGAGTTATTTTATGACTGAAACTTTGTAGCAAAACACTCACGAGGTCCAAACATGTTGTTGCAAATGGCAAGATTTTTCATTCTTCCTCATCTTCTTTGTCCATTCATCTATGAGTGGATGCGTAATTTGCTTCCATATCTTGGGTATTGTAAATAATGCTGCAGTGAACATAGAGGTGCATATATCTTTTTCACATTAGTGGTTTCCTTTACTTTGGTTAAATATTAAGAAGTAGAATTGCTGGATCATATTATAGTTGTATTTTTAAT
Organism: Proteles cristata cristata; assembly: GCA_017311185.1. Taxonomy (NCBI): domain Eukaryota; kingdom Metazoa; phylum Chordata; class Mammalia; order Carnivora; family Hyaenidae; genus Proteles; species Proteles cristata. The sequence continues at coordinate 1,318,024 of JAESUZ010002067.1, read as the reverse complement.
TTCTGGAGGAACTTCCATAGTGTTTTCAATAGTGGCTTCACCCCCACCAATAGCGCACAGGGGTTCCTTTTTTTTTTACTACGACTTCACCAACATTTATTACTTTTTTGTCTTTCTGAGAATAACTATTCCCACAGGTGTGAGGTGATATCTCATCGTGGTTTTGACTGCATTTCCTGGACAATGAATGATGTTTCGCATCTTGTCATGTGCCTGTTGACCATTTGTATGTCTTCTTTGGACAAATGTCTACTCATATCTTCTGCCAGTTTTTTAATCAGACTTTGTTATTATTGAGTTGTGTGATTTTTTTAATATGTTTTGGATTTTAACTATTTTTTTGATATATGAAATACAAATATCTTCTTCCATTCATTAGGTTGTCTTTTTGATAGTTTCCTTCACTTCGCAGAAGGCTTTTAGTTTGATGTAGTCTTTGTTCATTTTGCTTTTCTTTCCATTGCTTCTGGAGTCAGATCCAAAAAAGGTATCACTAAGACCAATGTAAAAGAGCTTTCCACCTGTTTTCTTCTAGGAGTTTTATGGTTTCTGGTCTTACATCCAAGACTTTAATGCATTTTGAGCTAATTTTGTGGATGGTGTAAGATAGTGGTCCAGTTTCATTCTTTTGCATGAGGCTGTCCAGTTTTCTCAACGCTGCTTACTGAAGAGATTTCTTTTCCCCATTGTATGTTCTTGCCTCCTTCATTGTAAATAATAAGCCCAATATAATTGGGTTTATTTCTGGGTTTTCTGCTCTGTTCCATTGATCTTTGTCTGTTTCTGTGCCAATACCATACTGTTTTGATTACTTTAGCTTTGTAATATAGTTTGAAATCAGGGAGCATGATTCCTCCAGCTTTTTTCTTCTTTCTCAGTATGGCTTTAGCTATTTAGAATCTTTTGTGGTTCCCTACACATTTTAGGATGGTTTGTTCTCTTTCTGTGAAAAATGACATTGGAATTTTGATAGGGGTTGAATTGAATCTCTATATTGCTTTGGGTAACATAGACATTTTAACAACATTAATTCTTCTAATCTATGAGCACAGAGTATTTTTCCTTTTATTTGTGTCTTCTTCAATTTATTTCATTAGTGTTTATAGTTTAAATGTACAGGACTTTTACTTCCTTGGCTAAATTTATTCCTAGGTATTTTATTCTTTTTGATACAGTTGAAATGGAGATTATTTTCTGAAATTCTTTTTCTGAGAGCCTGTTACTAGAATATGAAAATGCAACATATATTTGTATACTGATTTGACACCCTGCAGCTTTACTGAATTTATTAGTTCTAATGGTCTTTGGTCTACTATGTGGGGTTTTCTATATATAAGATCATGTCTTCTGCAAATAATGGCTAGTTTACTTCTTCCTTTCCAATTTGGATGCCTTTTTCTTTTTCCATTTTCCTGTGTATTCCCTTGCTAGAAATTACAATATTATGTTAAATAAAAGTGGCAAGAGTGGGGATCTGTCTTGTTTCTGATTTTAAGGAAAAAGCTTTTAGCTTTTCATCATTGAATAATCTTAACTGTGGCTTGTCATATATGGCCTTTATTATGTTGAGGTATATTCTATCTACACCCATTTTCTTGAGACTTTATAATCATAAATGGATGTTGAATTTAGTCAAATGTTTTTTCTTTGTCTATTGAGATGATCATATGATTTTTATCCTTCATTTTGTTAATGTAGTATGTCACATTGATTTATTTGCATATACTAAAACATCCTTGCATCCCTGGAATAAATCCTATTCGATTGTGGCACATGATTCTTTTAATTTGTTGTTGAATTGAGTTTACTGATATTTTGCTGAGGATTTTTACATCTATGTTTATCAAGAATATTGGCCTAGAGTGCTTTTTCTGGTGGCGTTTTTGTCTGCTTTTGGTTTTAGGCTAATGCTGGAATCAGAAAATGAGTTTGGAAGCATTGTTTACTTTTCAAATTTTTGGAAGAGTTTGAGGTGGCTAAGTTTTAAATATGTGAATCATCACTGAAGCCTGGACTTTTGATTGTTGGGGATTTCTGACTACTAATTCAATCTCCCTTTTAATAGCTGGTCTATTCAGATTCTCTATTTTTCATGATACAGTATATGTATATGTTTCTAGGAATTTATCCATTTCTTTTAAGTTATCCAATTTGTTGGCATATAATTTTTCAAAGTAGTCTCTTATGATCTTTTGTATTATTGTGGTAACTTCTCCTCTTTCATTTCTGGTTTGTTTGTTTTTTTTTTTTTCTTTTTTTGCTTGAGCCTACTGTTTTTCTTGGTTAGTCTCACTAAACGTTTGTCAATTTTATCTTTTCAAAGAACCAGCTATTGGTTTCACTGATTTTTTTGTGCTCTCTTTTAAATCTGTGCTTTATTTATTTCCACTCTGATCTTTACTATTTCTTACCTTCTACTAATTTTGGAGATAATTTGTTTTTCTTTATTGAATTGGTTTAGGTGTAAGGTTAGGTGGTTTGAGATTTTTCTCATTTCATGAGGTAAGCCTAAATCTTGCTTGCCTATTAGAACTGTTCTTGCTGCATTCAATTGATTTTGGTATGATGTGTTAACATTTTTATTTGACTCAAGGCATTTTTAAAAACTTATTCTTTGATTTGCTCATTGAACCCGTGGTTTTCAGTAGCATTTTGTTTAATCTTCACGTTTGTGATTTTTAAAGATTTTCTCTTCTAATTGATTTCTAGTTTCATACCATTATGATTGGAATAGATGCTTAGTATGATTTCAGTCTTCTTATATTTATTGAGATTTGTTTTGTGCTCTAACATATGATCATCCTGGAGAATGTTTCATGTGCACCTGAGGAGAATGTATATTTTGATGCTTTTGGGTAGAATGTTCTGTATATATCTATTACGTCGATGTGATACATAGTAATTTTCTGTTTGAATGATCTATCCATTGATGTAAATGGGGCACTAAAGTTTCCTACAATGTCTGTATTATTGTCAATATTTCCCTTTAGGTAAGTTAGTATTTGCTTTATATATTTAGATGTTTCCTATTGGGTACATAAATACGTACGAATGTTATATCTTCTGTTGGATTGACCTTTTATCATTATGTAATGCCCGTCTTTGTCTTTTACAAGCATCTTTGTTTTAAACTCTGTTTTGTTTGGTACTGGTATAGCTACTCCAGCTTTCTTTTGGTTTCCATTTGTTTGTTTGTTTGTTTTTTAATTTTATTTTTATTTTTTAATAGTTTATTGTCAAGTTGGTTTCCATATAACACCCAGTGCTCATCCCCACAAGTGCCCTCCCACCCCCATCTCCTCAGTTTGTTCTCAGCATTCAAGAGTCTCTCATGGTTTGCCTCCCTCCCTCCTCCCCACTATTTTGGTTTCCATTTGTATGAAATATCTTTTTCCATCACTTCATTTTCTACCCACATGTCCCTACGTCTGAAGTGAGTCTTTTGTAGGCAGCATATAGATGGGCCTTGTTTTTTTATTTTTATTTTTTTAATACATTCAGCCCCTAAATGTCTTTTGATTGGGGAATTTAGCACATTTATATTTAAAGTAATTATTGATAAGTATGTACTTACTCTACCTTGCTAATTGTTTCCTTGGTGTTTTATAGTTCCTCTCTGTTCCTTTTGTCTTTTATTGGCTTATTCCCTCTGGTTTATTGACTTTCTATAGTGTTATGCTTGGATTCCTTTCTCATTAGATTTTGTGTATCTACTATAGATTTTTGCTTTGTGATTACCATGAGGCTTATATATAGCAGCCATATTTATAACAATCTACTTTAAGTTGATAGCAAATTAAATTTGAACACATTCTAAAATTCTTCATTTTTACTACTCCCAGTACATTTAATGTTTTTGATGTCACATTTTACATCTTTTATTTTGTATATCCCTTCAGTAATTATTGTAGTTATAGTTATTTTTTACTACTTTTTCTTCTTAATCTTCTTACTAATATTGTAAGTGATTAATACACTCCCTTTAATATATATTTACCAGTGAGGTTTTTACTTCCATATATGTTCTTTTTTTTTTTTTTTTCTAGGAGAGAGAGAGAGACAGTGTGAGCAGGGAAGGGTCAGAGAGACAGGGAGACACAGACTCTGAAACAGTCTCCAGGCTCTGAGCTGGCAGTCAGCACAGAGCCCGACGCGGGGCTCGAACCCACAAACCGCGAGATCATGACCTAAGCGAAAGTCGGATGCTTAACCGACTAAGCCACCCAGGCGCCCCTCCATATATGTTCTTGCAACTGATAAGCACCCTTTTTTTTTTAGCTTAAAGAAGTCCTTTTGATTTTTCTCATAAACTCATTTAGTGTTGAAATTTTTTTAGCTTTTATTTATCTTAGAAGTTCTATATCTTTGTCAATTCTGAATGATAACCTTGCTGAGTAGGGTATTCTTGGTTGAAAGTTGTTCGCTTTCAGCACTTTGAACATATGCTCCTCAGTTCTTGCCTGCAAATTTTCTGCTGAGAAATCTGTTGACAGTGTTATGGTGGTTCCTTTATACATAAGAAGTTTTTCTCTTGCTGTTTTTAAGGTTCTCTCTTTAACTTTTGACATTTTAATTATAATATGTCTTGGTGTGGGTCTCTTTGGGTTCATTTTCTCTGGACCTTTCTGGGCTTCTTACATCTAGATGTTTCTTTCCTTACCCAGATTAGGGATTCTTTCAGCCACTGTTTCTTCAAATAAGTTTTCTGCCCCTTTGTCTCTCTCTCCTCTGTATGGGACCCCTATAATGTGAATTTTATTCTGCTTGATGGTGTCCTATAGGTTCCTTAAGCTATCTTTAGTTTAATTTTATTTTATTCATGCTTCTCTGTTTGTGTGAGTTCCACTGCCCTGGCTTCCAGCTCACTGATTCTGTCTTCTGCTTCATCTCACTTGTTGTTGAACCCTCCTAGAGTATTTTTCAGAGCAGTTATTGTATTCTTTTTTTTCTGTGGCTTCAGTTTGGTACTATATTTTTTATCTCTTTGTTGAAGTTCTCACTGTGCTCATCCATTCTTCTTTAGAGATCAGTGACCATCTTTATGACCATTACTTGGAACTCTTTATCAGGTATATTATTTATCTTTGTCTCATTAAAGTATTTCCCTCCCTGCCTCCTCCACCCCCCACCCTCCTGGGGTTTTACCTTGTTCTTTCATTTGGAACATAGTCCTCTGTCTTCTCGTTTTGCTTATCTCTCTGTGTCCCTTTCTATGTATCAGTTGTAACAGCTATCTTTCCAGGTCTTGTGTGAATGATCTTTTGCAGGAGATAAACCTTATCATTTAACCTTGCCCTAAGCCTTTGTTGTCTTTCAAACCCTTGTGATTGTCTAAGCAGCCTGACATTTTCTTGGTAGGTTCCAGTTGTTGAGGGTGTGCCAAGACCTATGAGTGTTCCAGAGAAGGGATCTCAGTCAGCACCTAGTTTCAGGCCAATTAGAAGCTAGATTCTCAGACAGCAGCTTTTAAGATATGCAAATATACACAATCTTATGAGACGTCAATTGTAGACACTGCTAGCTCTGATCCAAGTGATCTAGATGTGTCCCCTTAACAAGAGTTGCAAATTTCAAGGCTCCATATGAATGTATGAACTTTTTTTCTGGGAGTTATTGTTGAGCTGTAGCAAGATCAAGTAAGAGTACAAAGATGCTTTCCTATAGCCTTTGTTTCTCAAGAGCACTTCTGTAGTCTCCAAATGTGTGGCAATCCTGAAGTCTGCTCCTCAGGCTGAACTTCCATGTGAGGTAGATAGGACTTTTCACAGCAAGACTGGGGAGTGTGTTTCAGTCGTCTGTCTGTGCAGTGCCCTATGGGTGGTGGTAGCCTGCCAAGAATTTTCTCTCCATTTGTTTCAGACCCATAGGACCCAGGCCCAATCCCCCTTGGGCATGAGAAGCAGATGCTCATGGGGCATTCCTTGTATGAACTGCACCAGCTGGCTCGCTTTGCTGGTGCCACTGTGAAGGAGCATACAGGGGTGGGGCACCGACCGGGTCATCATTGGCAAGGCCAAGGTGGAGTGGCATATGGGGGTGAGGCACTCACCCAGCTGGCTTTGAGTGAGCTGCTGAATAGTGGTGAACAGAGTCGGGTGCTTGCTTGTCCAGCTTAGACGGGGCCATGGGGTGTAGCACGTAAAGGCTGAGCATGCCCTACCAGCAATAGCAGATTAGAAGGAACGTGCCAAAAATGGTAGCTACCAGTGTCTCTGTCTCCAGAGGGAGGTCCTGTAGGCTCCTGCTCTTCTGACAGATGCTATAAGAACAGTAAATGAATCTCCTTTACTTATGCTCCAAGTGCTTTTCAAACTGCTGCTTTTGCACTAGGTCCCAGGGTGAGTGAGTCTTTGTGTGAGCTCTTTAAGAGTGAAATCTCTATTCCATATGGTTCCTGGACCTAAACTTCATTGGTTTTCAAAACCAGACAGTTTGGGGTGTTATCTCTTTGGTGGAGGTTCCAAGATTTGGGTCCCTCATGTGGGGAGAAGCCCCTTGCTCCTTGGGGAGATTGTGAGATGCCTCAAATGTGGGTTGCTGTACTGGGGGGGTGGGTTTTTTGGAGAGACTGTGTCTCTGCATCTCCTGCCCCTTTTGATGTGCCCCTTTTATTTTTTGTTGTGGAGGAGTTTGTTCAGGTAGTTTTCAGGTCTTTTTCAGAAGGAATTTTTCTGTATGTAGCTGTAGATTTGTTGTGTCCTAGGAGGAGGTGTTCAGGAACTTTCTATGCTGCCATCTTGAACTGCTTCTCTAGGTTCAGCAACATAGTTTTTTAAATCCAGAGACTTTTGCCTCGGATGGTGAGGTAAATGTGTATATTCATTCAGTTTATGTTTCCTAAAGTGTATCATAAAATACATTTAAGTTTTATACTTTGCAGCAATTTTAGATATTTTTATGTAAATAAAAATTAAATTTCCAACATCTGCTTTTTAACTTTAAGAACAGTAAAAATAGCTTTCACTTAGACAGTACTTACTGTGTACCAAGTGCTATTCTAAGCCTTTGAAACACTATAAAATTTATATAAATATCAATATGAAATATAATAAATATAAAATTTACTATACAACAGTATAATAAATTGAGTAGATAACCCTTGCTATCTTTCTACTATCTGTTGGATATGATACATGTTTTACATGAGTTAATTCATTGAATCTTCACAACAACCATCATTATTCCTTTTATTTTTTATTTTTTTAATTTTTTTAATTTATTTCTAGAAGAGAGAGAGAGACAGCATGAGCAGGGGAGGGTCAGAGAGAGAGGGAGTCACAGACTGAAACAGGCTCCAGGCTCTGAGCTGGCAGTCAGCTGACGCAGGGCTCGAACCCACGAACCGTGAGATCATGACCTAAGCGAAAGTAGGACGCTTAACTGACTAAGCTACCCAGGCGCCCCCATCATTATTCCTATTTTGATAGGAGGGAACTGAGGCCGAGAGAAGTTGTCACTTGCCCATGGTTACATATCTGGGGAGCAGGGGAGCTGGACACTGAATTAGTTCCAGTTGTACTGTTCTCTGATAAGAACAAAAACACAATTGTGTGGCTATGACTGCAAAATGTGGCTCATATTCCATAAGAAGGAAGCACTTGTGAATTTCCCAATTCCATATCTGGCTCCCTGCTCACAGGACTGTAACATGGAATCAGGCACAGTGCTTTTTCTGAGATAGGAAGAAATATAAGTCTAATTTTTAGGGAAATCTGAGTACCTTTCTGTTAGGGGCTATATGATTGTTCTAATGGCTCTAAGGAGACATCAGAGTACCTGGAATGATATATCGTCTCTGGCATTGCAGTGCTCTCTAATCAAATTTCCATAAGGAGTTACATGAATTCTGAACTGTTCTGAAAAGTTATTAAAAATATAAAACTAGCATCAGAAGATTTAATTTTGTAAACCAGAATGGGGAATGTTTTATGGCCAGAATAGGATTGTAGTTAATTTATCTAAGTTCTTATTTTTGTTCAGTCATTTGATGACTATGTTACCTTGGAAAATTCTTCATCTGGATGTTTCAGTTTCTACTTCCACAAGATACCCTACCTATTCCTTCAAACTTTGTGACAATAAATAAAGGCAGTGAATAATAAAAGAAGCTTAAATAATTAAAAACATAATAAGAATGTAAAGGTTTCCTAGGCCAAATTTCTAACTCCTGCCTTGAATTTATCAGTTCAGAGGCAGCTGATAATACCTTTTCATGGCTGACCATTGAAGTATTGACATTCTGATGTACATACACACTCAAAGTCTTGATCAAATTTCCCTCAGGGGTCATTGATGGAAAAAAATACGAGTGCTATTAGAAGGACAGCACATGTATAGTGATTTAAATAATTGAATAGATTTTCTGTTATGTCCTTGACCATCCTAAAGGAATACAATCAATTGATTTGTAGAATTTTAGCACCAGCAAGGGCCTCAGAGATCATCTAATTTAAATTCCTAATTTTACAAATGAGGAAATTGGGGTCACAAAGATCAAACTCTACTTACTGTCAGAATAAGATTTAGATGTACCTTCATGGGATTCTAGATAGACATATGTTGACTTACATCAATTTCTTGCCAGTAAATCATATCCCTCTATTGGGGTAATTTGTGAATTAAACCTATTTTATTTTTAAAAAGTGCATCTACTTCTTTTCATGTCCTTCAGGCAGTCAACATGGAAGAAAGTGGTACTGGAATGAAATTCAAGTGGCATTATTATGACTCAATATATTTCTCCCTGAAATGGTGGTTTCATTTTTTTCTTTTTCTTTTTTTAAATTTTGATGTTTATTTCTTATTGAGACAGAGAGAAACAGAGCATGAGTGGGGGAGGGGCAGAGAGAAAGGGAGACAAAGAATCCGAAGCAGGCTCCAGGCTCTGAGCTTCAGCACAGAACCTGATGTGGGGCTTGAATCCACAAACTGTGAGATCATGACCTGAGCCAAAGTCGGACGCTCAATGGACTGAGCCACCCAGGTGCCCCAGTGGTTTCATTTTTGAAAGGTATACCTAAAAAGTGAATTTTTAAGCAAAGGAGTAAATAAAGAGAATAATGGCATTTTAGGTACATTAATGATTTGGAGAGCAGATGACTTTGCCATTTACTAACTCTGTGAGAGAGAACAGACCACCCAAAACTTTAGAAAGAGTGAAAGGCAGAGAGGAAATTCTAGAGAGGTCTGGGAGAATGATAATAGGAAATTTTCTTTTGAAGGAATAGCTGCCTCTCTAAAAATCCTAGATCTTCTTTTTATGTAGTTCCAGTTGTCTTTTCCCATGTGAATATATACTTTAAATGAAGAAGTTATCGCCTAGTCTATCTTTTTCATGTATAGTGTAATTTTGAAAGATTTTTTGCTCGGTAAGAGAGCTCTGTAAACATTTTATTTGAGAATAAAATTTAACTATAGGAGACAATAAATGCAGTATTGGCCAGACCCAGTATACCATATCTTTATTTTTCTTTTTGTTTAACAAGAAGCATACATGTATGCATTAATTCTTGGATTTGTATATCTCTCTCGACTAAAATTTCTGCTTTTATAAACACACATTGCCCATGGGTGATGTAATGTGGCTGGTAACAAAATAATGAGTAGAGCAAGAACAGATCAACTGTTAGTTCATCTGTCTTTGGCTAAGAGAGCTTTTACATTGTATAGAACAAATCAATGAAACGGGCAGAAGCATCTTTCCAGAATAAAAAGCAGCACCTCCCATTAATAATTCATAAGTGATTTAAGCCCTCAGAACTCTAAGTGAAGGACACATAAGGAAGTTATGAAAGTTTAATTTTTAATCCCAGAGAGTGTAAGTAGGAGGCTGAATAATTTTAGAAGCCCATATAATGCTAAGGACAGGGCTTGAAATGGGATATAGAAAGAAATGAATAGAATCTCCTTGACCAATCTTGAATCCTCTGACCTCTTGTTGCCAAGAATTCTGGGAAGTGGAAAAGGGAACCACATAAGAGAGACAGATAAGGGAAGGGGAAACAGAAATGCCTTCTGGGGAAATAGAAGGCTTCTGAGAATGTTTTCCTTCTTAGAAGTGGAAAAGCAAACAGAGATAAATGGCATAGAAAAAGTTGAAGACTCTAATTAATAAGTTAGGGAGACATAAGTTACATTAAATTGTTGTCTGAAATATAGGGAACGTGTCCCTTTTCTGCAAGTGTCACTGAATGACATTAACCATATTGTATTGTATGGTATTTTAAGGTTATTTATTTATTTTTGAGAGAGAAAGAGAGAGAAAACTCCACATGTGAGCAAGGTAAAGGCAGAGAGAGAGGGGAAAGAAAGAGAATCCCAAGAAGACTCTGCACTGTGAGTGTAGAGCCAGACATGGGACTCGAACTCACAAACCGTGAGATCATGTCATAAGCTGAGATCAAGAGTCAGACACTTAACTGACTGACCCATCCAGGCGCCCCCACATTAGCCATATTTTAGACCTCTTGCCAATCCCAGCAAATTCACAAAGCAAAAATTGTACACATATCTCTTTACCATGTAACGAAACTAGAATTATTGCTATAAAACTTTATTGTTGAAATACTTGGAAATCTATACATTCTCTCTTAAATAATTACTAGGTTAAGGAAGGGAGTAGAAAATGAAATGAAAGACAGTGTAGAAAATAACAAAGAGAAAATGCTAGGTATCAAAATCTGTGAGACATGATGACACTCAACGTCCAGGTAAAATCTTCAAACTTATAAAGAAGGAACTGAAAATTGGATGTGTGAGGGAGTACAACAAGCTGAAACACTGGAGATCTATCTTCCCTCAGAATCTTTGATCACCTCCCCCTCTTCTTCCCACTGCTTCCCTCCCCTCCCCACCCCCCCCCAGCGGGCCCCACACAGCTTTCCCACATCTCCACACAAGACTTTTGCTTCTGGTTAGACATTGAAGTTATTGAGCTTCAGCCTTGGGATGGTTGAGGGAGGGCTATGACAAAGACGTTTGGTCTGCCTGAGGATACTTGTTATCCTCAAGGGGACATGCTTGTTACAGTCTCATGGCTGTGACTCCCTGAAGAATTCTTAAGAGTAAAAACCTGAATGGCCGAGAAAGCCTTCTGATATCTGAAACCAGAAGGCAGCTGCATTAACCAAACCCAGCAGCGGAGGCTGAGGACTGTTGTTTTCCAGTTAAGCACATGTTGAAATTAATTTTAGTTCAGAGAATAATCTTTCTAGAGATGGCAGGAAAAAAGGGGAAATGAAATGATATTCAACCACCTGCATTGTTTAGCATTTAGGATTTGGGGTTTGGGCAGAGACTAGAAATACTGGGTTAGTATCTTCGTCCCGTGGCCGGTGCAGTCTTTCCACAATTGCTCGGCTGTCCTGATCGTCTGTAATGGAGTGAGAAAGCACACCATTGCTCAGGTGAATCAGTTCCATAGCTTGGTGTAGTGGGGGCCGAGAAAAAGAGTCCGACGGTAGCCCCACCTCGTTTCGGAGGTATGAGAGCTTGTACAGAACAGAATCCACTGTGTGTGAAGGAGTTGCGTGCTCACGGGAGACCCAAACCCCATGAGACATAGAGATGCAGAGGGTGTTGGAAAGGGCACCTACCTGGAGTGCTACAAACTATTTGGAGAAATCAAGAGGATGGCCAGTTCTCTCTGATATAAATAAACACACTATTGCATGGAAACAGGATAAAGGACTTCAACTGTCACTTCTACTAAGTGCGAGATATGTCTCATCTGCCAGCCTCAGTTTTCCTCATCTGTAATAGGAATGGTAATGTAGTCTTCTTGAAAAGACTAAAAGGGATCATCAATTTATTTATCTATTAATTCTCTTAAGTATTTATCAAGCAACTTAGATACCAGGCACCGTGCTGGGCAATGGGTATATAAAATAGATAGATATGAGGAGCGCGTGGCTCAGTGGGTTAAGGGTCCGACTTCAGCTCAGGTCATGATCTCACGGTCCATGGATTTGAGCCCCACGTCTGGCTTTGTGCTGACAGCTCAGAGCCTGGCGCCTGCTTTGGATTCTGTGTCTCCCTCTCTCTCTGCCCTGCTCATACTCTGTCTCTCTTTCAGAAATAAACATTAAAAAAAATAGATATTAAACAGGCAAGCACACAGCTATGTAATTTCAGGGTGGGAAACGTATCATGAAGGAAAGAAATACTCCCATGGGAGAAAATGATAGGGCTGAATGGTTAGAAATATCTTCCCCAAGGATGTCACATTTTGTATCTGGGAATGAGAAGGAGTTAGCGGTGCCACGAGTCAAGAGAAAGAGGATTCCAGCCGGAAATGCCAACATAGCCTTAGAGAGTGAATTGAGAAAAAAAAAAAAATCTTGACAAACGCAGAATTGTAAAGAGACTAGTGTGGCTGGAATCCCAAAGAAGAGGGAGAGAGAAAAATTAGGCAGGAGCTAGACCTTGTAGGGCTTTGTAGATGGAGATAAAGAACAGACTGGCTCAGTGCAAAGGGAAACAATTACAAAGTTCTCAGCGCTGTGCCCGGCACACCTGTGAATGGTCACTAACGGGAGGATGCTTCTGATCGTGGTGCTGGGGAGAGGGAAAAGAGAGGAGAAGGTGACATAATGGAGTTGAGACCATGTAGGTTCTCACTTCAAGGTGAAACTAGTCAAGTACTCTTGTTTGGGGAAAGGAGATTTTTCAAGAATTAGATAAAGGAAGAGGGGCGCCTGGGTGGCTCAGTTGGTTAAGCGTCTGACTTCAGCTCAGGTCATGATCTCATGGTTCGAGAGTTAAGCCCAGCATTGGGCTCTGTGCTGACAGCTCGGAGCCCGGAGCCTGCTTTAGATTCTGTCTCCTTTCTCTCTGACCCTCCCGCCTCCTCTCTCCCCCTCTGCCTCATCTCTCAAAAATAAACATTAAAAATTTTTTGAAAAAAAAAAGAAGAAAATTAGATAAAGGATAAGTTTACTGTACTGATAGAGGTATTAGAAGGAGCACTGTTTCATGAGGCATACAACACTTTAAAATTGTAACTATGAGGAGTACCTGGGTGGCTCATTCGGTTAAGCATCTGACTTTGGCTTAGATCATGATCTCGCAGTCTGTGGGTTCGAGCCCCACGTCAGACTCTGGTGCCGACAGCTCAGAGCCAGGAGCCTGTTTCAGATTCTGTGTCTCACTCCCCTGCTCATGCTCTGTCTCTCTCTCTTTCTCTCTCTCAAAAATAAGTAAACATAAAAAAAGTAAAATAAATAAAATAAATAAAATGAAATCATGAAACATAATAACAAGTAATGAAGGATAATAACATAAAGAAATAACTTTTAATCCCTGTGTGGCTTCTCTCATTTCTTCCTCTCCATTTTTTATTGTATCACTTGGAGTGGGGCCACATGCCCCTTCTATGTGCCCAAATTAACCTGAGACTAGTCTGCAGGGTCAAGTCTATTTAGCAAAGGGGAGTTTGACCCTGAAGCCACCTGTTCGAACACTGCTGCATGCAAAGGTTCTCTCTGTAGCTCTTAATTAGATGGAGCCTACGTGCCTGCATATTTGGTTGCCTTGAATTAAATCTATTTACTACTTTAAATAGATTTTTGGAATTGTTATATAAAAACAAATCTGGATACATAGCAGATACAAACAAAGTGAGCATGTGCATTACGATGTGGCTTTGGGACCTGGTCCACTGCAGATGTTACGGCTTACTGTTGACTGGGTGCCAGGAGCTCACACTTCACTTTCATATGAACCATGCTTCTCGACCCAGTTTATTTTAGCTTTCTCCCCAGGAAATAGTTCCTTTGTAAGAACTCTGTTTGTGTTGCTATTGTTTTAATGAGTAGCTTCTCTTCAAGAACTAGTTCGATGTGATGAATGGAAAAATCAGAAGCCATTTGGGCCGTGTCATAGGCTAGAGATCGTGGATCACGGGTTATATACTGCATCTCTGGGCCTGAAACAGTCAGTATGAGCTGGATAACTAAGACAACCAAACAGAACCCTGGGCCAGGTCCTCAGAACACTGGCAGTTTGAATTGGCCCTAGTCATTTCTTTACAAATGTGATCCACTGAAAAGAATGAATTTGATGTGATGTCTCAGGGCTTCACCTGACTTGTTAAGAAAAACCTCTCATTAACACAAATCAGGTTTTTTTTTAAAGTTTATTTATTTTGAGAGAGAGAGAGAGAGACAGAGCACAAGCAGGGGAGGAGTAGAGCTAGAGAGAATCCCAAGCAGGCTCCACAACACCAATGCAGAGCCTGAAGCAGGGCTTGAACTTATGAACCACGAGATCATGACCTGAGCTGAGGTCAGATGCTTAATGGACTCAGGCACCCAGGCGCCCCAATATAATCCAGGTTTAAATATGTATCATCTTTCTGTAGGTTATACTGCCATAACAGTCTATGGTACCACAACAAATCAGAAACAATAAAAACTTCTACGACTTAGAACAGCATACATTTATTGTTTGCTCACATAAACATGTTGGGTTTTGGGTCAGTGGCAGTTCTGCTGATCTACCAGGCAATTCCCCCCATTCCATTTGTCTCTGGGACCCAGGCTATTGATCTTATAAGAAAGGAAAGTAATAGGGGTGCCTGGGTGGCTCAGTTAGTTGTTTCCGACTCTTGATTTTGGCTTAGGTCATGATCCCATGGTTCATGAGTTCGAGCCCTGCATCAGGCTCTGCACTGATGGTGCAGAGCCTGCCTGAGATTCTCTCTCTCTGCCCCTTCCCTCTCAAGTGCACACACCCTCTCTCAAAATAAATAATTATTAAAAAGAAAAAAAAGAGAAAGGAAAGCAAAGGATGGTTGACTCCTGCAGTGAGTCCCAAATCTTCTGCCTGGAGATAGATGGTATATCACTTCTGCTCACATTATGTTGGGCAAAACAAATCCTAAGGCCAAGCGCAGTCAGTGGAAAGAATAAGTATTAATTCTCCAGGGGAAGGCACTGTAAGTCACACAGCAATGAGCAGAGATGTTTGATCCCCTTAGAGGGAGGAATATAAATATTTAGGGAAAATAATACAGTCTATCCTGGTGCATAAGCACAAAGAAAAGAGGGGTTTTTTTGTGGGGGGAGGTGGAAATTCACAAGTCCTGTAATATTGAATGCAGAATGGGCTGCCGCAATATCGGGGATCACTTTAGAACATTTGATGAACTTTATTTGTCTCTTTCAAAGGATTTGTGGTTAAGGTATTGTCATGTCCAGGATCCAGAGAGAATACAGGCATTCAGAATTAATAAGGTTTCATTTCCACAGAGAGAGAGAAATGCAGCCAAAATCAATTGTGCCTTCTAGGTTTAGGGCCCTGGGGCCTATAAGTTCCTCTTAAAACATTTGGACTCCAGCTGCCTTTCTCCTTGCTGAAATCCTTGAATTTCATTAGTGAGGCCTCAGGGGAATGGCCCACTTCAGCTTGCTCTGTTGCTATTTGGCTGTTTTTCTTCCTTGTCATCTTCTCACAAGCAAATGCAAAAGAGAGACTTCAGTCTTAACACTGGAGCAGGGCATCCCGGAGGTGGTTGAAGGAGGGTGATCTCTTACTCTGCACTTCATGCTTCCTGGTTTCTAAGAACAAGTATGTTTGTGTCTCTAACAAAAATCCAACCCTCATACCACACCTTAAAATTAATGAGTCAACAAGCATTGGTCAAATACCTGTTTGCAAAGGTATAGGTTCAACGCGAAAGTCATGACAGGTATTTTCTCCTCCCGCAGAGATCTGTGTGGTTAGAGAAGTATTTAGCACAACTTTAAGACAACATGCAAAATTCGCATTACAGCTCATAGAAACAAACTGGTTTGGTATGAGTCAGTGGAGAGGGATGTGATTTTTAACATCTGTGTAAGATGCTATTGTACAGCTGCTCCATAATGTATTTCGTCACCCTCCTATTATTAGACATTAGGAATGTTTTCAATACTTATGATTATAGAGCAACATCGATGGAAATCCTTGGGTGTTTTTGCCTGTATCTCTAATGATTTCCTCATGATAGAGTGTTAGGAGTGAAGTTACTGGGTCCCAGATGAACATTATGAAGACTTGTGATGCATGCTGTCGAATTATCTTCCAGAAATTTATTGATGCTTCCACCAGTTATGGATGGGAACAACCATTTACCACCTCCCCAGCTTTGAGTATCAGACTTAAAATTTTTATTATGTTTGTTTATTTTTGAGAGAGAGCACACGCGCACGTGCAAGAGAGAGCACGAGTTGGGGAGGGGCAGAGGTAGAGGGAGACAGAATCCAAAGCAGGCTTCAGGCTCCAAGCTGTCAGCACAGAGCCCGTCGTGGGGCTCGAACCTACAAGTATGAGATCATGGCTTGAGCCAAAGTCAGACACTCAACTGACTGACCTGCCCAGGCGCCCCCAGACTTTTAAAATCTTCCCTTTATTGCCCATTTTCCTCAGCCTGGACAATCCTTCAAAATTCAATTTAAAGGTATTTCCACTAACAAATATTCCATAATACCCTGTTTGAGTTCAGGGTTTTGGAGGAAAGTCAGTTTCTTTTAAGGCCTTTTTATATTACCTGTTTCTCTCTTCTGAAATGAAATTCATAGATGATATAACCTCAATACACATATGTAAAAAATTAAGTTGGAAATATAAGGTTTAGGAGAAATAATATAAAAAGTATGTGTGTATATATATATATATATATATTTATTTATTTATTTATTTATTTATTTCATTAAGTTAAAAGCCTGGGCAAGCTGCACTTGAAGATAAAATGAAGGCTTAAATGTTCCCTTTGAATTACTTGTGAATGCCACCATACAAACCCAGACTGGCTGTGTAGGTTGGTGGCAGATTTTCTGAAATGGTTACCAGCTGTTGTCAGATGTCCAGGAAGAAAAACCCACCAAAATGTATAATCTTGGAAAATTCAGTGTCTATTAAATTTGGGCAAAAAGTTTTTGGGTTTATTATATAAAATAGAGCTAGGTTTCATACTTAGTAACCGAACTGCCACCATGTGAATGTCACACAGGAAATGGAATTTTTGCGTCTGACTGTCTCTCACATTTCAGGGTGTTTAGTGTCTTTGGTCCCCAGCCACTAAATGCCAGAGGTGCCTTACCATTGTTGTGTTGAGTGATGAAAACAAAAACAAAAACAAATGTCTTCACAGATTTCTCCTAGGTCTAGTTACCTGTAGCATCTGTATTTCCCAAACATGGCCTGCTCTTAGAAAAATGTGCTCGCATATTGTAGAATCCTTGTGAGTGCTGACTGTCCTTCACAGCACTGTCACCTGCACAGGGCCCGGCCACTTACTGATGCCTTGATAATGTTAGTTGAGGGAATGAACTAATATCTGGATGGCTAGATCTCTCAAAAGAATTCTATATACCAGGAGTGGTATCTATATTCACAGAATAATTCCTGGTTTTGTGAGAAGCCTTTAAAAATGTCAAGAATAGCAATAGTTGTTCTTTAGTTCACATTTTTTATTACGGGGCATTTTGCTAAGGAATTCATGCTAGTGTTTCATCTTTCTGCTTCAACAACTCCATGAGTTGGGCTTAGATTTAGTAGCTTGCCCTAGAGTACAGATGCTTTGGCTACGTCTGTATGACTCGGTAGACTGTGCTCATGGCCAAAAAAAGATACTGACTATTGACTGAAAAACAGGTGGTCTTCATTGTATGAAGGAGATTTTCTTTTGCTCCTAACTTTCTAAGAGTTTTGCTTCTAATAAGTAGGAATGCTGACAATTTTATTTTTTTTTTTACATCTATGGAAATCTATGGTGTATGTTACTGGATCCCTTGATGAGTTTTATTTATAATTTGTAATTTCAAATAATCCTTTCGTTGCTCAAATTCTCATATTTATTGGTTTATAAGCCTAACAATGAAGTAAATTTGTTTTTCTAGAATTGTGGTTAAGAATTTTGTATTTATAGGGGTGCCTGGGTGGCTCAGTTGGTTAAGTGTCTGACTTCAGCTCAGGTCATGATCTCAGGATTTGTAGGTTCAAGCCCCGCATTGGGTTCTGTGCTGGCAGCTCAGAGCCTGGAGTCTGTTTCAGATTCTGTGTCTCCCTCTGTCTCTGTCCCTCCCCCACTCATGTTCTGTCTCTCTCCATCTAAAAAAAAAAAAAAAGCCTATAAAAATTTTTAAAAGATTTTTGTATCTATATAAATAGGTGAGATCAATGTATAGTTTTATTTATATTATTATATTTTGGAATTTGGTAAGATGGTTCTGAGAACAGTTAGTTGGAGATTTTCCCATGTTTGAGGGTACCTTAGAACAAGTTATATGTGACAATTATCTGCTCCTGAAAAGTATGAAATAATTGACAAGATAGAGCATTTCCTGGGAGGTTTTTTGGGGCAGAGGGAAGTAGTCATTTGAGAATGTTTTCAGCTTAATCCATGGTTTATTGTCCATTCTGATTTTATTTTCCTTTTCCTTGAGATAATTTTAGTAATTTCTTTTTTTTCTGGAAATAATTATTTCAAACATTCAGCTGTATTAGCACAGAGTTGTACAAAGAATTATTATTCATAGGAAATTAATGTTATCAGTATTTGTGTATTTGTATCATCTTTCTCATTTTGGCTTTGTGTATTTGTGTCTTTTTTAGTGTCTTCTTTATTTTCTTTTATCTTTATTAACAAAGATATGTCTCAAATATCACCATCCCCTCAAATAACCCCCCGAATATAGTTCTTGAATGTATTCTCGAATTCAACTTTCTTTTGTATTTTACTAGGTTTCATTTTTATCTGATTTTGGTACTTGTTTCCAGTTTTTTAAGTTGACTCCTTTAATCTTCTTTCTGTAATCTACTTTTCTGTCTCTTTAATTAATAAAAACTGTTTAGTCTATGACTTCCTTTAATTACATGTTTGGCTGACAATTGCATATTTTGGTATATCATATTCTCATGTTTTGTTGTTTTCTAAATAATCAGGTATTGTACATTTACCTCCCTTTGACATTATAGAAATTATTAGAACATTTTAAATATTCACATGCTTTTGGATTTGTTTTTGGTTTAAGACTTTATCAATATTTGCTGTTATTGCATGGTGTTAAAAAATGACTCATTGATTATTTTCAAAAATAATATAAATATGTAACCCAAATTAGATTATAACTTATTGTGAATCTGCCATTTTCTCATCTCCAAATAATCCAAGGTAATTTTGTTGATTAGGGCTACACAATTATTTTATTTTTCTGTTTAGGTTCGAGATCATCACGTCTTACTTGGAAAAGTCTGTGGCAATGAAACTCTGTCTCCAATTAAATCCATTAGTAATCAAATCTGGATCAGGCTTAAAATAGATGTTTCATTTGTAAGAACTAGCTTCAGAGCTATTTATCAAGTCGGTAAGAAAATTTATGCCTTAATTTTCAAATCTCTAAGTTGCCTGATTGTAACGTTTTAATTTCTCAAAATAATGTCGTCATTTTTATGTCCTTTAGTGGCAAGGAAAAGATTCTAATAGTAATATCACATTCTTTTATATTCCTCTGCAGAATTAACCTTTGCAATAAAAGTGAGGGCAAAAATCATTGATCTGAACAAACACTACTATCATTTTCATATTTACAGCTTGTGGAGGAGAATTAACTGGGGAAGGGGTCATTCGCTCGCCTTTGTATCCTAATGTGTATCCAGGAGAAAGGATCTGCAGGTGGACCATCCACCAACCCCAAAGCCAAGTAGTTATTCTTAATTTCACTGCCTTTGAAATAGGAAGTTCCGCCCACTGTGATGCAGATTATATTGAGGTAAGAGTAAAATATCTTTGAATATTTGTCTTTGGTGGAATATTATTAAAAACACGATGTCATGTTATGCTCAGAGCAACTATATGAAACAAAACTAGTTTATATAGACTATATACAAATATAAATATAGGTGCAAAAATCCTCAACAAAATACTAGCTAACTGGATTCAGCAGCATATAAAGAGGAATATACACCATGGACAAGTGGAATTTATTCCAGGAATGCAAGGTTGGTATGCATTCAAAAATCAGTAACGTAAAATAAAATAAAGGAAAAACTCTCCACATGAATACCTCCGTAGATGCAGAAAAAGTATTTGACAAAAATCCAGCATCTTTTCATGATAAAAACACTCAACAGATGGGGAATAGAAGGGAACTTCCTTAATCCCAAAATGGCCATTTATAAAAAGCCCATAGCTAGCATCATATTTAATGATAACATATTAAATCCTTTGCCCCTATTGTCAGTAAAAAGGCAAAGATGTCTGTTCTCACCACCTCTATTCAACATCATACTGGAACTTTTAGCTAAGGCAATTAAGCAAAAAAAGGGAAACATGCATTCAGAATGAAATGTGAGGAGTAAAACTATCTTCACAGGTAACATGATCTTGTATATAGAAAATCAAAAGGAATCCACACATACATACACACAAACTGTTAGAAGGAATCCACACACACAAACATATTCAGCAAGTTGTATGATACAAGATCAAAATATGAAAGTCTTTTGTTTTTCTATACACTAGCAATGAACAATTTGAAAATGAAACCAAGCAGATAATGCCACTTACAATAGCACAAAAAAGAGTAAACATTGAGAAATATATCTTTAAAAAGACATGTAAAACTTGTATCCTCAAAGCGCTGTTGAAGGAAATTAAAGATCTAAATAAGTGGAAAGACATCCCATGTTCATGGACTAGCAGACTTAATGGTGTCCACAACTCCCTAAATGTATCTAAAGATTCCATTTAATTCCTATCAAGATCCCATCTGACATGTTCTGCAGAAATTCACTAGCTGATTGTAAAATTCATATGGAAATGCCAGAAAGCATTTTCGGAAAAGAAGAACCAAGTTGGAAGACACACTTAACCAATTTCAAAACCTAGAGCAAAGCTATAGTAATAAAGATAGTATATTATTTGAATAAGGATAAAGATATAGAGTAATGGAATAGAATTGAATGTGTAGAAATAAATCCATACCTTTGTGGACAGCTTGTTCTTGAAAAGGGTGCCATGGCATTTTAGTGAGAAAAAATAATATTTTCAACAAAAGGTGCTGAATATCCACATGCAAAATTATGAAAGTAGACCTCTTCCTTACACCATACACAGAAATTAATTAAAAATGGATCATAGACCTAAATGTGGGAGATAAAACAATGAAACTTTTAGAAGAAAACATAAGAGTAAGGATTTGTGACCTAGGTTAGGCCAAACCTTCTTAGATATGACACAAAGAGCACAAGAAAAGAAAAAATAGAAAAATTTGACTTCATCAAAATTAAAAGCAATCTAATTTTTAAAATGGGCAAAGAATCTAAGTATATATTTCTCCAAAGAAGATATACAAATACTCAATAAGCATATGAAATAATGTTCAAAGTCACTAATCTTCAGGGAAATACAAATCAAGCCATAATGAGATGCTGCTTCACAAGCACTAGGATGGCTATAATTGAGAAGTCCTAAAATAATGAGTGTTGACAAGGAGATAGAGAAATTGGAAACTTTTACACTTATACAATGCTAGTGAGCATATAAAATGGCACAGTCACTTTGGAAAACAATTGCAAGTTCCACAAAAAATTAAATATATGATCCAGAAATTATCGTTTATCATTTGGTTGAGAAATTCCACTTCTAGGTATATATCCAAAGGAAATGAATATATGTCCACACAAACATTTGTACATAAATTACTATACTCATTATTCTTGGTAGCCCAAAAGTAGAAACAATATAAATTTCCATCAGATGATGAATAGATCAATAAAATGGTATATCCATACAATGGAATATTATATGACATTAAAAAGGAATGAAGAAATGACACATTACATGGATGAATTTTGAGAACAGATTAAGTGAAAGAAGATAGTCACACAAGACCATGTAGTGTGTGATTTTATCTATTTTAAAAAATGCTCAGAACGGACAATCTGAGCCTGGGGTTTAAGGGAAATGGAGAATTACTACTAATGAGTCTAGAGTTTCTTGGGGGTGGCTAAATTTTATTTTTACTACATTAATAAAAATATTTCAGAAATAATTATTTTCAAAGGAATTTTCCAAAATAATATCTAACAAAATAAATTTGAAAATATCTCTTTTTTTTACTAGATTGGTAGCAGTTCCATTTTGGGTTCTCCTGAAAATAAAAAATATTGTGGCACAGATATACCTTCGTTTATAACATCTGTGTACAATTTTCTTTATGTCGTATTTGTGAAAAGTTCTTCTACTGAAAATCACGGTTTCATGGCTAAATTCAGTACTACAGAATTAGGTAAGATGCCTACTTTCTCTCCTGCTTTGCCTCTTGGCAGAAAAAATAAACATTGTAAATAAATTACTATAGAAAATGTATCTACACTGCAGATGTGTTGTTATCTACATTGCAAAAAGTTTTTCACACCTTCAAAGCCAAAGAAAAAATCTATTTCTTAATCAGTACATATCAGTTGTTAATTGATTTCTATTAATAAGAGAGAAACTAGGTTCATTTAAGTGGCCTATGGGGAACATTTTCCTTTTTCAGCTTTTAAGAGGTTATGATCAAATTCTTTTATTTTGAACCTCAGGCAGCTTGTTAGTTACTTGTTCCAATAATGATTATTATTTTTATTTCAACAGCATGTGGAAAAATTCTTACAGAATCATCAGGAATCATTCAGAGTCCTGGCCACCCAAACATCTACCCTCATGGTATCAACTGTACTTGGCATATATTAGTCCAACCTGGCTACCTGATTCGTTTGGTATTCAGGAGATTTCATCTGGAGTTTCATTACAATTGCACAAATGACTACTTGGAAATTTATGACACCGGTTCTGGGACATTTCTTGGGAGGTGAGAATATTTTGTTTTTATTTTTTTTTAAACACAAAGTTTTCTTGTTCTCTTGCTTTCCTATCGTGTTGAAGGATGTCAAAATGTACCGTGTTGTGTTATAAAAACCAGATGAGATCAACATGAGCTTAATGACCATTTCTGCATCACTACTTACTACTCTGTAGCCTTAGTCTTCAGCAATTAAGTTTTGGTAATGGAAACATTACCAAAATGAAGATAATATACACATCCGTTCCTTCTATAACTGTCTGTCTGTTATAATTCATCACTTCCATCTTTCATCCCCAGCCCTGGGAAATCACCACCATTTCTATTGCTGTAAATTAGTTTGCATATTCCGGAGTTGTATACAGATAAAATTACATTGTATGGGTTTTTTAGGGGGGGGGGTGGGGAGTCTGGCTTTTCTTAGCATAATTTTTTTGTTGTTGAGCTTCTTGGATCTGAGGGATTATAGTTTTATCAAATTAAAATCTTTGTGGCTATTAGTTCTTGAAATAGATTAGTTTTATCAAACTGAAAATTTTTTAGGCCGTTAGGTTTTGAATACTCTTCTCCCCTTTGGAGACTCTGATTATAGTTACCTGAGGCCCTTTGATATTGTCGCACAACTCATTCGTGAACTCTGTTCATTTGATTTTAAATTTTTGTTCTCTGGGTGTTTCGTTTTAGAAAGCTTTTATTGCTGTGTATTTGGGTTCTCATTACGGGTTCTACTTTCTTCCTTTTCATGCCTGGTAATATTTGATAGGATGCCAGATATTTAAAATTTTGTGTTTTGTGCACTGAACATTATTATATTCCTATATGTGTTTTTGAGGTTTATATTTTTTATTAAGTTTTTATTTAAATTCCAGTTAGTGTCATCCAGTGTCATATTAGTTTCAGGTATACAGAATAGTGATTCAGCACTTCCATACAGCACCCAGTGCTCATTACAACACTTGCATTCCTTAATCCCTATCACCTATTTCACCCACCCTCTCACCCACCTCCCTTCTAGTAACCATCAGTTTGGTCTCTATAGTTAAGAGTCTGTTTCTTGGATTGTCTCACTCCTTTTTTCCCCCTTTGCTTGTTCTCCTTCTTTCTTTCTTTCTTTCTTTCTTTCTTTCTTTCTTTCTTTCTTTCTTTCTTTCTTTCTTTGTCTGTCTGTCTGTCTTTTGAGAGTGATTAGGGAAGGACAGAGAGATAGAGATAGAGAGTGAGAGAGAGAGAGAGGGAGAGGGAGAGGAGGGGGAGAGAGAGAGAAAGAGAGAGAGAGAGAGAGAATCTTGAGCAGGCTCCATATTCAGCGTGGAACCCAATGTGGGGCTCAGTCCCCCAACCCTGGCATCCTGACCTCAGTCAAAAACAAGATTCAGATGCTCAACTGACTGAGCTGCACAGGCACCCCTTGTTTGATTTGTTTCTTAAATTACACATATGTTGAGCTTTGTTTTAGGATATATTAAGGATACATATTTAGGATATATATATTAGGATATATATATATTAAGTTACTTGGAAACAACTTGATCGTTTCCAGTTTTGCTTTCAAACTCACCTGTTTGTTGTCTCTGAAGAATCATTGTCCTTCATTATCTTGAGATCCAGTGCTTTATGTATTTTGTCCAGATTTTTAGTTGTTTCATGTAAAAGCTTATATCCAGCCACTGGATTAAAGATCCAGCCATCTTTGTTAGAAATGGGAATTTCATAATTTCCTTTTATTTCTTCTTACATTTCATTTTATTTTTTCATATCCTTTTTAAACATTTTCCCTTTAGTCATTATTTTCTTTTATTTATTTCTTCTCCTAGTTTTATTCTCCCTCCTCATTTTTCCTCTTAGTTTTAATCTTTCATTTAAAAAATTTTCTCTTTTGTGGGACTTGATCATGGTCATTGCAAAATATATAATTTTTGATGAGTGGCATAAACTGTAATAATCTTGCCCAAATTCAGCAAACGTGTGCATATGAAGAGACATTTAAATTTTTAAATCACCTACTTTTATTTTGATCAAGATATTAAATCCTTTTAACAAGGCAATTGTATTATATATCAAGTTTTTCTTTTCCTCCCTCAGAAATTAACTCAGCTATTTCCCATATTCATCACTTCCTCTTGTATTGATTTCTATGTATTTTTCCACTGTCATTCCATTTAGTTAATTTGCTTTAATTCCATTTGGTTAACTTGCTTTGATTTGATGTTTCTATTGTCTAATCACTCCTTCTCATAGGTGTTTCTCTATGCTCTTGGCATATCATTTAGCATTAATTTGAGTATCACTCTCTATTTTCAGAGTTATTCAAATAGTTTTTTCTGAGTCACATTGGTTCTATTAGGCAAAAATTTAACATGACTCAGTAATCAAACTTTTACCTCTGCATAGGCCAGCCGCTTAAAGATAATAGAGTCCACTTTATGGGGCTCATTATTCTAGGTGCTCTTCTAAGCCTCTTATATACGGTACATTAACTCAAAATTCTCAAAACAATTCTATGAAGTAGTTACTATCATGATCCCCATTTTAGAGAATGGAAAACTGAGGCACCAAGGTTGAGTCATCTGCTCAAAGTCATAACGCCTCCAATGATGGAGTTGACTGTAGAGTCTGTACTCTATGTGTTTATCGTATATGGTTTCCCTTTGTCGTGTAAGTTTATTACACTTTTTATTAAGAAGTTAATTCATGTGCTATACAGTGACTTAGCATATCTTATACTATCTCATTTCATTAAACTTCTTACACATGACAAGCCACATTGCCAGGTATAATGCTTAAAACCATTCCAGGGAAGTAATCATGAATAGGATCCTCTTCAGCCACTTTGTAACTGTTTAGTGCCTGAAATATGCTTAGCTTTTAAGGTTAATAGGGGATATTATTTTTATTTTTACATGTCCTAATAGTTGGTACATCATTTCAGGGGTACTAAAAAAGTTTAAACCTGTGTTCCTTCTTGGTTTCAAACAGATATTGTGGAAAATCCATCCCATTCTCTCTTACCAGCAGCACGAACTCGTTAATGCTTGTATTTGTGGCTGACTCTGACCTTGCATATGAAGGCTTTTTAATAAACTATGAAGCAACTGATGTTTCAGCAGGTAACAAAACAACTTTGTCTACTTGGTTTCAACTTACTCCCTTACAAAATATTGCCATGAGGATACTTTGTCCCCAAACCCGTGATGCACAATGAAAGCTAATTTAGAAACGAGTATAGTGACTCCAGTGCCTTCCGTCATAAAAATAATGATTAGGCCAGAGTATTGAGTCAATGTTAAATTTTCTAATTGTAATAGTTGTACAGTGTTTTGTAAGAGAATGTTTTACTTCGTAGGAGTAACACATTGATGCTTTTAGAGGTAAAGACATTGCATGTTTCTAGATTATTCTCAGTTGGTTCAGACAAAAAGTGAGTAAGTTGGAGAAAGAGACAGAGATAAAGCAGTGAGGGCAAAATACAAATACATAGTAAGTCTCGGTGAGAGGAATGTGGGAGCTAGTTCTTACAACTTTCGAGCTTAAAATTCTATCAAAATTAAAAACTATTTAAGAGACTGAACACTAATTTTAAGAAGTTAGAGAAAGGGGGGTACCTGGGTGGCTCAACTGATTGGGCATCCCACTCTTGATTTTGGCTTAGGTCATGATCCCATAGTTCATGGATCCAGCCCCACACTGGGCTCTGTGGTGACAGAGTGGGGCCTGCTTAGGATTCTCCCTTTCCCTCCATCGGCATCTCCCAACTCATGTGCATATGTTCGCTCTCTCTTTCTCTCTCTCTCGCTCTCAAAATAAATAATAAAAAAAAAAACTTAGAAAGAAAAGAAATGAGAGAAAAGACAGTAGCAGGTAAGAATAAAAGACTACTACATGAAACCCTATGGCAGGAAATGGAAGATTCCTTAATAACAAAAATAGGTTTCTAAATTTGACTTAATGAAAATGAATCTTTTTAACATTTAGTTCTTTTATTATTTTTCCTATTATTGAATTCTCATCCTAACTTCACTCTTTGCAAATGCAGCTTGGGAAATAATCATCTTTTGCAAGCAGGGTCTTTGAGGTAGTTTGTAAACCAGAGCTACTGCCAGCCCCAGAAGCCCAAGGAATTTATGAGGGTGTCATGTCTGATTAGGCTCGCGTTCCCACATAGGATGTGCACCTTTTTAGAGGGTCTGGGTTTTCCTTTGGCATCATATTTAGAAAGATATTTATTGGACAAAAACACCATCCAGTGTAGTTTCAGAATGCACATAAGGTGACTGAGGTTCTCAAGCATCCCACAGCCTCTGGGCTGCCCCAGCAACATGATGTGATTCACTGATGCTCTTTTCAGAAAGTACTGGAAGCTTTTCCTGTGCAGGATATACTCCCTGTAACACAGACTTGCAGGTCTTTAGATGCTTGTCTTTTAAAGTCCCCACCCTCGTAAATAAATGAATGAGTAAATGAATATTTTTTAAAAAAAACTTTCACTCAGCATCCCTTCTCCATTTCTGAGTTGTTTCTTCGCAGAGTGGCTGGCCACTATTCTATATTTCATGCAAAACTGCTGTTCTCTGGTAGTTCAAATTCTGTGTTTTGGTAGTAGGCTTTAGATTTCTCTAGAATCCAGAGTGTGAGTGAATCAGATACCTTTCTGTCCTGAGGGCGCCTTTCTCAGAGATAGTTTATTATTCAGCTCAAGGGCAGGGGAAGTCGGATTCCCAGCAATTACAATAGGTTATGTTACACGACTGATACATTCACTGGACTTTGTCCAAGTGTTTCACATCCAATGACCAAAATTGGCTTTTTGAGGAATTACAGTGTGCACACAATTTTCCTTACTTCTGTAGTTATATCTGTCTCATATATTTGGCCCAAACCACACTGAATATTAGGTTAGGATTTGGAGCAAGTCACTTGAACTCGTTGGGCCACAGTTTTCTCACATGTAAAATTAAGGGATTGGATGTGATCATCTTTGAGTTGTCTCCTGGCTCTAATCAACTGTGAACACAAGTTTAATTTGCTGCATGAATAAACTAGCTGTGTCTTAGATAACATTCGACGCTGTTGGGGTCTCTTGAAAATATTATGGAAATCTTTGTAATGCTATGCAAAGTAAGATATAGGTCTCTAATGTCTAAAGCAGCTCCAATAATACCGCACTAGCCTATAAGGCACCAGCGAGTGTAGTAAGAAGCAAGAATAAGCAACGTAATCTGGCAGGAAGGATACTGAAGCTAAATTTTAATTAAAAAAGGATTTCTGGAGAGATAAGATATCAGTAAAATGAAAGAAAGTCGAGAAAAAGGGGGGAAAAAAGCAAACAGGAGAGAAAAAGAAACAGTCAAAGGACGACAACATGAGAAAAGAGATTTTACAAAAAGAGAAACAGACCCAGAGATGGCCAACTCGGAAGCCTCTTCAATCTGCCTCCCTGCGTGATAATCATTACTTTGGTCTCTGTTCGGTCCAGACATGGCTGAAATCACAAACAAGGGGGTGTTTCCTGCCTTTTGCTGGGTGAACTCATCCTTCTGACTAACACAGTCAGGTATTCTAAACAGCAGTCAGACGATGGTCCCAGGAAACCATATGGCAGACTCAGCTTACCGTTTTAGAGCCTGTCTTGGTTTCCCATAGGGCAGGATGTGAGTGATGGGGTGTCGTGAATTGTTGAGGGCAGCCGACAGGAGTGCTCAGAGAGGGTCTGAGCACAGGGGGCTGATGTGGGGGGCTTGTGCTGGTTAGCCAGTGGGCTACCTTTCCAGGCACGCAGAGTCCCAGGGAGCTGCCCACCTGAAAACAGGAGGTGTTGGGATGCCCTCTTTTTCAGTGGTCGTCGTATTTTTTGTATTTTCTGTAGAAGAAAACACCATCAGGAAAAAGCATCAGTGGAAGCTTAATCACTGGCCCTCGTCCTATTTTATTGCTCTAGCAGAAGTTATTTTCAGAGCAATAATGACAATATTCGGTTGGTGATTTCCAGTTCACAGCAGGTGTGAGTTTCTCTGCTGAAGTCTTTCCTGTCTTTATCTGATAAAGGTTAAATTTCCTGACTTGATTCCAGTTACTTTTCCATCTGTATTTCATGCCACAGGACTATGATGTCAGCCCCTAAATATGTGTTTGGAAGGAAAGAGAACAGTTTCTGGTTATTACTTTGACTCCCTCCCTCATCCCTGTTTCTGCCTGCATCCAGATGTGCCTGGGGAAATAAAAAGAAAAGACGAACAAGTAAAATGTTTATGGGTAGAAATTCTGGAGGATTTCTTAGTAGCCGGTTATGAGACTAAGTTTCAAATGTTTGCTTATTTAAAGTACAAAATATTTGAATTTTGAAAGAATGTAGTTGATTAGCTAACTTTACCAACTTAAATTGTAATTTTATATTATATTAGTGTCTACTGCATATGTATTAATATTATCCTGCCAAAGGGGGACTTTAAAGGTATAGGAAAGAATAGACAAATGTACTTGATTCATTTTCTACTTTAACATTAGATAAAAACCCATATAACACTTACTCCAATGTTTTCAAATATTGAAACATTCATGACTCATTAATCATCAAATTTGTTCAAAGTATGGAATAGAAAAAAATAGACTAGGAAAGAATCAATTTATCATACAAAGTTGGGTGCTACCTCATGAAATCTATTTGCAATATCCGTGTGCACAATTAATGTAAATGTATTTTTGCATATTTTTTTAAGTTTATTTATTTATTTTGAGAAAGAGAGTGTGAGTGAGCAGAGGAGGGGCAGAGAGAGGAATAGAGAGAGAATCCTGAACAGGCTCCCCACTGTCTGTGCAGGACTCATGAAGGTCTTTAACTCACAAACTGAGATCATGATCTGAGCCAAAATCAAGAGTCAGATACTTAATAGACTGAGCCATCCAGGAGCCCCAATGTAAATGTATTTTTATGGTGTGTCTGAAAATTTTAAACACAAATCCACTTTAATTATTTATTTTTAAATGAGGGAAAGTGAAGTCCACAACTGAATTTTTCTCTCAAGAATACACAACTAGTTGCATTAGAAACCAAACCAAAATAATCCGGTTCCAGCATCTAATCCATTTGTCTCATCGTGTCCTGATTAGCTCTTGAAACACTCTGGATGAACTGAGGATGGTGTGGCTGGTAGCATTAGACTCAGGGAGTATGGTCGGACTGTAGTTGATTAGCTAACTTAACCAACTTAAATTTTATTTAAAAATTACCAGCTTGTAATTTTATATTATATTAGTGTCTACTGCATAGGCATTAATATAATCCTACCTTTTAATATTTTAATATTTTTGGGAGGAAAAAAGGCAAGATTTTACAGTTGTCTGGGGAAATGGTCAGGAAGTGTCAGAACCACATCAACATAGGATTCAAAGTGGGCTTTCCCAACCTCCTCTTTCCCAGTTCAGGGTTCCCACCCACCTAACAGTGGATGTTTAGGGCTGTTTTTCATCCGTCACCCTGGAATGAGCCCAGAAGGGGCATCTAAGAGTGAGAAGCTAAGAAGTGATCACCAAAAGGGCAAAAGAGAGTTTCTTCAGAAAAAATGAATAGGGAATACTCTTTCTATTTTCAAACTTCAGTCCAATAGAGCAGTGTTCTCAAACTCTAGTATTTATAAGAAACTTGGAGTGGGATTTTCTTGTTATAAATTCAGGTATCAGGGTCTCCCCCCGCCACCAGAAATTCACTTCACATATGTCTAGGGTGGGTTTTCACCAATTCAGGTAGTTCTAACAAAACTCTGCAGTTCTTCAGAGTCTCTGGAAGTTAAGTTTCAGCACGTAATTGCTATGGAATTACACGTGAGATGTAATGGGGAGTGGACCATACAATCATGGTGGAAAGGCTGAGGGCAACATCACAAGTCTTGGTTCTAGGCCAGCCTTGACATGCCTTGGAGAAGTACCAAGCTCTCTTATTCTTTCCATCCACCTTGAATTCGGTATTTTCTGCTATGAAACATTCAGATATTTTCCCTCTGGGAAAGGTTTTCAGTAAGTCTATTGATTTTTTAAAGACTTACTTTCTCATTGGTCACTGTGTGCTCATATTTTTGTATACACAGGCATCCCTGCACTTCATAGCTTAGTAGATTTATCTTTTTTAATGTACTATATTTCTTCATCCTTAGAATGAAGGTGCTAAGTGAAACATTTGTGATATTCCTAGTCTTCTGCTCACCTTGATTTCTAAAGGGGCATTGCCTGCCTGGAGGAACGGGGATTGTTGAAGAGCACAGGATTTGGAAAGGGAGGACTGGGTTTGAATTTTATCTTTGCCATGTCTGAACTCAGTGGTGTTCAGAACTTGACCTCCAGGAGTCTCAGATCCCTCATCTCTACGTCTCTAAAAGTGGACGTTGGGAAGCCCGGCTGTTTCAAGGGTTGGGGAAGATTAACTGAGGCATTCAGTGTGAAAATTACAGAATAGCTGTAAAGCACCATGACGGTTCTTTCTTTAAAATAGAAATACTGAGGCCCAAGTACAATTTCACAACAGCTGTGTTAGTGAGTTAACTTATATTCATATTCATTTAAACTAGTCACTTGTGAGTGAAAAGAAAAAGCCATGGCCGTGATTGTCTAGTAGCAAATCGTAGCAAAATGTTAGATTTCGGTTAAGGAGGCTTCTCTTTTTCTTAAGGAGAATGTGAACTTGAAATTTTTTTCTTCCCTGAAGTCTTTACTTTGAAGAATGTTAGCCAAATATGCCAATGGAAGCAGGTGAAGGTACCTGGGCTGACTAGCACATATTGAGAAAGTCTAAGGTCTTATGAATTCATGCAGACACAGAAGTCTCATAAATGATCTCAGAAAGCACCGTCTATAGATTGATTCCTAGTGTAAATGGATAATCATGTTATTACAAATGGCAAAGCAGGGAGGTGGTGGAGCAGTTACCCATGATCTAGGGTCTCCCAAGGTAAACATTCTTCTGTCCACAGGATCAGTTCATCCCCTTCCTGTCTCCCAGATCATATGGGACTGATGTCATCATTGCTTTGGGAATTGGAGGATTATCTATGTTTTAGATTTTCCTTTTTGATAACGAACTGAATGCTGCATTATTAAAACTTACTTTGAAATGCTTAGTGGAGGCAGAGATACATTTTTAGAAGAAATATAGTTTTATGATTTTGTAATGGTTCATGGAAGACATTTGTAGTATTTTCTCGTTTTCTTTTTTGGGTTGCTGTTGGGTTTGGTCAAAAAGAAAGATGTGTGAGGTCTGCCAATAGTGGCTTTTGATTTTCAAAGATGTACTTTTCCATTGCTAATTCAGTTGAATATAGTGGCTGGAAGAAATGTTATTTTCTCCTTTATCTCTTTCTAATGTTAGACCACGATAAAAAGCCAACTGCCATTGGATATGAGTTTTGCTTTGGCAACATGAGATGTAAAGAAAAGGCATTTTTATGTTTGCATTTTTTATGAATATAATAAAACAGTAAGCAACACATGAATTTCCTTTTGTGGAAATATATCCGATTTTAATTATTTGTGCATTATCACAAAGCAGAAGAGAAAACCAAAGCCTAGCATTAATATCTCTCAGTGTGAAAATTATTCTAGAAAGACACATTTATACTGTCAAAGGAAGAGAAGATAAATATTGTACAGACTTCAGTGTTAGGTAAGAGGAGTTACTAACCTCTCCAGAAATAGGCGCATTATGTTGAGAAAACATTGTTTTTCTCTCCACAAATAAGACATGTGAATCTCATGAAGCTACAATCAAATTTTAATATTAAATATCCTATTTAATATTTATAGGAGATGTACCTTCAAAATATTTTTTATTTCTCCATTTTAGTGTTATTTATTATTTACTGGATATCTGAATTATTTATTGGCTTTCCTTTAGAGAATTCGACCTGTCTTTGCATGGAACTTTCAAACTTTTAATAAAACATAGATTTTATTTCATAATTTCCTAAGGTAAAATTTACCTGTAGTTTCAACAAATATGTATATGCATGTAATCACTACACCATTCTGAATTTATAGAATAAATTTATCATTCCAAAAAGTATCCTAGTGTCCTTTTTAAATTTTTTTAAATTTTACTTATTTTTGAGAGAGAGAGAGAGAGAGCACATAAGTAGGGAAGGGTCAGAGAGAGAGGGAGAGAGAATCCCAAGCTTGGGATTTTTTTCTTCTGTTTCTTCAGATTAAATAGTTTCTAGTGGTACACCTTCAAGTTTAATACTTTTTTATTCTACTTTAAGGTTTCTATTAAGCTCATTCATGAATTTTAAAATTTCAGCTAGTATACTCTTTTAAAAATTTCAATATATGCATACTTGGGTGACTCAGTTTGTTAAGTGTCCTACTTCAACTCAGGTCATAATCTCACAGATCATGAATTTGAGCCTCGCGTCAGGCTCTGTGCTTTGGATTCTGTGTCTCCCTCTCTTTCAGTTCCTCCCTAGCTCATGCTTTGTGTCTCTATCTCAAAAATAATTACACATTTAAAAAATATTTTAATTAAAAAATAAAGTCAATATAGTTAACATATAGTTATATTGGTTTCAGGTTAGTATAATTTTAAGTTATAGAATTTCTGTATTGTTCTTTTAATGGTTTCCTTTGTATTGCTAAGATTCCCTATCTATTTACCATGGAGGCTCTGTTTTTCTTTAAGTCTTTGAACATATTTCTAGTAGTCGCATTAAAGTTTTTGCTAATCTAGTTATCTGGGTCATCATCAAGTCACAAGACCACATTTTTTCTTGACTATGATTTCTGTTTCTCTGTTTATTTGTATTAGTGGCAATTTTTGAGTTATATACTGGTATGGTAAATGATACGTTAGAAAGACTCTGGATTGTCTTCTTTTTCTCTGAAGCTTATGTAGGTTCGATCTTTAGCTGATTATCTTGTTCTTGTGTAGATTTGTATTTTTTTATTTGGTAAGGTGAATCTGTGAAAAATACCTAGGTATTTGCCAATCCCTTAGAACTAGGTAGGTCTCAAGCTCTAAGTTTTATCACTCTTGCAAGTTTAGACTTATACCGTCATAGGAAAGCCTTACTCTTGGTCATGGTCTTCATTTAGAAGGTGTGGACTTTCTGGTGTCTCAGTTGGGTGTCTGGCATATAAATGAGGGGATTCTGATGGGGGGAGAACTCCACAGTCTTCCAGTGTTGCCTGTCCTGTAGCTTCCAGACTATTAGCAGCGACCCTCTCGCATGCCTGGCAAGTCTCACCTCATGTCTGCAAGAATTATTAAGGGACTTTACACAGATGGCTGGCCCTCCTTCTGTATAGTTCTTCTTGCTGGAATACTTTCTTGAAGTTCCAGCTCCTTTGACAGCCCTAAATTCTGATCCCTGCTTCCTCAGCTCAACAGAACTGTCATTTACCACTTGGACTTTAGCAAACTGCTGGGATCAGAACATTCCACAGGTAAAGAGCCAAGGAAACAGGGTCCCACCTCATCAGTTTTCTGTCTGCCAAGGATCACAGTCTTGAATTTCCCATTGCCCAGTGCCTCATATACTTTGTCCAGTTTCACAGTTGTTATGGAGAGGGGTTAGTTTGGTACTAGTTATTTGTCATGGCTGGAAGCAGAGATTCCTATATTTTAGACTGAATAAACTTATAAAATATTAAAGAATCTCAGCCTACCCTGGAGAGGGGATAGGAAGGAGGTAAGAAAAGTGGAGGTGGTGAAAGGATGGAGGTAGAGAGAATGGGAAGAAGTTAGATACTTGTTAGTTTTCAATACATTATGTAACACAATTTTAATAAATATTGTTTAGATATGGGGCAGATACTGTAGTAAATGGCAGTTAATAATTGCTAATAAGGTTCTGTTTATATTCCCAGACATAGTGGAGGAAGTATAGTCACATAAAACAATCACCAGGCGATATTGTGGGGGCTCCAATTGCTATTTGCATTAAGTTTTATGGAACACAAGGAAATGAATTCTGCTCGATTTAGAAGTTTCACAGAGGTGGTGGTATTTGAATGAGACTTTAAATGATATAGGAGTTTATTTGTTTAATAGCATGTTGGGCTAGAAGGGGAAGCTGTTAGATACATAATTTCAAACAAAGTAAACAGTGTGAGGACCATTTCATAAGGGATCGTGTTTACCTTTGTGCCAGCAAAAGAAAAGAAACTTAATGAATAAATCAGAATTTCAGTCAGAATTGAAAAACAACCAATTTTTGTGCCACAATAGTCACTTTCGTATGGACAAAGTACAGGGAAATTACTCATCATTACTTCTCAAATATTTGTTGAATTGGTTCCTTTGCATGGTATTCGGGTTATACAAACAATTCTCCTGCAGACTAATTGCAAGTTGCATTAGAAATATTCAGTAAAATTGGATTTCCCTTCAAGGAGTAGAGTGGGTAAGCAAGGAACATTATCTCTAAGAACAAATGACATAAACAGATTTGCTCTAGATATTTGATTGACTGGCTAAAGCTATGTGACTGTGGGGGTGGTCAATGAAAGTGCCACTTCCATCAGCTCAGGGAGACTGGATCATAACCTTCACTTAATGTCCATTTGATCCATGAATTTCTCTCTCTCTCTCTCTCTCTCTGCCCTCTCTTTCCTCCCCCCTGCTTTCTTCCTGCCTTTTCCTTTCCTTCCTCCATCCCTCCCTTCCTTCCTCCCTTCTTCCTCCCTCCCTTCCTCCCTGCCTTCCTGCCTTCCTTCCTACTTTTCTTGATCTTTGAAGAGATATTTCTTAAAAGACTATAGAAAAGTATACAATATTCATCTTTGAAGTTAAATATCACTCTCAGTTTTTTTCATTAAAGTAAAGCCTTGCTTGCTTGCTATTTAAATTAAACCAGGGCCCCCTGGCTGGGTCAGTCGGTTAAGCATATGACTCTTGATTTTGGCTCAGGTCATGGTCTCAAGGTTTGTGAGTTTTTGAGCCCTACATCAGTACTATTACTGCAGAACCTTCTTGGGAGTCTGTCTCTCCCTCTCTCTATGCTCCTCCCCCTTTTCTCTCTCAAAAATCAATAAGCATTTTAAAATAGAGTAAGCCAATTATTT
This sequence comes from Proteles cristata cristata, assembly GCA_017311185.1. Taxonomy (NCBI): domain Eukaryota; kingdom Metazoa; phylum Chordata; class Mammalia; order Carnivora; family Hyaenidae; genus Proteles; species Proteles cristata. The sequence goes on along the minus strand of JAESUZ010002067.1, from coordinate 1,282,157 downwards.
GATGAACGCCTGTTACTTTGAACCTTATACACAGGTAGTAGAACCTGTAATGTTGTCTATGCATCTCTGTGCTGTCAATCCCAGTGTCTCCTGTCCTCTTTTCTGAGTATGATTATCCAGAGCAAATGGGGAAATTACACATCAAAACATCCTCATTTTATCTTTCTACTTATACTAAAGTATAATAGTTTATTCTCTCTCAGAACCTTTTAGGAGGCTTGTGTCTACTCCTGGACCCTAGATTTATGTTATTACTAGATACCGTTGAAGATACAATATGTTAAAAATGCATTGAAACAAGATTTTCTTTTTTTAATTTTTTTAGTGTTTATTCATTTTTGAGAAACAGAGACAGAGTGTGAATGGGGGAGGGGCAGAGAGAGAGAGAGGGAGACACAGAATCTGAGCAGGCTCCAGGCTCCAAGCTGTCACCTGTCAGTGCAGAGCCCAATGCGGGGCTGAAACTCTCAGAAGGCGAGATCGCGACCTGAGCTGAAGTCAGATGTTTAACCCACTGAGCCAGGCAATCGCCCCCAAACAAGATTTTCTTTAGAAAGTATCTCACATTTGAAGGACGTAGGAGATTGTGTGGGTTGGTTAGTAATTATAGAGTCTGATGGACAGAATCGGTAGTTAAAACTCTTAAAGTAGAACAGTTAATATTTAATTGCAATATAAAATTGTCCAAGTACCATCTTAATGTATTATGAATGATCTGATTTATTCCTTATCATTTATGCTCTACTTTTCATACATTTTTCTCAATTGTTTTGAAACATAATGATTCCTCCCATTTATTGAGTACATACCAAATGCCAAGCCCCTTCATTGCATCCTCTCTCACCCATATATGCATAGTCAAAGATAGTTATTACCATCCCCATTGGGGAGATAAGCTCAGAGAAGTGCAATAATTTGCCCAAGGTTGCATAGCACATCAGTGTTTGACCTAGGCATTGATTCAAGGTCAGTCTGATTCCTGACACTTCTGTTCTTTGCATGGCTGAGACACCTGCTTTGTCATTTCTCATAAATGCATCCTTTGGTGAAAACCATTCTAAAGGAAGATGATGAAAAGGAGAACAGAACTGAACTACTTCTAGGTCTCCTCTGTGATTTCCGTGATGGAGCCTAATGTTTAATGTTTATGGTAATGTGCATAGATTAAAAAGTGTAACACCTCCAAGGTCTACAAAGGTATGACATATGTAACAGTTTCCACCACATAGCTTAGGTTTGTTATTAATAATTGTTTTTGCCTTTGAGGTTTAAAAACACTTAATTTTGAAAGGAAATCATTCCTCAACAGTCTAGAATGGCCTATTGACAATCAAGTACCTTGCCACAAATTAATGAAGTGTGTATTACTGAATGTCATATAAATGTAGCATGAAAATTTTCTGTTTTCTCTCTTATGCTCTTATTTCCTTTCACAGCATGCATGACAGACTATATGGAAGAATCGGGGACTTTTACTTCTCCAAACTTCCCCAATAATTACCCCAACAACTGGAAATGCATTTATAGGATCACGGTGGAAACCAGCCGACAGATTGCATTGCACTTTACAAACTTCTCCTTGGAGGAGGCCATTGGTGGAAACTGCATAGCAGATTTTGTGGAAATCAGGTTAGCACCTTTGTTTTATCATCTTTTTCCCTACTTGTCTTCATTCATAATCTTTCTGGGAAAAGGTTAAGACAAACACAGGGAAATCCTCTGTAAAGCTCCCTGTTGTGCTCTTTATTGCAAGATATAAAGTTTGTCATATGGAGCCCGACTTCACAGAAGAAAAACAGAAAACTGCCTAAGGTTCAGTGGTTATTTTGAAGTGATTATTTTATGGGGAATATTTGAAAATAAACTCCAGATTTTATTTGGGCAGAAACAAAGGCACTACTACTCTGAAATTAGATACTTGCCATTACTGAATACTGTCTTTTATTTTTTTAAAACAGGAATTAAAAAATTGTTTTAATGTTTACTTAGTTTTGAGGGATTGGGGGAGAAAGGACCCAAAGTAGGCTCTGCACTGAAAGTGGAGAGTCTGATGTAGGGCTGGAACTCCCCAGCTGGGAATGTTATCTGAGCCAGTCGGATGCTTAACTGACTGAGCCACCCAGGTGCCCTGAATACCTACTTTCTTTATGAAAGATCAATTTAAATTTTAGGCTCTTTATTGTCCATTGGTCTAATCATATCCAAAAACATGAGGGTAAGATAACAACCTTAAAGTTTTCACCAAGTTTTTTGTGTTCAAATAATAAAATCTAGGCTTGTGAATTTCAATGTGAGAACTTTTTTCTTGAATTCTTCAGTATTTAGAGAGAATGATTTAAAGAGTTATATTTGCAGTAAAGGTAAATTGACGTGTATATTGCTATCTACCCAGATCATTTTACATTGAAATAAATTAGGTTAATGAATTTGGTGTGAATTAATGTCAGATTTTTATTTGACCTTTTAAAAGCCTAGAGTATTATACTCTTTTATAATAAATTTTACTCTATAACGTAAAGTATGGTACTAAAATAATTCACAGTTATATCATATCATGCCAAAATAACATAATTTTCTTAATTTGTAATAATTAATCGTTAGATCTTAATGTTGAGTGAATTCCTCACCTTTTTTTTTAAGCTTGAAAAAGTTACAGATTACAAGGTAGACTTAAGACCCCAAAAGTCCTTGGGGAAGAATTATATTCAAAGTTTTCCTAAATATGTCAAGTACAACATTAAATTTGGACAAATTCAAGTTAGAAGGCAAACATTTAAGTTTTCTCTGTAACATTAGGCAACATTTGTTTATCCTGTTAATAATTATGGTCTCTTTATCCCATGTTCTCTGACACATTACCAGATGCTTCATTTGAGAGGGAGAAAATTAAACTCTTCCTCACATCTTGAAATTGGTTATATAAAATATTGTGCAAACCATAAATGATGTTCCTTATTAAGCTACTCACATGCTTTTAATCAGGTGAAAAATTGAAAACTTGAAATGGTGATTTAGAGTTTAAAAAAATTTTTTTGTAATGTTTTATTTATTTTTGAGAGAGAGAGAGAGAGACAGACAGACAGACAGACAGCATGAGCAGGGAAGGGTCAGAGAGAGGGAGACAGAGTCTGAAACAGGCTCCAAGCTCCAGGCTCTGAGCTGTCAGCACAGAGCCCAACGCGGGGCTCAAACCCACAAACTGTGAGGTCATGACCTGAGCCGAAGCTTGACGCTCAACTGACTGGGCCACCCAGGTGCCCCTGATTTAGAGTATTTTTAAAAAAGGTGGACTGACCTAAGCTGATCTGTTTGCAGTCTCAAAGTTCAGATAATATTAAATGTTTATACAGTAATATTATCAAGAACCAGTAAATGGCTGCATCTGTATTTTGCCGCAGAGATGGAGGCTATGAAAATTCACCAGTCCTGGGAAAATACTGTGGCTCAAATCCACCTCCGAGAATCCTCTCTCACAGTAACAAACTCTGGTTGAAATTTGAGAGTGACTTCTTTGGCTCAGCGCCTGGATTCTCAGCTTACTGGGATGGATCATTAACAGGTAAATGGCAAAGAGCTGTCTTTAATTGGAGAATCCAGTCTGATTGGTTTCTCGATTCTTAGACTGCCATGCTCTTATCCGTTTGTTTTCCAGCTGTATTTTGTCATTACTATTTGTACTAACCTTCAATATTGCAAATATTTCTGAATTAACAGCCGCCATTTAGATTTGGATTTTGAGGGCAGAGTAGAGGGGAATGTCCTAGTTTTGCAGTATATTTCCTCAAGCTGGTCATCTTGGTCAGGAGAAGGAAAGGACATTGCTACAGGCTGGCTACTCTTTGGTGATGCAGTTTTGTTTTGCAATCTCGTTAAAAGGAGAGTAACAGTAGCCCCAGTTGGATAAAGACAAGAAGATTCCATTCTACCGTCAAGAAAAAGATACGTGTCATCTCATCTCTTTCTCCTGTAGGTTGTGGGGGTAACCTCACCACCCCCACTGGCGTGTTCACGTCCCCCAACTACCCAATGCCCTACTACCACAGCTCCGAATGCTCTTGGTGGTTGAAATCCAGCCACGGCAGCCCATTTGAACTGGAATTTGAAGACTTCCACTTGGAGTACCACCCAAACTGCACTTTAGATTACCTGGCTGTACGTATAAAGTTCAGTTGTTTCCTTCATGGCTCCCATCTCACCCACACACATAATGTGTATTTTTTATCTTTGGAATTCAGGGAAGGGGAACAATTAACATATCCACATAAAAAAACTTAAAATAAAAAATAAAAAGAAAGTTTAGTGAAAATGACAGCCTTCTGAGTATGGCATATATTACCTAATGGCTTGTAAGTATTTAAAATATTGAATATGAACCATTAAAATATGGTTAAAATCTCCCCAAAGGGGTGATAAACTCTATCATAATTATTGCCTATGTAATTTCAACATATGCATTGAAAAATAACAATGTAGAGGACTATATTGGTGAATTAGAGAAGGTGCTTGAAGTCACCAAGGTGGGACTTTTTACAATAGCATCAACTCACCCTTATCCATTAAAAAAAAATCTAAATAAAAAATGCATTAGAATGTCATAAATTATAAACTGTGAAATACAAAAGCAAGGAGTGCTACTGATAACAGCTATGGTCTCAAAAATACGTATCAGTCTTTCACTTTTAAACTTCACATTTCAGTGTGGGTTCACACCCTTACCTCTGTACACAGCCGTGGCTAAATGACCCAAGTTCATGCTCCAAGTTTACAGACGTTTAAGAAGAATTTTCAAAGATACTTGATTCAGGGCTGTTCTTGTGTTTTGTCATGGATTTCTTGTATTTCTATGTATTTCTCCCCCACTTCTTAAGAGCTAGAGTCCTTTAGATAATGTTTATAGCCACGGCCACCTGACATTTAATGTTTCATTAAAGGTGTATGATGGCCCAAGTACCAGCTCTCATTTGCTCAGTCAGCTTTGTGGGAATGGAAAACCGCCTCTCCTGCATTCTAGTGGAGACAGCATGTTTTTAAAACTCAGGACAGACGAAGGACAACAAGGAGGTGGCTTCCTAGCTAGATACCGGCAGAGTAAGTATGTACACTGGCCGCTCCGTGGCGGGGCCTCAATTTCCTGGTAATAAAACAAACTGAAACAAGTGTAATTTTTGCTCCTTATGACAAAGATTTAATTATGTTTGAGAGAACAATGCGTAGCATTAATTTAACGCCCTGTAGCAAAAGCATGTGGTAAGCTATGGAAAATAAGAGTATTTAATATGCTGAGATAGTTGCCATTCGGTTAAAGATCAGTGTAACAGGTTAACAGCTAACGGGTTTTCATTTGTATCAAACATTACAGACTTCTAATTAGACATTATTCCACTGCACATAGCATCTCCCATACTATATTTTTTGGTCTTGTACATCAAAAGGTACCTTAATTTTTATTAAGGGAGACAACAGTTCTCGTAAATCTTATGGAGACTAAGCACATTCTTTATTGTGGAAAAATCTGGTCATTGTAAAGATGCCATTCTAAAATCTACTGCCCTATGAGGCAACATGGTAGAATTAAAGGATTATTACACAAAGAATCAAGGACCCCAGGGGTTTTTCCCTGGCCCCTAACCCCTGAGAAGGTCACTTTTCCGTGGGATTCTATGATTTCTTCTCTTAAAAAAGGAGATTGAATAAGGTCATCATGAAAGCTCCCTTCTAGGTCGAGAATGAAATATATTCTAATATTACTTTCAAAATGGACATTTAAGAAAAGTTTCCTTGGGGCCCCTGGGTGGCTCAGTCAGTTAAGCGTCCAACTTCAGCTCAGGTCATATACTCACAGTTCGTGGGTTCGAGCTTGGCGTCGGGCTCTGTGCTGACTGCCAGCTCAGAGCCTGGAGCCTGCTTCAGATTCTGTATCTCCCTCTCTCTCTGACCCTCCCCTGCTCACCCTGCCTCTCTCTCTCTCTCTCTCTCTCATAAATAAATAAAAAACATTTTTAAAAAATTAAAAAAAGAGAAGTTTCCTTGAATTATGTTATTCAATTAACACGTTCCTTGTGTTTTTGAAAGTACAGTTCCTTGCCCCGCTAAACCTAAATGTATCCATATTTTGGCATGGTTACCTAAAAATAGAATTGAGAGTCCTGAGATCATAAACTGAGCATACAATATTCCTTTGAATTATTAGAGAGGATATTAATGTTTGACCTTGACCAGGTGTGATTTTGAAAATATTCACATTCACTTACATTTGGGGTTAGGCTGAATCCTTTATAGTTTTGAATACTGAGTCTTAATGATGAAAAGCTTTATTCTGTAGAAATGCATCATAGCATTTGAGAAGCTCTTCTAAATTTTCTCAGGGATCTATCTCGTTGGTTGAGCATATAATCATTTCTCTAATTTTATTATTGCTATGCTAATTTGTTTCTCGGTTACAGTCAGATGCTTATTTAGGATCCCTCCCTGTGACACTTTATTTTTGCCTCATAATTTCAGAACACAGAATGAGTAGCTCAGTGCAGGTGAGATAAATGTCCTTAAAGGCAAAATCAGAGCAAACCAGTGAGGTTTTCTGTAAAATTTGCCATTTGAAATTCGCGGTTTGCAGATAGAATAATTTCTGAGCACAGAGAGCAGCCATATGGCTTCGTTGAGTATATTTTCCTCTGCCCTGACTTGTAGTCACTGAGGCGCAGGATACCTCTCTGCCTCATAGCTGTAACTTCTCACAGGTATCTAAAACCACACCATGATTATTTAGAATTCCTTTGTGGACAAAAAGGTGGCCTAAAGAGAAATAGCCCGAGTATTCCCTTACTCCAGGAAAAGACTACTCTGAGGAGACACAAATGTACACTTTTCCACACCAAAGTGTGTATAATGCTGTCCTAGTCACCTGTCAGGAAGAGTATAGTAGCAGAAATGCATCTGTGAACCACATTTTTCAGAGACCATGTTTTCAATATAGTGTTTACTGTCTCATTCTCTTTATCACGCATCACGCAGACAATATGGAGAAGGCTTGAGAAAAGGCGTGTGTGTATATGCCTTGTTCATATCATTAGTTTGAGCTGAATTTGGCACTGACTCCCAGGACCGGCCACACCTAGAGGTACCTTGTATAGTTTTGTTGAAAACTCAGCTGAGGAAAATGCCAGCTTTTGGTATTTTCAAAATGGAAGACTTTTTTTTCAAAATTTAAGATGTCCATTTCTTCCTCCAATCCTTTACATTGCCTCTATTTGTTTGGTACTTCCTGATGACTAACTAGAAGAATAAGGGAGCCTTTATTGTGAATTTCATGCTGACTTTGGGATGGTCAACAAAGCCTTGCTGTTGTTCGCCGTTAGCATTCACATGGAACTTTGTGTTTTTAAACTGTTGAAGTTAAAGGTCAGGATTTCTGTTCTTTCCAAACGTTAAAGTTAGAGAAACAGAAGCATAGAATATTTAACACACGTTTTGTAAACAAACAGATTAGACTGCCCTCTGAGTAGGACTGAGCTATCCTGTTTTCCACCAGTTCACAGGAATTTGATGCCTCTTTATGGGAGTCAGTGATTTTCACGACACTTTACACTTGATCTTAGCCAAAAGGCTGAGAAGCGATTCCACGACACTTTAAAGTTTATGAACTCCCTTAAGTATTATTTCACATTTGTTCTAAATGGAGACTCACTATAAAATGCTGTACTGCACATATATACAGATATATGTATATGCATAATATATACAGATATGTAATAAATAAATATTTTATTTTTTTATTAAATATTTTTATTTATTTCTAGGTCAGAGAGAGAGAGAGAGAGAGACAGCGTGAGCAGGGGAGGGTCAGAGAGAGAGGGAGTCACAGACTGAAACAGGCTCCAGGCTCTGAGCTGGCAGTCAGCACAGAGCCCGATGCGGGGCTCGAACCCATGACCTAATCTCGGGGCGCGAGATCATGACCTAAGCAAAAGTCGGACGCTTAACCGACTAAGCCACCCAGGTGCCCCCGCAATAAACTATATATTTTAATCTAGATGTTTTCTTAAAGGAAAATCTCACACATCTTGGGGCAATTATGAAAGACACCATGGTGGTTCTTAATAAAAAATCATGGTTGGTTTGTTTCAGCCTGTGAGAACGTGGTAATTGTGAACCGAACCTATGGCATCATAGAGAGTATTCATTATCCAAATCCCTATTCTGAAAATCAGCGTTGCAATTGGACCATCCAAGCGACAACTGGCAACACAGTGAATTACACATTTTTCGCATTTGATTTGGAAATTCATACAAACTGCTCCACAGACTACTTAGAGGTATGTATTCTCACGCTAAATAAGTGACTGCATTTTCAGATTCAGTTAGGCAAGCCAAACTAGAAGTCACCGTGCTCTGTAGAACCGAGTCCCCAACCCTGCTCTACACATCTGTGATGTGCCCACCACCGTAGTATTTGAACAGGTATATTTCATGTCACTTTCACTGCATCATATTAGTATTAAGGGTATTTAATGCACTAAATTATGTACACAAAGGACTATCTATGTTTTTAGGTTCCAACATAGCTTCTGGACTGACTGACCTCATATTCTTTAGATAATCCCAGAAGTAAAAGAATAACTTCTATTTTTTGTTACTTTTGTTTTCTATAAACAGGATATCAGAAAATGTTTGGGTGCCATGGCTTAATTTAATAACGAACTTATTGATATTAGAAATCATGATATTGATTCTTTTTTTTATTTTTAAATTTAACTTCACTTTCAGTTCACTTTTCTTTTGGTAAAACAGAAATTTCTATTTGTTATGATGACCACCCGTAGCATTTATTCAACTCTGTATATAATGCTATTCAATGGAAGTTGCTTGAAAATTAGCCAACCCAAAATATCAGCTAATCTGCTATTTTTACAATAAGGTGTTTTATTTATAAAAGTTTTTTTGCATCTATGACTTTTTAGGGCCATAGATTGAAAAGTTAGGGACCTACTTGTTTTACTTACTTTATTAATGAAACGATGCATACATGTATAAAATTTTATAGACTATTACATTGATTTAGAAATTATGGTTTCTGCTTTTACACTTTGTAAAATAATTTGAAGGCCCTAACATATATTTTGACATCAAGTTTTCATCATTAACAAAATCACTTTTGAGTCCATCTAAAATACCATCATTATATTCACTGACATTGTGTATAATACTTTTGAATCACATATGATGTTTTCACTACAAATCTTTTCTTAAGTGACAAGTACCCACTCTGATAACATCAGGATGTTCCCCCCTCCACCCCCTCCATGCCACCTATCCATGACACAGTGACTTAGTGGGTTTCTTTTTTTTTTAATCTAAATTTATTTATTTATTTTGAGAGAGGAAGAGAGAGAGCAAGGGACAGAGAGGGAGAGAACACATGGGTGAGCAAAGAAAGGTAAGAGAGAATCCCAAGTAGGCTCTGTGCTGTCAGTGCAGAGCCCAGTGCAGGGCTTGAATCCATGAAGTATGAGCTCTTGACCTGAGCCCAAACCAAGAGTCAGACAATTAACTGACTAAGCACCCCGGTGTGCCCAGTGGATTTCTTTTTAAGGTAAACAGTGATTTTTAGAAATCTTGCCTACAAAGATTTCTGACATGCTGCACTTGTAACGTAAGGACACAGTCTTAGGAAAAAATTCTTTATCCTTGTAAAATTTTCTTAACCTTCTTTTCACCAGTTCTTCAAAAAAAGAAAATTAGCACTGATTCAGGCTACTTGAGATTGACATATCTTTTCAAAATAGCCGTTTTGTTTTGCAAAACAAAGGAGAGAAAGCTTGTACTCTGAGAGACTTTGGGAGGTCCCGAATGTATGAAGTCTCTTGTTTTTGAGGGATAATTCTTTTGGGGTGAAATCTTGCTTTATATTTAGAAAAGCTCAATATTATAGAAATAGTAGCTATAGGCTTTACCCATTAAAAGGTTTTTATTTACCAGTATTTTAAAAAGTGTGATTCACACCAAACAGACTTACAAACATGAACTCAACAATGGTTTAAAGTCCATTTTCTGGGGTGCCTGGGTGGCTTAGTTGTTAAGCGTCTGACTTTCGCTTAGGTCATGATCTCGTGGTGCGTGGGTTCGAGCCCCATGTCGGGCTCTGTGCTGACCGCCAGCCCAGGGCCTGGAACCTGTTTCAGAGTCTATGACTCCCTCTCTCTCTGACCCTCCCCTACTCACACTGTCTCTCTCTCTCTCTCTCCTAGAAATAAATAAAACATTAAAAAAAATTTAAAGTCCATTTTCCTTCATCTAGTGTTCAGATTGTCTTCACAAGCTTCATAACGGCATGCTTGTCTCACTCCATTTACCTGGAATAGCCATTCTTTTATTTTCTTCTCATGGTATGAGCTTGTTCATTCTTTAGAGAAAATGGAAACTTGCTTCCAAAGCCCCTTGATCACACTACACACACAGCAATTCATCTTCCCACATTTTTTCCAGCTGTGATTGTGCCCACATGCCCTACCAGACTATGAGCTCTTTGAAGGTGTCAGCTGTCTCCTACTGAATCTGTGACCCAGGCACCAATTATGGAGTTGGGATCTTATAGGAATTCAGTGATTCAGTATTAACTGAATATCACTGCTGTATTTTAGCATCAGTCTTCTGATAGCTCTTAATTAATGAGAAAGAACTGAATTCCAAACTGCACTTTTGGTCTAATTCCTATACATTCACCGCAGTTCTACTACTTTGAGCACAAATCAAAAGAGAAGTCATGGCCTTGAAGAGCATTGTGTGCATAACCAACCTGTTGGCGCCGTAACAGGGATGTGATAAATGCGCAATAGAGAAAGCTGCAGAGGGGGGAGGCAGCTTTTGACCTGGACCTTAAAGGAGGCTTTAGGGGCGCCTGGGTGGCTTAGTTAGTTAAGCGTCCGACTTTCACTTAGGTCATGATCTCGCGGTTCGTGGGTTCGAGCCCCGCGTCGGGCTCTGTGCTGACTGCCAGCTCAGCCTGGAGCCTGTTTCAGTCTGTGACTTCCTCTCTCTCTGACCCTCCCCTGCTCACGCTGTCTCTCTCTCTGTCTCCTAGAAATAAATAAAACATTAAAAAAATTAAAAAAAAAAAAAAAAGGAGGCCTTAGAAGAAAGAACAGGGAGGAAATGACATGAAGCTTTTCCGGGGACTGGACTCCACGTCTTCAGGCTTACTTGAGAATGGAAGGGTAACAAAAACGCCCATCAGATAATTTTTGAAGGTGTTTGAAAACTATCAGATGAAAAATGCATGTCGCAACAACCACAGAGCCACTAATTAGAGGCCCTTCATCGATGATGTGAGAGGCATGCCATTTATCTTGTGCAACACTGATGGTGAAAGCAGCAAAAATACAGAGTGAGAACCAAAAGTTCAGCAAAGCCTTCCAGAGAATGACAGTGTTGCCAGAGGGAGGAGATTTTTTTCCGCTTCTGTAAGCCAAGCGGCAAGGCCACAGAGCGATTGCTACAATGGCTGGTCTATGATGAAAAACTTAAAAGCACAAATAACTACTTAAGAAGAGAAAAGCCACAAACACAAAATCTAGTTTCCGTTATTTTAATAACTTCTAGTTAAAGGGTTTTTCAAGTATCTGAGCCAGGTCCCAGTTGAGTGACTGTTATTGCAGCCAGAAGTGAGTTATTTTGAATTAATAAAGCTGAGATTATGGAAGGACTCAATTAGGTGCTGGTTGGACATTGTGCCTATCCTTGCTGAGGGGTGTGGGTTGGTAGAGAGCCCATTGGGAAGCCAAACCATCCTTTATTATTTGTCCTCTGGGCAAAACAAAATGATTCAGTTTGGAAATTAAATACTCAGTGGGAGGAAGGGTCACTTGCCTAAGGAATAAAACCATATTGTCCTTGCAGTTAGGGGAAGTAAACCTTAAGGATTCTTTGTGCATCCCACAACTTGGTTTCACTTTTTAATTTTTATGCTGAGTGTGAGTCTCTGCACAGAGGAGGACATTTCTAATAGGTAATTGAGTGAAATGAAAACGAAAGTGATGGATTCAGGAGACAGCGCACGGAGATGTGCAGGAAGGCCCGCGCATGTATTAAGTCAACAGGGAGCACGTGTTTGCAGTGTGAAGAGGAAAGAGGAAAACTCTGAGGTGGTGGTGTCACAGACGCTGAGGGCAAAGAGTGTATAGAAGGTGACAGTGATCAACAAGGTGAGAGGCTCCCCAGGGGCCAAGAGGGGTCTCAGGGTTAAGAAGTGTCCTGTGGAGATCAGTGTGACTCCAGGCAGGGTGGTGTTTGGGGGGTTGGGGGAACAAGAGTGAGACCACAGTGTGAGAATGAGTGTAGACAGAGGTTTAAGTCCACGAATTCACTGATTTCTCTCAAGGAAATGGCATTAAATCCTAGCTTCCTTTCTCCAGCACTCAGCCCGCATTTCCCTGACTCATCCTCGTTAGGCAAGCTCTCACTAGACACCCTCCTCTGCATGTTCTCTTGTATGCCAGTGTCTCTTCAAATGTGGCCCAGGGTTGGATTCAACACTCCAATGAAGCTGGCCAGGGTCAAGTCTGCTGGGGCTGTGTTATCTGGGTCACATCCTTCCGGTATCGTAGGCTGAGGCAACATGGCCTTACTGTTAGTCAAGTTGTAATGTTGGACTATATCAATACCTATATTCTCCAGGTCTCTTTTACATGTAATGGCTTCATAGCCATACATAGGATATTATTCCTATTAAGTTATATTTGACTATTTTGCCTGAGAATTGAACATATGATGATCCTTGTTAACCCCACTTCTTTCGTCTGTAAATTATTTATTTGTATATAGACTTACAGGCCACTGGCCTCGTGCTTCTCCAAAAGTAATTGATAAAAATGTCAAAAAAGATGGCACCTGTTTTATTTTATTTTATTTTATTTTTTAATGTTTTTATTTATTTATTGGAGAGAGAGAGACAGCGTGAACGGGGGGGTCAGATAGAGAGAGGGAGTCACAGACTGAAACAGGCTCCAGGCTCCGAGCTGGCAGTCAGCACAGAGCCGGACACGGGGCTCGAACCCATGAACCGCGAGATCATGACCCAAGCGAAAGTCGGACGCTTAACCGACTAAACCACCCAGGCGCCCCAGACGGCACCTGTTTTAAACACACCAAAATGACAGATTTCTTTCGTGAAATGATGCATTGTTGGACGCTTCTGGGATACTATTCAAACAACTTGAAATAATAATTGCTGATCTTTATCGGACACTTACTGTTTGCTAGGTAATTATTACAGCAACCCTATAATGTCAGAAAATTTACCCCATTTGATGGGTGAGACAGTTGAGGCAAATGTCTACAGTCACAAACATTAGAGGTATTAAAGCCAGGCTTTCTACCAAGCCCTGTGGCACCGGGCCAATGCTTTAGTCATGACACTGCACACCCTCTATGTATATACACAAAATCTTCTGTCACCTTCAGAGGTGACATGAGGGAGTGTCCATGGAACCCTCAGATTTACCACGATACTGTCACGGAGAGAAGTCTACATTATTTTATCATACTTCTTCATAGATAAGCTCAGATCATTTATTATTATCACCTTTTTCTTTTTCTTTTTTTTTGCTACATAGTGACAAATTATTTTTAGTGTCCAATTTAGAATGTTTCAAAAAAAAATACTGTCAACCTTATCCATGAGATTCTAGAATAAATCTTTCCTACAGTTCCGAAGTTTGAACATCTTCCCTGGAGGCCTCTGGCCATCCTCTTGTTTTCACTGCTGGGCTTCATGCTCTAGGTTGGAGGCACACACTGAAACTAACCCATTAGGTTTGTGAACGGGCTGACCTCTGGACAGGAAAAAGCCTTATGACCCAGGATAAACTAAGAAGGTGGGAAATAGCAGGAACAAAAGCAGCTCAGTGGCCTCTCCCTACACCCGTAAACTCCATTCCCACCTTGCTCCTCAAAAGCTTCCTCTGCTTCGCTGCTGCCTCAAAATTTTACCTTCAATATGGCCGCCCCAGCCACGACTCCACATGACCGTTTGCCTCGAGCTCTTACAACCAACTAGGCTTCCTCTTGGTGACAAGGTACCAGCACAGGGTTCTCATCTATTTTTTTATGTTTTTTTTATTTATTTTTGAGAGAGAGGGGAGAGAGAGAGAGAGAGAGAGAGAGAGAGCGAGCAGGGGGAGGGGCAGAGAGTGAGGGAGAGAGAGAATCCCAAGCAGACTTCATGCTGTCAGTGCAGAGCCTGACATGGGGCTCCATCTCATGAACCGTGATATCATGACCAGAGCTAAGAGTCAGATGCTTAACCGACTAAGCCATCCAGTTGCCCCTGGGGGTCTCATCTTTTTGAGCCTGACCGCAAAGGCATGGATGTAGCCCACTTGTGGATAGATGCCCTTTTGGGCAGTATGTCCGACTCTGGCCAGGAGAAGTGAAGTCCAGTCCTCTGGCCAGCGAGGCTCCTAGACTGTGTGTGGGGGCATAGTTTCTGCTGGCCTGTTACGACGTTTCTTAACACTCATAAATTCAATACGATTACAAAAATAGTTTGTGGGGACTGTACCTTTCAGTAGTGCAGGATATAATTCACTCAAGCCCCCACAATTCATTTGAAGGAATCGACTGCCTTGTCTTGTAAATTGGATCTCATTATGTCTTCTTCTAGTTTCAAAACTATACTAGGCATGTTTCTGTTTTCCCTTCATCATATTATGCTCTTTTCTGGAAGTGTCGATCCATCCATATTTTGATCTTTCATTCACCCTAGTCTTAGCCTTAGGAAGTAGACAGTTTTTTTCTAACTGTGCTGTTTCCCCAAGTGTAGCTAATCTGGGTGCTCATAAAATGGTCAGAAAGCTGTTACATGGCTCCATTGTTCGTTCTTAGTTGATTTCTTCAGAGGTTTCCCCTTTCATTGCCCCAAACATCATTCCTGACTTCGTGGGCAGAATTTAATTTCATGAGAATTTGTCATCTTTGTTGAACTTTTTTTCTTTTCATTGTTGCTTCTCTTTTTTTTTTTAATTTTGAATTGTTTTGGTCCATGAGCTCATATCTCCTTTTGAAGTTGGACTCCCTAAAACCTTCGGCCTATGACGGGCATAACCCGTATCACAGAACCCCATAGATCACTGTCTCCTAGTGTTTTGTGCTGTGTTAACAACCACCTCTTTGCTGTCCAGAGCTGGTCCAGAGTAGCATTTCTTTTCACTGCTTACTTTTTGAGAGAGGAGAGCATTTAAAGAATTCATCAAATTCCATGCTTTTTCAGTTTAGACGTCTGAGAGATGTCCAGAGGGTTGAAATTGCTTCCCCTTTGCCACCCCTGTGGGTCTCCTTGCAATGCACCAACGTCCACATAATTCCTTGGTTAAAAAATCACAGTCTTTACTGAGGAAGAAGCCGATGCGAAGGTGAAGGCTCTGTACCTGGCTGCCTTCCAGAGTCACTTGGAGATCTTGTTAGAAAAACCTATTCCTAGACCTCACCCCAGACCTCCTCAACCAAAGTCTCTGGGAATCTCAGTAGAGACCATCCCCCCAAGCCCCTGAGAGGGCACCTGAGACCACTGTCTGCAGCCACTTCTACTCTGAAAGCACATTTTATCCTCCCTTCAGAGCTCTCTCCTGGGAATCACACTTATTTTTAATAGGTATCTTCTTAACATGCACCTCTGAGTGCTATTATGAAATATTTCTCTGTCAATAGGTCTGACTTTTCCAGTCCTGTAAGATATATCACGTCTTTTTCTCACCAAGACCTGGTGCTACTGTCATTATATGTATCTCATTATATAAAAATATCAGATTCACTCTGAGATTCTTGTGTCCCGATTCGAAACTCTTCTTCCCCCTCCTTCTTTATTTGGCATCTTTGACGCTATCACCTTCCAGTTCATTTCTGTCTGCCCTTCTAGGCCTTCCCCTTCTCAAATCCTCTTGATTATGTCAGTGACTTCTGTTAAATGCGTCTCCCTCCAATCTTCATGAGATTGATTTTGTCTCTTGCCAAATCTTCTTTCTGACGTCATCTTGACCACCAGATATTGATATTGTTAATTACATTCCCATGTCCTTTTCCAATGTTGTCATCCTGCAACATCCTGCATTTCAAATGAAAAAATGGCACGAAACTGAGTCTTCCATCCGACACCTGTGTTTTCTGAGTCTGCAGCCCGAGCAACACAATTTTCCATACTGCGACTGTGAAACATCAGGCCTGTTGTGATATTGTGATTGGGTAAGGTAACACGAGCTGTTGTTATGGAAGACTCATAAATTCTCAGATGCTTAAAATAATACAAGTTTATTTCTCCATCATGTTAGAGACCAATGCAGGCCTTCCTTGCCTTCCACATGGTGATGCAGGAACCCAGACAAAAGGGAAGTCGGTTTGGGGAAACCACATAACTCTGTCTGCCACAAATGTGGATAGATGTCTTACACATAAAGAGAAGCAAATTCTAATATATTTGAGAAAAGCTGAATTAAACACAGCTACACATGAGTTCTTGTTTTGTTCTGTTTTTGCTGTGGTGTTTCCTCAAGCTGTTACTACCCATTCATGGATCCATTCATTTGGCCTTTCAAATACATCTCAGACACACACACTGTGTCACTTGTCCTTGTCTTCCCTGAGGAAGCCGATGGGAATCAATTCAGCACACAATACAAATTTAATTACAAGCTGTGTTAAGTGCTATCGGGGCATATCATCGGGTTCTCCAAAGACATGAAACAGGAAGACCGAGCTCATGTGTGCGGCAGAAAAGGCTTCCCTGGGGAAGAATGACTTACCAAGTTCAAAGGGAAGCTGTGTTCAAGGAGCTGTGAGAGATAAAGCTGGACCCTCGTTAGAGTGGCAGGGGTAGATTGTGATCGGTAATGCGTTCCTGCAGTAGGATCCAGCACGAACCGCACTCCCTTTCACTTTGTGCCGAGGCAACCGGACATTGTAAAGGGAGAATGAGAGGGGCACCTGGGTGGCTCAGTCGGTTAAGCGGCCGACTTCGGTTCAGGTCGTGATTTCACAGTCTGTGGGTTCGAGCCCCGCCGTGTCTGGGCTCTGTGCTGAGAGCTCAGAGCCTGGAGCCTGCTTCGGATTCTGTGTCTCCTTCTCTCTCTGCCCCTCCCACCTCGCTCTCTGTCTCTGTCTCTCAAAACAAAATAAAATAAAGACATTAAATAAATAAATAAATAAATAAATAAATAAATAAATAAGGGGAGACTGAGGGAGTCGGGAGTGGACAGCAGCCCGAGGACTCAGAGTAATGACAAAAGGTTAGTCCATGTCAGTGTGGCCAGGCCGGCTGGGTCTGCTGGCTGGCAGCGATGGGAGTAAGGATTCTGCCCTCCGACACAGACTGGGAGCCAGGGGTCCTTTCCTTCCTGAAGATTCCATTTGAAAGGCGTGGCTCTCTGATCCTTGAGAAAGTACTCCTGAGTTCTAGGAGACACACATACATCTCAAAGGGACAGAGGAAGGATTCACAACTGGAAGCCCGTTTTAGTAAGTGTTCTAGGAGAAGGTGGCCAGGGGCCTGTCCTCAGACGCTGGCTGGGACAAGCCACAAATGCTTCTGGCCACCTGTAGCTTTTCTCTTGCGGCCGGAACTAAGAGTGGGACTGAGGTCGTCTTGGGGACGTGCCCCTGAGTGGTTAGAAACTATGTTAGTGTTTCTTTAAGTCTGAATTTGAGGCATGAGTGACTGAAACCGTGCGTGCCCAGAGTCCTCACTGTTTACAGGCCAAGGTTGAGGCCTAGTCAGGAAGAAGGTTCAGAGGGTCCTGGCTAGAGTCGAGCCCAGGAGAAAATCCTGGCCGACAGGCCCCTGCAAGCAAGTGTAGCCCAGCCTTGAGGGGCCCTGAGGGGCTTCAGGGACCTCCCCTGGAGCAGGATGGCCTGAAAGCCATCTTTCAGGAGTGTGAGCAGGGAAAGGGCATGCTGAAATGAGCGCCTTTAAAAACCCTGGTTTGGGGGCACCTGTGTGGCTCA
This sequence comes from Proteles cristata cristata, assembly GCA_017311185.1. Lineage (NCBI taxonomy): Eukaryota > Metazoa > Chordata > Mammalia > Carnivora > Hyaenidae > Proteles > Proteles cristata. The sequence continues at coordinate 1,264,172 of JAESUZ010002067.1, read as the reverse complement.
GTCCGTTGGGTGTCCGACTTCAGCTCAGGTCATGATCTCGCGGTTCGTGAGTTCAAGCCCCACATTAGACTCTGTGCTGACAGCTTGGGGCCTGGAACCTGCTTCTGATTCTGTGTCTCCCTCTCTCTCTGCTCCTCCCCCACTCATGCTCTGTCTCTGTCTCTTAAAAGTGAATATATGTTAAATAAATAAATAAATAAATAAATAAATAAAATAAAAACTCTAGCTGTAAGGGAAATTGCGGGGAGGTGAAAGTAACTGTGGAGACCCAGTGAGGGGTTGCTACAGTCCAGGCGAGAGAGACAGAGAGAGAGAGAGAGAGAGAGAGAGAGAGAGAGAGAGAGAGAGAGAGAGAGAGAAGGCACCAGTTCCTTGTGTGCTGAGGGAGAATGTAACAGAAGGATTTGAGAGCGCTTAGGAGATAAAATCAGCAGACGTTGACCAATGATTGGATGGGGGTGGGGGTGGTCGTATGACAAAGACAAGGCTGAGATGTAATTAATGGTTCCTTTCTTAAGACATTTGATTTTCCTCCTGCTTTCCGCCTGCAGCCCGCCTCACTGACGCTTCTCACAAAGGATAAATGATAAAGTCAACATTTTAGTCCACTTACTTCACTTGAAGCTCTGTTAAATATCACAAAGAATATGTTGATTCCATTGCATATGATAATTATAATTTAGAAATTATTATTATTATTTTAATGTCTAGTTTCGATAAAGAGACAGAGACAGAGTACAAGTGAGGGAAGGACAGAGAGAGAGACACAGAATCTGAAGCAGGCTCCAGGCTCCAAGCTGTCAGCACAGAGCTCGATGCAGGGCTCGAACCCACAACCCATGAGATCATGCATGACCTGAGCTGAAATCGGATGCTTAACCGACTGAGCCACCCAGGTGCCCCTAGAAGTTATTTTTGTTTTTCTCTATTATTACAGAAAATAAGGACTTTATTGCATCCTTGAATTTGATAATTCAAAATGTAACTATTTAAAAATTAATTAGCTATTAATTATTAAATATTTAATTAAATATAATTAAAAATATAATCCCCAATGAAGGAAACATGAAGAAGCTATTCTTGAGGAGTTTAATCACTAAACTTCTCCATGGCTCAGTTTCTAGAACTCTAAAATGGGAGAACAGTGCTACCTGCATTATAGAGCTACAGGGAATTTTAAATGTAGGTAGCATATATGAAGGACTTAGAATAATATTCTGCTAATAAATATTACTTATTATATATTAATAAACATTATTTCAACATAAACACAATTTTACGGGTTAAGTTTTGCTCTCTAAAATATTTTGCAATCAGTGCAAAGCTATGGTTTCCAAAATAGCCTTCCCGGTTGTGACCAGCGTAGATTGGCCTCTCATATGGAAAGCAGGGTTTCTGTCTGCTGGCCTTTCAGTTTTTCTACAAAAGCCATGGGAATTCTATATCCTAATCTAAGAAGTATGGTAGTCAACAGCCCATTTGCCAGTTGGAGAAAAGCAGATGAGATTTTATGTCTTAGCAAAGATGTTTCTGAGCTGACTTTCATCATCATGGCACCTCCTTAAACACTTCTGGGCCGATGAGTCACGCTTCCTGCAACTGTCTGTTAGAGGAAGTTTGCTTCTAGGACGCCTGGCATTCAGCTTAGAACTCAGAGAGAAGCTCTTTTAATTCTGAGGACAGCTACCATGCAAAAAGACTCATAACAAGGGTCAACAGTATACAGAACAATGCAATTTCTGTCTCTAACTAGATATGAGTCTAGCATGGTACCAGTCATAATCTGGATGCAAAAGTTTAGAATGAAGTGTATTCATTGATTACTAAGCCACAGACTTCATATGCATCATTAACAAGATGCACTTTACAAGAAATTGAAGATTCTGGTGCTGCCCAAGCAAAGTGTGATTTTTTTTTTTATCATGAAAAATTAAAAGGAGAGCTATTTATTTCTGTGTAATCAAAACCCCTTTCCTTAGAAGGAAATGATCTTTCCTGGCCATCCCTCACAATGGAGAATTTCCATGTGATTGCCCGAATTTGCTGCAGTTAATGAGGCAGACACAGGAGCCTTCAAAAGATGGCCTTTGCTCTTGGATTCAAAAGAAACTCTGTGCGTTTCCCCTTTCAATATTCTCTCCAACGTGAAAGACAGAATCAGGATGAATAATAATCAGGCCTATGGATAACTTCCACTCTACCCTGAAGACAGGAAGAAGTACATCAGAGGCTTAAAACTTGAAATTGCTCGATCCACACTTCCTTCCCTGGGGGACCTTACCTAGCTGTCTCCTCAGACCACAGGCAGCAAGTGTGCGGAAGGTTCCTTCTACCATCTAAGGGGCACATGGCTTAAATGAGAACCCATAGCTCCAAATGCTAAATTTAAAAATTAGGAATCATTGTTGTGGATTTTGGTTAATTATCTTGATTGTCTACTTTTTAAATTAGGAAAGAGGGGCACCTGGGTGGCTCAGTTGGTTAAGCATCCGACTTTGGGTTAGGTCATGATCTCACGGTCTGTGGGTTCTAGCCTCACTTCAGGCACTGTGCTGACAGCTCGGAGCCTGGAGCCTGCTTCAGATTCTGTGTCTCCTCTCTCTGCTCCTCCCCTGCTCATGCTCTTTCTCTCTCTCAAAAATAAATAAACATTAAACAATAAATAAACTAGGAAATATTTCTCACTGCAACATTTCAGAATTCTGAAACAAAGACATGTTTACCCTTCAGTCCTTACATTTACTCTTAATTTAACAGACTTTTCCCCTCTTCTTCCTTGAACTGGGGAAGAGTCTGCCTGGCAATATTCTAGATCCTTCCTGCTCAAGGTTCTGTGACTCTGTGTTGTTCTGTGAGCAGATTTCTCTCTCTTTCTGAATCCATCTCTAGCAGATGGGGAGGCTTTTAGGAGGTACAATAGGTTTTTTTTTTCTTTATTGTTTAATGTTTCACTGTAGTAATACAGTTGGCAGAGGGAAGGCCGCAGTTTGTGGAATTAAATGTTCATGTGCGCACGGGCGGGGTAGGCTTGGCTCTCAGTGCATGTCCTTACCATCGAGAAGGGGATAAGGCATCTACTGCTCTATCAGCTACTCTCAGAACTTATGTTTATAAGAAGTCTTTAGTCCCTGAACAGCTGAAGGAATTCATTTTAAATAAAGAATTAGTCTAATTAATAATAAAAACCTTGTTATGATTTTAAAAAAGGAAGTGTTAGGGACAAAATATGGTTTTAAATTAATGCTGAAGGAGATTACCTTATATAATAACATTTTAATGGGCTAATTTTCACGTATAATTTTGAGATCCGTAAAAAGACGACAGAAATAGGCAGTGTAATATTTTTAGTAGACCAGCTGGGTGTCCGCAAACCTAAAAGGGTATGGAATTCTGAGAATAGAGAAAACATTACCAATGCATATCTATGTCATTGCAATGCCATCTAGGTCCCCAGAGATAATCCTTGAACAAATAAACTTACCTGATCACACAGGAATATATAGTCATTGCAGGAAGTTTGAAAAATATAGAAAAGCTCAGAGAAAATAAAAATGATCTCAATAACATCACTCCTAATAATTTTTGGTGGCATCTATTTTCTGTAGTTGCCCCTTATACATTTTATTTTAATATTCAGAGGGGACCGTTCTGTACACAGCTGTCCTACAATGACTTTTTCAACAGGTAATAAGAGCAGTGAATGTTGTGCGATGTTATTCACTGTGCCACATCATTCACAACCTGGCACATCCCGTTGTCACGATAGAGCCACCTTTTCCTGTGGGACATTCAGAACCTTTTCAAAATTTCCACTCTTGTGAACATTCTTGTTCTGAGAATAACATTCTTGTAGTTAAATCGTCGCACACATCCATGTTTAGACAATGACTTAAAAAGAAAAAAAAAACCCAAAACAAAACAAAACAAAAAAACAAACAACTAAATCAGCCTGTGTGGCTCCTAAAATGATCAATATATAGAAAGCAGAAATGGAAATGTCGGTGCGCTCCTCAGAGCGAGCAGTGGCTAGCTGTTCATGGTAAGGAGACGATCTCATCTGTGTGTGAGACAGACATCTAATTCGGAGTGACACAGAATAACTCAGAATGTGGTCTTCGATGGGTTTCTTGCTGTCGTGCAAAGCCGGGGATTCTGAGTAATTGTTTAATTTTAGATGGGTATTTCCTATTTCCTGCCCCACCCACAGCACATGGCAGCGTGGCTTTTCCTGTGCTGTGGTGAAGACGTGTGTCTGTGTATCAGACACGGTGCATGGCCACGCGTCTGATGTAGGACGCTGCCTCCCGGGGCCATCGCGGAGCCATCTAGAGTCTCCCAGGCCCTGCTTATTAGCTTTCATCTTCAACATTTGCCTCATTTCCCCTCCACAATCTGATTATGTTTTTACCCCCCTGAGGCTTTTCTCATCCACAAGGGGAGTCTATTGCCCGACTCCACCAATCCTGTTTGGAAGCTTTTACTGTAGCTGTTACAGGAAGATGATAACGCCCTTCAAATTTAAAGTAAACGTGGAAAGTTCTAGGTTTAGCCAAGAGATTTATGTGTAAACTTCGGCAACAACACTCTTAATAACTATTTTGATGAGGCAGTTCCCGTGGGTCCCGTTAGAGCTATTTTTCGGAGGTGGAGGAAAATCTGAAGAAATGTCCCCAGAATTCACCAATTCCCACCCCTTTGGAGCTCAGTGGCTAAGCCGCTAGAGCCGCAGGCTGGCTGGACAGTCATGGGGAGCATGAGGAGGAAGCAACGAGAAGAAACACGGGCAGAGCCACTTTCCCTACTGTTTGCTGCTCCCTGATCCACCCCGCCAGGGCAGCCTAATGCTGTCTTCACCACCATCCCGTTAGGATCCACCGCTTCCCTCCATCCCGGCAGGCACACCATGCTTATACTCTCCTCCACAGTGTGGTTTGCTCTGGGGTGCACTTGAGAATGGTCTCAGTGTCCACACATAAGCAGGTTGTCATAGCAACATGGTGCAAGCAATCCATGTTGGCCGTCCATCTCCCCACAAGTGATTCATTGATTCACTGCTTCCCTGTCTGGTCTGCCAGGCATGATTTCTGTGAAGTGTTTTACATGAGTCAGCTCACGTCCTCTATATCTGTCATATTTTTGCTCTGGAAGCTATTTCTAGAGTGGTTTCTTTGGAAAAAAAGAATGTTGGTTCCCTTTGCCTCTGACCAAGAGTTAGAATGACATTTCAAGCACATTCCACATGCCAAGTCTCACACTCAACCTAATTACATGGTCTGTCTCATTTGCTATTTACAACAACCTTAGAAGATAAGTACCATTATGGTGCCACATTTATAAAGACAGTTTAGCTAGGAGAGGATAAGTAATTTGCACGAGATTATATTCTAAGCCAAGTTTAGGGCTGGACTGGACTGTATACCTACAGCCTGATCACAGTTAATAGCTCTAGTATGCTCTTACAATAAAATTACTTCCTTGCTCCCATTTGAATATACTCTGGTGGTGACGCTGGCCTCACAGAGCTAATCTATTAATTCATTGGGTATAGGCCTCAGAAATTTTAACTATGTTCTTTACACTGACTGGAATTTTTGTTCTCTATAAATGTTAGGTCATTCCCTATGACCCCTAAAATTCTCCCTCATGGCAGGTGGAATGTTTTAATTCATGTTAAATTCTAAAGGATAACCTTATTTTTAAGGTTTTAAAGATCCATAGTAGAAGGTGAACCAAACTATTTTTCCTGAAGTCTCTCCATATTTTAGTAATATCTTCCCAAGAACCCCTTGATTTAATTTCTCTATTTGGACTATACTTAATTCTTAAAATTAATGATCCACTGTAAAAAAAAAAAAAAGTTGTATTTCAAAAAAATGTCAAGGCAATAAGAGAAAGTATGAATTAAATGCCAATCTCAAATAGAAAGAGCTGACTTTTAGTTATTACTCCCTGTAACTCTAAAATTAGTTTAGAAAAGAAGTATATCTATGCATCCCATGCTTATATATATTTGAAATAAGTATGATTTCATTCATTAAAGTCACAGATGTTCAAAATCATAAAACAAATTCAGCAGCAAAGAAGAACTTTTAAAGCACATTTCTTTTCTGCGAGTTCTTGGCAATTCATAAGGTTCATTCCCGTCGAGAGAACAGGTTGAGATTCCCATTAGCTGATGCTGGGTTCCTCCAGGCCTGAGTTTCAGGGTTCCTACAAAATCCTCACTCCTACAAAAATTCAAGTCTCTGTGTCAGTGAAGCGTCCTCAGTTTTTCATCTTCTACCTTGCATGTATTGTTCCTAATAGCTCAAAGGAGTCCACGGATCATTTCGTATTGCACCTGGAGTCTGAAGTCCCTATTGGTCTGATCAGCTAGTCATGTGCCAAATTATCAAGCCCATGCAAAGGAAGTAGATAGGAGTTGGTCAATGTGGTTTAGGCAAGAGATTTCCTTCCTCTCTGCGTGTCCACTTCAGGGTGGAGTGGGGGTGGGGAGACCTAATACCACATAAATCCTAAGTGAACGGTCTCCTTAAGAGAATAATTGAAAGGATTCTACACGGGACGTTGTGTCTGTACACACATATTTACATTTGAACGGCCAACCTGAAAATGGAAGCAGCATTTCAGATATTTAAAAAACAACCAAAAAACACCCCCTCTCAACACAGTTAATACGAATTAGATCTGCATATTTAAAGTGAGACTCTCAACTTTTCTTAATTTCCACCAGTTTCCTTTTGTTGGACTTAATTCCAAGCTCGCATAGTGTTCCGACCGAGTGGATCTGTGGAGTTTCTAAAATCAGGGGAAATCATACCCAAACCGGGGAGCGAGCTTGCCTGTAGCAGCGATGAGTCACAGCTGGAATGTCCTGTGGTTAACGTTCTGCTCTGAAAACAGAATTGCGAGCAGCAGGCACCTACTGGTTTCCACGGCAACCAGTATTTGTGTACTTTGAACAATGACTGTTCTCTTTTGTGCTGTAAATTTACGCGGGAACGAATTGTTGAGGTGACGTTAGCCATCTGTGTGAATATAAACAAACAAACAAAAAAGCCCTGATTTAATTAAGTGTAAACTTTAGAAGGACATAAAGTTGGAGGTTGGAGTATTTTTGTATAGAGGTATTGTTCTACACTAATTAATTCATTCACTTATTTGACGTATTTAAGCATTTTCATCAATGTCTATTGGATGTTTATTTCAGTGCATCACTCTCTCCCCTCCAAAGGCAAAAAGAAACTAATTGTCATTCATCAGTGTTCCCCTACACACCCACTCTCTGGGCCCCTGCCCCCCACCATCCCATTCACAATGTGTTATTTAAGAAGGACTGGGATTCAGGGGCTCTCCTTCAATGAGGTAATCCTATCCGGAAGGAAGAGAAAAAAATCCCCTCCAGGTCATGTGAAAATGTCAGCTTTCTTAACCTTGCTGAGCTGGGAAGGCAAAAATACTGTACTACTTATGGCCTCATATCGAATCAAAAATACAGTTCTTCAAAATGTCACTACCTACCATTTCAGAAGACCCGTCAAGCTGAGAGCGATTATGGTGGTAGAGAAATCTTACCTCATGTTTTGTGGCATAAAGATGAAATAATTAAAGCTTTGGTCACTGAACTACAACCCAGAGTTAAGAATGAGCCTCCTGGAGTGGAAAATAGTGCAGTGTTTCTTGCTTATTATACCTCTGCTTGGGAACAGTATGTTTATTTTTGTATTAATTAGTTTGGGATTGGAATGGGTACACTGGATTTATTAATTAAAAAAAAAAAAACACACAACTCTGAAGCGGGATAAATACCCTACAGTGAAGCAGTAATTTAGGCGTAAACCGATTGCAACAGGGACCTCCTCCCTACTTGTACGTCCCGCCTCAGATGGGGGGACGTGAGAACAGAACGAAGGGCTTTGGTGTCCACTCCTCTTTTTGTGTTGCTTTATTCTTTCTCTCATTCTTTGCTCCCTTATTACGGCTGCTGTCAACTACCTAGCCTATGAGACACTTGCTAATTAATATACCTTGTCAAAGCAGCAGCAGTCTTAATAAAAGGAAGCTGAAGCGATAAGCCTGAAAAATAAATTTCATCTTTATTCATGTGCTTCAAATGCTTAGGTTTACCACCCAAGGGTGAGTTATCTAATGGACTTCTGAGTTTCTCTCCTTAAATTTTTGCCGACTTTCCCCCAAATATCACAGGCGTGTATGATGGATGACCAGCTAGTTTCGAGAACTCCATACGACAGGCCAAGATTTAGAAATCTGTAACTTATTATGACCTTGAGCAAGGCCCTTCCTGAACCCTGCCACCAGCCCTTCTCCAGAGCGGCCCACGAAGGATTCAGATTCTCTGTTGCCTAAAAGAAACATGCTGAAATTTAGGACTGTAAGACCCTAATATGTACCTAACTATGCAGGATTCAAGTAATAGGGCAGATTAAGTCCCACTGAAATATATGCAGTTGTGGAGGAAATCATTGTGTTTGTTACATTGTGTTTGTTCATTGAAGATGTACTGGGAATCTGCCCTTGACAAAGCCCTGAACTAGGCAGAGGACACTGGGAGTGGTACTCTGGACTCTAAGGAAACTGGTAATCAGTAGGGGAGATGAGGCACACATGGCTGTAAGTAGAACACAGGGGAATGTAACCATTTCTACAAAGAAGTATGAGTGAGAAGCTGAGGGGTTTCAAAGGAAACTAATTCACTAGTGGCTATAGGGATCAGGGAAGGCTCCCTGGGGGTGTTTTGGAGAATTTGATCATAAAGTTGTCCATGCTAGGATCAATATGTTTCAAATACTATACCATAACATTCCAGTAAATAAAAATAATTTGCCCAATTTGGAATTTGTTGCATCCAGATGATTCATTTACCTACAGACACATGCACTCACACATACTCTGACATGTATGTACTCCACACGAGAATAATCAAGGAAATGCATTAGTCTCCAATCAGATATTTTCAGTTTTGCTGTCATGGACAGTTCATCCCAAGGGTAATGAGAACAAAGCAGACGATAATGTGGACATTAGCAGAGGAAAAGAAAATATAATGGCCCGAGTCACAGGGGCCAATCTTTTTGAATTCTCATGATCTTTCCTGATTGAGGAGATATGGCAGAGACATTTATTTATTTATTTTTTGGTTTAGAGGTGGATATCTGATGAAATTAATAAATAAAGCAGATGAACTATATACAACAGGATATACAAATACCTCAGTGGGAAAGTGAGCAAAGACCTCGGCAGAAAAGTTCCAAGAGAAGAAATATAACTGCCCAGGAAGCATGAAAAACCTTCAACCTCAAAGTACATTAACTTGAGACAATTACAAAGCCAAACAAATTTTCCCTATCAGTATCAGCTCTAAAATAACAGCAGTCACGGAGCAGCTGGGTGGCTCAGGAGGTTCAATATCCACCTCCTGACTTCAGTTCAGGTCATGATCTCCTCCTCCGTGGTATCAAGCCCCACATCGGGCTCTGCACTGACAGCCTGGAGCCTGCTTGGGATTCTTTCTCTCCCTCTCTCTTTCGACCCCTCTCCCATGCACGCGTGCATGTGTGCTCTTTCTGTTTCCTAAATAAATAAAATAAACTTAAAATAATAGCCATTGTAATTGCCAAAGTCCCATTTTAGTAAACTGCTGATAAACATTGGTATAAACTTTCTGGTAAGAGACTTAATAATATAGATCAAGAACCATAAAAGATGCTGTTCTCTGATTCATTCCCCTTACAGGAATCTTTCCTGAGGGACATCTGAAATATCAAATATTCATATTGGCAAAAAATTGGAAACGTCTGAAATGAACAACAACAGAGTATCAGTAGTATTTTATGCCACCATTAAAAATGTTTACACAGAGTAGTTGCTGACCTGCTTAGAAAAAAATGGGGAACACACTTAAATGTAGAGCCCAAGTGTATACATGCACATATGTACCTGGACACATATGAATATGTAAACATATACAAGCAGTGAAAAAAAATGTTGGCAAGAGAAACTTCGGGTATGGGAAAAATGCATACAGTGGTTTTCTTCAGTGGAATTAAATTTTATATTTACCTTTTACATAGCTTTCTAAAATATCTACATTTTTATAGTATTTTTTTAGTATTTAGTATTTAGTATTTTTTTAATAGTATTTATTAAAAATATATATATCTTTCAATTAAAAGACTGATATTCAATGAGCATCTCTTATATGTCATTAATGTGTGACTACAACTCATCTGGCTCACCATTTTCTTATTCCGTGCCTGGATTATACTTTCGAGGGAACTCACTAGGCTGACCTAAAACCAAACATTCATATTTGGATTTCCAGATTTATTGGGCTTAGGAATCACCCGTAAAACTCTCTCTATATAATCGTCTATTTTTAATTCTTATGGTAAGCCTCCTGTGCTCAAACCACCTTGGCAGATCTACCCTTAACCTCAGCCCAGGAACAGCTTTTGCTATATGAGCAGACTTGACCTTTTCACCAGGCACACCACGTGAAGTTTCTCACACTGGGAAGTTTCTCCTTGATTTCAGCTCTATGACGGCCCCCAGCGGATGGGACGCTACTGTGGAACAGATATGCCGCCTTCGGGGAGTACCACAGGCTCCAAGCTTCAAGTGCTGTTCCACACCGATGGGGTTGGTCACCATGAGAGAGGATTTCAGATGCAGTGGTTCGTTCATGGTAAGCCCTGTACTGATCTTAGTTGTATTATACGCTTGCTGTTGGACTAAGAATTCTTCCTTTTCCAGCTCTCACTTTGGAAATGACACCCCCGAAATAATGGGGTCTGAGTCATAATCTGGTGCAAGGCCTTGGAAACCTTCCTCAGACACTGAGGGCTCTGGGAGGGTTCATCCTGGTAAGGTTAAGAGAGAACAGCCCTTGGAGATCTACCGAAGTCAGTGCAACAGTAAATCACCGAAGAGAAAGGAGGGGAGCGGCGTGGAGGTTCTGGTGGGGGGCCAGCAAGTTGCAAAGTGGCATTGGAGTCTCCCGGGGGAGTGGAATGGCAGGAGATTCCAGGCTTAGTCTGACATTAGCAGAGAAGGAATGGTGTGGATTCAAGGGCAAGAATGAGTCAACCCGACAGAGAAGGGGAAGGGCAAGCACTGGGCCGAGAGGGGATCAGGAGTAGAGAACTCACGCGCACTAAGCCAGTGTGTGTTGTACCTGCCACGCAGAGGAGGGCCACCCATCTACGAGCTGGCGCTCCAGGAAGCAGGTAGGGATGATCATTCCTCTGAAGATGAAAATGCACGTCTGACAAGAGTTCTGAAACTTGTAGACTGGCCTCATGTGGCCCACAGTCTACAGGGAGCAGACCCCAGAGGGCTGGTTCTCAAGATGTGGTTCCCCGAGAGCACCATCGGCATCACCTGGAACTTGTTAGAAATAGAGATTCTTGGGACGCCTAGGGTGGCTCAGTTTGTTAAGCCTCCGACTTTGGCTCAGGTCACAATCTCACGGTCATTGAGTTCAAGCCCCATGTTGGGCTCTGTGCTGACAGCTCAGAGCCTGGAACCTGCTTCCCGTTCTGTGTCTCCCTCTCTCTCTCTCTGTCCTCCACCACTCGTGCTCTGTCTCTCTTTCTCTCTCTCAAAAATAAAGAAACACTTAAAACATTTTTAAAAACTATACTCCTTGTGAATATTATAGTAGCAATCCTCACCCAAGGGCTTAGGGCCACTGGTAGAGTTGTAATATTATACCAGGAATCACAGACATACATCTAAGCTGTGGCCTGACTGTCAAAGTCAGGGGTGAGCCCAAGGTGAGCACACATCAATGTGTATGGTGGTTGACTCTTGAGGGTTGTTAAAATCATGGTCCATTTATTACATGAATTGTAACATTATTCATAAGCATGTACCCTTATTGTATACTTGAATGTTAGATGTTCTGTTAATATGAACCGGAGACAGAGTGTATGTCTGTTAAAAATGCAAGTGTGGGGCTTTCAGCATTTAAGTATTCAGCGGTAATCCACAGAGCTACCTATAGCTTGAAATACACATTATGAATTCCCGAAGCGAATGAGCTATGATAATTAAGCCTGTGGGAGTTCTGGACTGTTCTCTGCATCAAGTGGGCAGGTTTGACCTTGGAAGGGCAGTTTATTGATCTGTTAAGTGAAGGGACTGGATTGATTAATCTGTATAATCTAGTCCATCTCCGGTATTCTGTGATTCAGAAATGGCGTGATTCGAAGGCAACTAGAGACAGTGTGGAAAGACCTAGAAGAAACAGGAATGTCTTGAGAAATGACCCAGATCTTCAGGATCTTGGGGATATTTTCCAGACAGTGCTTCTCAGACTTTCACGTGTGTGACTCACTGGAGACCTTGTTAAAATGCAGAGTCTGGTACAGGAGGCTGAGGTATCTCTACAAAGCTCCCAGGTCATTCTGATGTTGCCACTCTGTACATACTTTGAGGAGCAAGGTGAGGGCAGATGTTAAGGCTGGAGAAAGAAAATGGTAGAAAGACAGCACCTCTAGCGACTAGAGAAAGCTTGTATGGTGTTTCAAGGTCTCGTTGGACTGACAGCAGGAAATCTCATCAGTCTCTCAGTGTCAGGAGGATATGAACTGGGGCCTCTGTGGGAAAGAACCTCAGTGCTTTGGGGATCCAAAGGAGAAAATAGTTCTGTGCGAGACAGAGGGTAGAAAGGAAGAGATGGTAACTGGGAGGCTCAGGGCCTAGGGAAGTGGCCCCAACCCTAGCTACACACTCTTTAAAATAGCCTGGGAATTTTAAAGAGAACCCATGCCTGAGTTTCAACCTTCAGAGATAGGATTCCATTAATCCTCGGTGGGACCCTGATAATTGCTAATTAAGAAAACCTCCCTGAGGAATTCTGCCTCGTGGAGGAAGGGTTTTGGGAGCAGTGATTTTTGCTGTTGCTGGTTACATCTTTCTGCTCAGTGGGCTGCTTCCTCTCCCTTCCAGACTGTTCTGGCTGTCCTGCCTCAAGGCCACACTAAAAAGTATGATTTCATGGACATTGTTGGCTACGCTGGATTACTGTATCACTGAAGTCTTCCAGCTGACCTACAAGACATGGTTGAATCCTCCGCTGAAAGCTTTGAGTTTTTGTTGGGAGAATTTTTCCTACTAGCTCTATTTTGAATCTGTCTTCCTTTGGAAAGGTCAAAGACACCCTCTGTCTATTCTCTTTTCCTGTTTACTATTTCACAACTTTCTCCCAATTGCAGAAAACGTTGCTAAGCTTGGAATCAGAGTCGTACAACACAATTTTGATGGCTGGGACCAGAATTGGACTTTTTCTGCTTTGCTTGTTTAACTCTACGCTGCCCACTATATATAAATTGCACTTTGAAAGAATCTTCTTTTTTCTTTTTAATGATTATTTATTTATCTTGAGAGAGAGAGAGAGAGAAAGAGAGAGAGTGCTAGCAGGGGAGGGGCCGAGAGAGAGGGAGAGAGAATCCCAAGCAGGCTCTGAGCTGTCAGCACAGAGCCCAACACAGGGCCCAATCCCGTGAATCATGAGATCGCAACGTGAGCTGAAATAAAGAGCAGGATACTTAACCAGCTGTGCCATCCAGGTGCCCCTGGGAAACACCTTCTGGAAGGGGATTGTTAGTGGCCTAGATCAGTGCAAAATTAACTCTCATATACTCTAGTTACACAGAGCTGCACGTATGCAGTTTCAGCTCTGCATTGACAGGGTCTTTAGCCTGAGATGGCCTGAGGAGCGAGGTCAACAGCAAAGACATGGAGGGCCAGGTAAGAGTCCTTTGATGCGAGAGACTCCCCACCCTTCTTGCCCAGCAGAGATAGACCAAAGACATAAATCTGATTTCACAATCATCTGTGTGTTCAGTCCACAGATACTCCGGGTTGCTGTCCTGGGCCAGGTGCCGCGGCGGGGCTGGAGCCAGTGCGTGACTCCCACCCCCAGGCCTGGTTCCTGGTTTTGTAGAGCTTACAGGTGACCGTGAAAAGCAGCCACCAAACAAGGAGCTCGCAAGTCAACATAAAATCAAAAGTGTGATAAGGGCCATGGGGACGAAGGAAAGGGAATTTGCTGTGGGCAGGAGGTCAGAGAAGTCCTGCGTGGGAATAGAGCCTGTGAACTAAAATCTAAGAATGAGCAGGAGTTACGTAGGCAAATAGGAGATTGACAGGGAGTCCCTGTAGAAGAAGGTCCTTGTGGTGGGAGAGCTCAGGTTACATATGAGGGACCCAAAGCTTGGGGTGTCCGGGGTCTAGGGTCAAGGGGAAGAATGCTGGAGAGCCGACTGTGGCCATGGCATTCGGGTTACTCACAGCTCGGGGCTCAGGCAGGGATGGGGCCACACCCTCTCTGTCCCATAAGTCCTTCAGATTTCAGAGAAAGGAGTTCTACTAAGACCTTGAAGCACTAGAGCAACATGATAGAAATACAAATAAATACGGAAGAAACAAATGCAAAATCCAAAGCACATTTAAAAACTGGTCTCAGTATTCAAGTACAATAGATGCATCCTTGAGTGTGCTTGGGCACATATGTGTGCGTGTGTGATGGTATTTCAAGAAGTTTGTCTCTGCACAGCCCCTCATGACCTCGGTCTCAGAGTGAGGGTCACATGCCTGGGGCCCAGGACACCCAGCCTGACACTAGCCCGGAGGTTCCTTTTCCTTCCCTGGCCGGAGGGAAGTGCCTTTAAACCCCCGAGGCTCTTTCCATTCCCTATGCCTCATTTCAGGCTCTCTGCCCCTGTGCCCTAGCTCTTTTCCAAACTGTGCAGTAAGAACCCCCAAACGTCCTTCACTGAGTATTCAGAATCAACACTCGCATCCTTTCCTGAGCATCGCTGCTTAGGGAAAACCCCAGCCCCCCACTTGCCCCCAACACTTCACTTATTTTGGCAATTAGTAAATAAGCCTGTTTCCAAAATGTGCTTCTTTGTCAACTGCACAAATCTCCTATTTGCTTTGAGAACGTGGATCTACAATCAGGCTTTATTTGTGGGTCCGAGTTTAAAGCGGCTCTGCGGATGGGAGATTAAACCGCAGAGCCTTGCCTTTATGCAAACCATCAAAGAGAATCCCACCATGGACAGAAAGAAGTGGCCACAGTTGCCCTGCCCAACTAAACGGTTCACGGTATTCAGTGTTGACAGCATTGTCCGGGGGCTGAATTCAGCCTCGGGGGCCTCTATCAGGGATGCAGAAGTCTCTGCAAGCTGTGTGAATAGAGGCCTCCCGGCCAGAGATGTCCACCCCTCACGTCTCCGGGCAGTCCCTCCCAGGGGCCCTCTCTCCCGGGGACAGTGGACCCCCACACACCGACAGGGACAGGGAGATTTGTGAGTGAAAAAGTGCCATTTGTGAAAGGAGAGGAGCCCTCAGCCAGGGGTAGCAGGGGAAGGGCTAAGTGGCATGTGATCGGGCGGTGATGTCACCCTGCTTTTTCACAAAGGAAAGTGTGGCCTTTTCTTTGGGGAGATGGATGACATCAGCCTCCCCAACCGAGGCTGGTTCCATTTTACCTTCTTTTTAGCTGTGAACGAGATTTCCCAAAGCTTGAGGGTTTTCAGAAACCCGCTGGGGGGAAACATTTAAACAACCTTATCAAGGTCCTCCATGGCTGGCTTGGTTTGAACGTGCGCCAGGGCCTCTCTGAGTACCTGGGGGCATGTAGCAGCGTATGAAAGGGCTTTTAAAGAATGTATTTTTGGAGCCTTGGCAAAGGACCTCCATGAGATCAGCAATGTTTCTTTCTGACCTTCCCTCTACTTCTCTTTCCCTCACATGGTCTTTTCAATGGTCTTTGTTTACTTTGGGTCTCTCAGGCAAATTCCTTCTCATTGGTAATCTTTTATTCCTTTTGTGACTTAGAGTATGGGTGCTGGGGTTTCTTTGACCTCAAAGAATTACCCTCAAAGGTTACCCTTTGAGGACAAAGGTTTTATCTTTTGTGATAATATTACCATTTGCCTTATATGCGAATGGTAGGTCATCCCTCTTAGTGTGTGAGGGTGAGTAAACCTGGCTGTTTGTTTTGTTTAAAGTTTATTTATTTTGAGAGAGAGAGAGAGAGAAAGAGTAGGGGAGGGGTGGGAGCGGGGGAGAGGGAATCCCAAGAAGGTTCTGTACTGTCAGCACAGAGCCCAATTTGGGGCTTGAACTCAGGAACCACGAGATCACGATCTGAGCCAAAGTCAGACATTTAACTGACTGAGCCCCGCAGGTGCCCCAAACCTGGCTTTTTGAGGCAACCTGGGGCTGCTTTCCAAAGAACAGGCTGTTTGCAATTGTGCATAACGTTACAGTGGTTGCACACAACCTCTGTAAGCAGGAATTTATCAAGATCATGTTTTTCATTCATTCAACCTACCAACCAACCAACCAGCATATATTTTTTCACTACCAGGTTCTGGGTGTGATGTTGAGAATATAGACAGTGTTATTAGCTTGCTTGCATGGCCATAAGAACGTACGACAGACTGGGTGGGCTTACACAAAAGAAACTTACTTCTCATAGTTCTGGAGGCCTGAAGTCCAAGATCAAGGTTTTGGGTCCTGAGGCCTCTCTGCTTGCTGGCAGATTGCAGCCTTCCCGCTATATCCTCTCATGGCCTTTCCTCAGTGAGCACACATTCATGTATCCAGATTTCCTCTTGCATCTGGACATTAGTCAGCCTGGATTAGGACCCACCCCTAGGGGCCTCATTTTGAGTTAATCACCTCTACAGTGGCTTTATGTCCAAATATAGTCATATTCTAGATACTGTGGGTTAGGACATCAATATATGAATTTCAGGGGAGACAGCTCGACCCATAACAGAGAAGAAGGAGAGAACATCCCTGACTTCAGGGAGTTAGTCATCTAGTAAGGGAGACAGACAAATAAATCAACTGTAGAAAGAAATACATAATCCATGATATGCTGGGAGCAGAGGAAGCGGATAGCCTGAGGGAGTGTGAGAGGCTCTCCAGACAGCTTTGGTACTTGAGCTGACATTTTTTAAATGTTTATTTTTTTTTTTTTTATTTTTTTTAAAATTTAATTTCTGAGAGAGAGAGACAGTGTGAGCAGGGGAGGCTCAGAGAGAGAGGGAGACACAGAATCTGAAGCAGGCTCCAGGCTCTGAGCTAGCTGTCAGCACAGAGCCCGACGCGGGGTTGGAACCCACGAACTGCGAGATCATGACCTAAGCTAAAGTCGGACGCTTAACCAACTGAGCCACCCAGGCACCCCAATGTTTATTTATTTTTGAGAGAGAGAGACAAAGTGCAAGCAGGGGAGGGGCAGAGAGAGAGGGAGATACAGAATCCAAAGCAGGCTCCAGGCTCTGAGCTGTCAGCACAGAGCCTGACGTGAGCATTGACTTCACGAACCATGAGATCATGACCTGAGCTGAAGCCAGAGCTTAATTGACTAAGCCATCCAGGCACCTCTTAAGCTGACTTTTATTTTTTTATTTTTTATTATTTTTTTATAGTTTATTGTCAAGTTGGTTCCCATACAATACCCAGTGCTCATCCCCACAAGTGCCCTCCCCCATGCCCATCACCCCCTTCACTCCCATCTGCCCTCAGTTTGTTCTTGGCATTCAAGAGTCTCTCATGGTTTGCCTCCCTCCCTCTCCCCCACTATTTTTCCCCTTCTTCTCCCCCATGGTCCTCTGCCAAGCTCCTCCTAATCCTCCTATACGTGCAAACATATGGTATCTGTCCCTCTCTGCCTGACCCATTTTGCTCATTAAGCTGACTTTTAAAGAATGAGCAAGAATTGATCTGTCAGACAAATAGCAGGGAGGCTTGGGATAGCACCAAAGTTTTATAACAAGCAAGTTTTTCAGCTAGAGCACAGCTTCTCAATGTCTACCCCAAGGGCGTGAAAATTGGTTCTTGGGAAAGTGGGAAAAAATCTTGTACTTAAGAGATAAAGCTCATATGTATCATACATAACATATAGTACATCTGTAATGTTAACATTCCATAGCAGAGAACTTGGGAAAAAATACATGGGAAGGTTCCCTAGAAGGGCAATAATGAACAAACAGGGGCGTCTGGGTGGCTCAGTCAGTTAAGTGTCCGACTTCGGCTCAGGTCATGATCTTGCGGTTTGTAGGTTCGAGCCCCACGTCGGGCTCTATGCAGACAGCTCAGAGCCTGGAGCCTTCTTCGGATTCTGTGTCTCCCTCTCTCTCTGCCCCTCCCCCACTTGTACCCTGTCTCTCTCTGTCTCTCAGAAATAAGTATATGTTAAAAAAATTTTTTTTTAAATAATGAACAAAACAGTTGGGAAACACTGAGCAACAGGGAGCAGCCAGAGGTGGGGTTGGGGGATGTGCTCCAATATCAACTGATAAGCACCATTTGCAAGAACTTGGATTTTATTTCCTGTGGTCCTTCCTGAGCCTTGCCTCTGCATGATGAAGAAATTCACAATAGCCTGGAGGCATGATGTTCACAGTGAAAGTGATTTTATGAATTGTGGTCAGCAAAGATCCAGGGCACGCTCACAAGGCGGAGATGTGAATCACACCGTCTGGTCCTCAAGTCAGGCAGAGGCCTTTCTCTCTGCTGGTGACGAATTGCTTTCATAGCATTACTTCCTGTTGGGCGGTCATAGATATAATGTCACAGAGAGAAACTCGTTAAAACACCTGTCCCAGTCTGCCTTTAAAGTAGCCTCACCGATAATCAAGAAGGGGTCTTTTATTCAGTAAGTCAGTAAGCAATTTCTTGGTAAAGACAAATGGGTAAAAACCTAGACTCCTGTGATTGTCTTATTCTGTAGTGTGACATAAGATCAATCCTGGCCGGTTTGGGTAGAAATTAAAGTCAAAGAGAGGCTTTTAAGAAACATTAGTTCTGCTTAAGTTGAAAGTTACTTCCCTAAACACTGACTAGTCTTTCTTTTACATTTATATGTGTTATATCCTTTCCTGCTTACCTTGGCTAGTTCAGCCTGTCTGGTATTTTGAACCTTTGTCTTTGTCACCGCCGGCGAGCCTTTGTCAACTTTTGTCACCCCCAGCAAGTGAACAGTCTTAGTATAGAACCAGCTGCAGATTCCTGCATTATGATACATTGTCCAATTTTCATTTATGGCAAATTCTCATATATCTTTTTTGCAAAGAAGCTCTTAATGGATGATGCTAATTAAAAAAAAAATCTGTTTATACATTAACTCACATTTGTTAAATCGGGATAATAATTTGCTAAAAAATCATGCCTGTCTTTTTGCATTGGCCTCAGAACTTTTCCAGCAAGGTCCTTGTAATCTGAGACAGCAGTAAACACATGCAGACATTTCAGAATGAGTGGAAGAGCTAAATCCTGACATTATTTGCCTCCTTGGCAACAGAAAATACATGTACACACAGTTGACCTTCATTTAACGTTGGCTCTCAGTCTTGCAACCAGGGAGGGCCTTTTCGGAGGCTTGCATCCTAATTCCCATGTGCCTACTATTTGAAAAACTTTGAGTTCTATTTCCATTGCTCCTCTCGAAACAGTTATAAAAAGAAAAAAAAAAAAAACAAACTAACCCCCAAACAACCATGACCTTCCCAAATCGTATATTGAACAATTTATAATAGTCCTTCAGATTTGGGCCAAAGGAAGGGCTTTCTTGAATCCTCTATTTGTGTTCTGGTTCCCCGGCAACAACATCCTTGGTAGATATTGCACATACTTTCCAGGGGATTCCACACATTTTCGTACAACATGAAAAAAGAAACCACACTTTTTCTTTTTTTCGCAGTTTCAAATTTGGTGGCTGCCAGAAATGACCAACCCAACACAGAACAAACTCAATGTTCTGTGTCGAACATTAAGTTTTGTCCCCAGAGGTTTCTCTTTTTGAGCATTTACTTAAATATTGCCATATTCGTCTGTGTCATTATTTATCCAAAGACTTACTTTATTTGTGTGCTGCTGTGTACTCAGAGAAACTAGCGCCAGCTTTCAGTGGGATTGATTCACACGACAAAGAATGAATCTCTGGTGTAGGATAGTAACTACATCCTAGAAGATTTAATAAAATTTTATATTCTCTATATAAGTCATGACATTACTATATTTTGCCCCTGATTTTTTTCTTCCAGTTATACCCAAAGACTACTCACAAGCTCAATAATACATAGATTTTACACTTCAATGTAATGTAATTTTAAATTTATTTTAAGACACTATGATAAAAATAAACCACATTGTCATAAAAAGAATGAACGAGAATATGTTTTAAGTGCTTCGTAGATTAATTCAATTGACATTCATTATTGATGGACCCAGTAATTATTTGGAAAATGTTGATGTTGTTTTGAAAATGCTGATGTTATCTTTTTAAAAAATGATATTTACCATGCAGTGAGCCCTTTGATTAGTGCTTTAAATATTATCTCATGTTTTGTCCAATAATTCTCTGACATGAGCACCATCATCCCCACATTATGGATAAGAAAACCACAGATAAGAGGAAGCAGTCGTAGAGAAATTAAGCAAATTCCCCAAACTCACAATTCCAGTAACTGATGGAATAGGACACAAGAACTGTGTGGGGTACAACCCCAAAGGCTGTGTTTTAAATTGCTACACTCTGGGGTGCCTGGATGGCTCCGTTGTTTACGCAGCCAACCCTTGATTTTGGCGCAGGTGATCGTCTCAAGGATCATGAGTTCGAGCCCCCCATCGGACTCTCACACTGGCATCTCACTCTCACAGAGCCTGCTTGGGAATCTCTCTCTCTCCCTCTCTCTCTGCCCCTTTCTGCTTCTCTCTCTCTCTCTTTCTCTCTCTCTCAAAATAAATAAATAAACTTAAAAAAAGAGAGAATAAACAGCTGCACTCTGCCTATTTAGCAAGTGAGTTTTCCCCATGACTTTTCATTGCAGAAAAGATTAAGTTATATTGCAATGCAGAGATGGCCAGAGTTTATAGGAGGTAATTTGGTAACTAAATTCCCACTGAGGATAATGAATGTTTTAAAATGAACATATACACTCTTTCCCAAGTGAATAATATTCTGGCTCCAAGACCTCTCTACTAAATTACACAATTCCTTTTTTCTTCGGGTTCAAGTAACAGTAATGGGGGGAAGCATATTACTTAGCAAATGACTAGTTCAAACTAGCTGATGTTATTTGTCCTTTCACACAATATGTGCTTTGTTACTCATTTAGAAAGTACTCTTGCTTTGGAATTGCTACATACAGTTGATGGAATCATATGCTTCTGAGCTGGGATCGACCACAGAGATCTTCTAATCTCTTCCCGTGGTTTAGTTGCCCACACTAGTGTTCAGGAGGAGTTCTATTAAGGTGAAGAGTAAAATGATAGCTGCCCCCAAAATAGCTTGGTTTGACTAGAGATTAGCAATGGAGGGCAGAGTGGAACACCTGATTTGGTTAATGTAGGAGCCCAGGGCCGAGAAAGTTCTGCCCTCCTGCAGGGAAACTGCCTGACAGTGCTGAATGCCTGGATCAGCATTTGCCCTGAGAGTGCGCTGCACAGTTTGGTATAATCACAGAAAATGATCCACAGAGCGTGGATGGTTAGAGGACACGACCACCCTTGGCATGGTGCTTCCTCCCACACCTGCCCATTTGTCCATATGGAGCACCCTCACTGTGCAGGAAAGGTTGGGGGTTGAGGAAGGAGAGAGAGAAAGAAATGGTCGCTCGTGAGGGTGATGCGAAGCCCTGGGGGGAGGCGGTGGAGGCTCCGAGCTTTTCCCTGTGAGGGTACTGAGGACCAAAACAATTACATCACAAGAAAGCAGGATTAGAATGAATATTTCTAAATAAAAGTATGAGTGTTGAACTTGGAAAATCACATCAAGAGAACACATTCCCTCAGTCTTTGCCTATGTGTGTGTGTGGGGGGGTGGGGGTCAAAAAGGAGCTATTAGTTGCCTTAGGCAGGACGACTTATATATTTTGGGAGGAAATGAGTTGCCTTGGTCTCATTTCATTTCCTTGGAAGATATTTAATACTATTTTTATATGTTTTGTTCAGAAATCGTCAATAATTTAAAAAATGTGGAAGAGAAAAGGATTGAGTGAGTGAGTGACTTCTCCTGAATTGTAAGTGAAGAATTGCTCCTAGGAAACCGTTGTTTAATTTGGCTGGAATGAGTAGATTAGGAAGAAAAAAAGCGCATAGTTAATCAAAATGAAAAGATGAGGAGATTGGCTATACTTCTCTGGGTCAAAATGAAAGATTTTTATCCTTTCATGTACAGGAAATTAAAACTTATACTATGTGAAAAGTCCCTAAATATGGCTCCATTGGGTTCATTTCTCTTTAATGGTGTGCTAAGGAGAAATACTTCAATATTCAGCTATAGGATGTCTCAGAGAGTCAGATAGCTACGATACTCTTAATTTTGAATGTTTCCATGACATCTTACATAGTCATTTAAAAGTCATTTTATAACCGTGGACAAACTCGAGTTTGAGCTCCTTGCATCTGTTTTCCAGGTTATTAACTTCATGGTATGATTTTATTCTTTCTCTCTCTTTTTTGTCCCTACCATTGAAAACAGATAACTCCACTGCTGTATGGAAATCAGTCAGACAAATGATTATCTCAGAGTCTGGAGTTGCAATGTGGTCCTTATGGAAGGGGAAAAACTTTTAAACTCTTACTGATTCCTTGGTGCTAAAAATCATTATCTTTACCTCTTGGCTTTGCTTTTCTCCTAATGTGATACTGAGCCCTAAGTCTGTCTGTAGCTTCCTCAACAGTAGACTTTCCTGGGCCTGAATGTTTGTGTCCTCTCAAAATGCATGCATTGAACCTACTATCTAAGGTGATAATATTAGGAGGTGAGGCATTTGGGAGGTGATCAGGTCATGAGGGGTTCTGGGATTAGTCCTGAGAGTTCTTGCTGCCATCTGAGGTCTGCCACCCAGAAGAAGGTCCTCACCCTTCCATGAGGGTACCCTGATTTCAGACCTCCAGCTTCCAGAACTGTGAGAAATAAATTCCTGATGTGTATAAGCTACTCGGTCTGTGGTATTTTGTTATAGCAGCCCAAACAGACTGAAACAAACTTTTTCAGTCTTCTAACCTTATCC
Organism: Proteles cristata cristata; assembly: GCA_017311185.1. Lineage (NCBI taxonomy): Eukaryota > Metazoa > Chordata > Mammalia > Carnivora > Hyaenidae > Proteles > Proteles cristata. The sequence continues at coordinate 1,241,106 of JAESUZ010002067.1, read as the reverse complement.
TTAACTAACCATTATCTGAACCTCAGTGTGATAAATGGGAAATAATTAATACCAGAAGGAGCAGGGAGAGGTTGCGAACCCCACACTCCTTCAGATGTTACACTCGCAGTGGTTGTCATTTTGTGTCTGCCTCTGAGTTTGGCCACCCTGTCTATCAGGAAAACAGCGGGAGTAGATTAGCTTTCCTAAGGCTCATGTCACAAAATACCACAAACGGAGTGGCTTCAAACAACAGAAAGTTATTTTCAGACTTCCAAAAAGCTAGAAGTCTAAACTGCGCATGTCAGGAGGGCTGTTCCTCCAAAGGCTCCTGGGATGGATCCTTCTTTACCTCTTTCATTTCTGCTGGTCACTGGCAACCCTTGGCTTCCCTCGGCTTCTAGATGCATAACTCCAATCTCTGTCTCCATCTGGCCTTCTTCCTTCTTTGTGTCTGTCCAGATTTCCCTCTTCCTAGGAGGACACCAATTATATTGGCTTTCACCCCACTCTAATTCAATGTGACCCTCATCTTTACTTATAACATCCCTGAATCCAGATAAGGTCACATGCACACTTTCCAGGTAGGCGTGATGTCTGGGGGACACTTTTCACCCTCGTACACAGGCTTCTGCCGCTTCGGTCAGCTTTCTCCTCTCTTAGAGTCACCATGCTCTGTCTTCTTTCTTCTTTCTTTGTTCTCAGGAGAATGTCACATTCCTTGGTCTTTCTGTTATCTGATCATCTTCTCTGGTCTCGTCTGTGCTTGCTCAATCTTGTGCTAACCCACAAAATCCCCCAGGAAATCAATTTGCACATCCCTAAGATCAGATCAGATCCTTAAAATCAGATGGATTCTAGGGGCTCTACCCTTAGCCTTGTCTCCGGAGAGTCTAGTGATCAGATTTTCCTGTTTTCTCTTAGTAGGATAGGGACATACCACTTGCCTTGTTCCTGCATCCCAGGAGAATAGCATCCACTTGCAGACTACTGAGAAATTAACTGGTAAAATCAGACCAGGAATTGCTGACTTTTTGTGGTTCTTCTACATGTCATAGTCACCTTTGGAGAGCCATGGAGGGAGCTGACATTCCTGTCTACCTCTCCCTCCTACCTCTGTCCTGAAATGTTTCTGGTCAGAATTGCTTTAACTACACTATCGTGCATCTCATAGATGAAACAGAAGTGAGGCCTCTGTAGTGAGCAGTTCGGCCTTGCTTGGGTTGGACCATCCCCAAACCCTGAGCTCCTAAGTTTCCATTTTCCATCACACCTGCCCCACCAGAAGACTTCTCTTTGGCAACTTCTTCCTGCGACCCCACTGCCTCCACATCCTGCCCTCTAGCACGTCAGAGGGGAATTGGGCTACCCAGTGAGGTACCTCTCAAGGTATCGGAGAGAACGTTTTTAATGTTAACTTAAAATGAAACAATTAAAATATGCATCAGTCATTTGAATGAAGTGTGTGGAGCATCATGGCTTATTGTGTTTAAAGCTTATTCTTTTACTGTATTTTGGCTTTTCAGCTGCTTTTTAACATTGACCACTGACTTCTCAGGTGTTTCCCTCAGAAATTTAAGGATAAGGATGTGAAGATTTCCTGTTTGGATCTGTTCTCTGTTCTTTTTCTTGCAGCCTCAGTGGGCTTTGAACACGTCAGTTCCATGCTGACAGCGCTCCTTCCCAGTGGTATTGGTTTATGGAAAGTAGTTCCAGGAAAATGCCGAGTGTAAAGGAGCGACTACATTTGAGCAGTTGAAGGGAAATACAGAGAGAGCTTTAAAAACTTTGTGCCTGTGATTTCACTGTTTCAAGTGCTGGTTTGCTTTTATTAGAGCTTTTTTATTTAAAAACAACTTAAAACCTTGGGGATGGAACCTACATAGATTATGCCTCATTTTTATGTGTGCATTCTGAAATTTTATAACTTGTTTGTTTTAGACCAAGGAAAAAATATCAACCAGTGTTAGCAAAGTCCTTTTATGAAAAAGATTTGAATTATCTTCACAAGTAACTAGGTTTAGCAGCAGCTTTTAACTCTTCCTTGTTATGAGTTCAGTAGATCAATGTGCTTCCTGCTGATAAGGTAAGCACTTCCTTTCAGCTGATGACTAGGAGTTTGGAGGAAAATAAATCAAATAGATTATCAGTCACCAGTACTAAAAGTTTTCGAAAGATTAACTAATTACAGCTGAAAAACATGTGATGCTCTGCGGGACCTTATTTTATTCCAGTTCAGCTGATGTCTAATGATGTTAATATATTAGATTTTATCAGATTTGCCTCACATTAAATGAAGAAGGTTTTGCTTCATTTATTTTTTTCTTTTCGGGTTGCTGCGGTGATTTTCCCCTCAATAGATGGACAGAACAGTAATGAGGGTGGTGTTCAACACTTGCTATTTCAGTGCCTTCAGGCTCAACTGCCCAACAAGGCACAGTGGAAAGAATACGGAACTAGGAGCAAGGGCCTGGGGATGGGGGGATGGACAGAGATTGGGGGGTGGCCTCAAATATGCCCTTCACAAGTGAGATGCAAGCCCAGCAGCCCTCTGGAGCCTCACTTGGCTCAACTCTAATGTTTCTTTGTCTTTGAGAGAGACAATGTAAGCAGGGGAGGGGCGGAGAGAGAGGGGGACAGACGATGACACCAGTGAGTGATGCAGGGCTTGAACTCACGAACCATGAGATCATGACCTGAGCCACAGTTGGATGCTCAACCAACGCTGCCACCCGGGCACTCGTACTTTCTTTGTTAATCTCTACATTGGGCCTGATACAGTCATTCTCGCCTACTGTATAGAGTTGTTAGGAATTTCAGATAAAATCATCACGTGCTCATTAAAACTGGTTTGAAAAACCATGAGCCACCATGCAAATATGAACTGTCATTACTGGAGCTTAATGAACAACTGATTTCTTGCCTTTCATCGAGACTTCATGAAAGCTCTTTAGCTGATACAGTGATTCCGCCTCCAAGTCTTTCTCTAATCTCACCTCATGCCTGGATAAATTTTTGTTAAATTATAACGTACAGAATGTATTCAAGTGACTATCACACGGCAGACAGTTAGCTAACAACCTTACTTTGCTTATTCCGTTCAATCTGTGCACCAGCCCTATGGCGTTCAGGGTTAATGCTGTTACAGATAAAGAAACTGAAGACTAGAAAGGTTAGTTATCCAAGTAGTAACACAGCCAAGGCCGGAATCTGTTTGGTCTTACGCCGTAGCCTGTGCTTTACTTGAAATATTTTCAAAAGTTTTGCAACTTAGCGTGCAAAGTATACAACTCTGAAGTCATGTTGTCTCCTCCATGAAAATTGTGTGTTACCAGTTGGCTACAAAGAGCCACTCTATTCCTTCTTCACATGTCTCTGTCAAAACCCTTTATTCATCACTCTGTTCTTTGCTCCTTGGTCAGCCTTGTAAAACCCTGCTTAATTATTTTCCCTATGTTGACCCCTGAAACGCTATCGAAATCATTGTCCTCTATTTTAGGTTCCTAAAGCCCAGTTACAGAAAGCATATTTATTTCTGTCACATTTTATTATTCATTCCACTGGGCAGGTAACGTAATGATACATCCTCTCGGATGATGGAAGTCTACGCATCACCTCCCACGTTACTTCCTGATAGTCAGGGGCTGATGTGACTCTCTTCATCTCCAGCCTTGTCTGGTCTCCACCTCTCTTTCTTTCCCCTTCCTGTGACACCCCTCGTCACCCCCCACCCAAAGTCAGGGTCATGACTGACAAGGAGATGATGTTTAGATGATCGCATAGCCAGCCACAACTGTGTGCCTTCTCCATAGTTTCGTTAGGGGTGATATTCACACCTGTGTCTGTACCATTATTTCTGCTCTAAATGAGATGTTGACATCTGAGTTCTTCCAGAGCCTTGTTGTTTCTGTCTCCAGAATGGGTGGATAGATTTAGAAACACATTTCCTTCTGTGATTCATTCAGAAGAAAGTGTGTTTTTTTAATGTTTTATTTATTCCTGAGAGAGAGAGAGAGAGGCAGCGTGATCAGGGGAGGGTCAAAGAAGGAGGAAGATACAGAATCCGAAGTAGACCAGGCTCTGAGCTGTCAGCATAGAGCCCGACACGGGGCTCAAACCCACAAACCGTGAGATCATGACTTGAGCCGAAGTCGGACGCTTAACTGACTGAGCCACCCAGGTTCCCCAGAAAGTGTATTTTAACAAGAGATTGTCAAGTCCTAAGGCCCACACCGAGGGAAATAGTGCAGTGAACAAACCGCTTTTTCCTATTCTGGGTCCCCCACCTCCCAAATTTAAATTTAACAGGAAAGTAAAATGAGGATGCTCATTTGTGAAGAAAGATTTTAGTATTGGACATTAGCAACACTGATAACAACTAAAGAAGTAAAGCACCTTCCCAAACAGGTATATTTTTGAATTCCAAAATCTTTGTTAAAAACAAAACAAAAACCCACCTTGTCTGTCTATCACACGAGGTGCAGAAATAGTACATCAAATAAAATGAATGGCCATGTGACCCAATATGAATAAGACCTTGATTGATGAGGCAGAATTAAACTTAGCTGTTGATTCATGTCAGCATTTGGCACACATTTTCTCTTTTTTAGAATTATACACAGTGAGACTTTTGGATTGTTTTTATAGTTCTTTTCCTTGATGATGGGCTAGTATATGTTCTAAATCACATTTCTTGTTTTGGAACTGACTCCCTTTTCCATACTAATTAAGTGGAAAATGATGCATAAATCAAATTGGAAAGACTCCCCATTTTTAAAAAAGTTTTTTAATTTAAAAAAAGAATTTTTTTAATGTTTATTCTTGATAGAGAGACAGAGTACAAGTGGGGGAGGGGCAGAGAGAGAGGGAGACACAGAATCCCAAGCAGGCTCCAGGCTCTGAGCTGTCAGCACAGAGTCCCATGAGGGGCTCGAGCGCACGGACTACGAGAACATGACCTGGGCTGAAGTTGGACACTTAACCACCTGAGCCACCCAGGTGTCCCTGCTTTCATTTATAATTTAAAAAGTTCAGCTCTTGGTGTGACTTTCTAATTTTCCATGTTCATCCATAATTATACAATTCCAAATTCATGTTGTAATGTTTCACTTTTAGCCTAATGATAGCTTGAATTTATGAAAGTATCAAATAAATTCATTACATATTTAATTTTTTGACTAATAGAAATTTTTTTTGTGACTAAATATTCTCTTGTCACTGAAAAGAGAGCATAGAAAAAGCCCAGACATCATTCATTTTTTCAGTTTTTAAAATGTATATTTTGACAGATTTTCTTTTGTCTGACACCGTTTACACATTTGTCAGAGAATCCCCAAATCAAGGAAAAAGTGATAAAACCCAAGAGAGTGAGGCATAGCAGGCTAAATGCTGATTAAAATCTCTCTTCTGTGGACAGGAAATAAGTACAAAAGAGAATAATGCTAACATTATACTACTGAAACTAACAAAATTTAAAATATTTTTTAGCAACACAACATGATCATTTGTTTATTCTTGTTTGTTTATGTTTTTATATTTTTAACAACAAGAGAGAGAGAGAGCGAGCACAAGTAGTGGAGGGCAGAGAAGGAGGGAGATGCAGAATCAGAAGTAGGCTACAGGCTCCGAGCTGTCGCACAGAGCCCCCCCTCATGGGGCTCGAACTCATGAATTATGAGATCATTACCTGAGCTGAAGTCAGATACTTAACTGACTGAGCCACCCAGGCGCCCTGTTCACTTATTTATTCTTATTTGTAACTTACCACCAATTAATAGGTAAAGGATAAAATTGAATTCACTATTTTTTTCCAAATCAAATTTATTGAAATTACTCTTTGCAAACTGAAGGAGAAGCAGGAGTTTAATGATTTACAGAAGGGCATGTGGGGATAGCACTCTTAGGTCTATAAATGGAGTTATAGTGTTTTGTTTTGTTTTTTTTTTCCCCAGAAACATTAAATAAGCATGACCTGTATATCACTGCTTATAGTATTGCATATGCTCAATAAATATTGATTGAATGAATAGGAATTGGAAAGTTATTTCTATCTCTTTTAGGATATAGAAATACAAAGATAGAGTTAAATTTCTACTGTCATTATCAGAATCAATTTTATTTTCCAGTACTTTATAGTTTCACCACAAAATGCCACAAAATTAACTTACTCTAATTTGCATTTGATGTGAACTTTTAAATCAAAGTTTTTACCTTTCAATATGTTAAGCCTCGGAGGTAGTGAGCCCATGAAGGATAAAAAGAAAGAAAGCTTCAGAGTTTTCAAGCGCCAAAACTTTCTTTCTCTCCTTGCCACACAGTATTTTCACTCCAATAGGGTACTTTTGATGATACTGGAATTTGTCTTTAAGAAGCACACACATAAGTGCCATTGATGAGAAGAAAACATGGCAGATTTAAAAATACAATTTGGCTTTGTATTTCATAAAGCTTGTTTATGTTTGTTTTAAATCTCAGGAAAAAGTACACTGTGGGTCTCCAGAGCTGTAAGTGGGTAAATAAAATAAGTGCTGTAATTTTTCAAAGCATCACTGCATGCCAAGAACCTGATATTATCATTCCAGCTTTTACACTGACTAGTTTAAGGGTATTCATATCCTGGTATTCACAAAAGGATTTACAAGGTAACTTAAAACCATTGGAAAAGACAATGGAAAATGTCAGGCAGATTTTTTGATGAATCAACTATGATAAAAAAAAAATTGAATTGAATGTCTGGTGAACTGAAGTGAAATAAAAATGAGAGATGGGATGAGATACCCAAGCTTTCATTTCCTTGTTCTCTTTCATGCGATGCGGCCACCAAGGTATTTGCCTCCAAATATTTTTTTTCATCAGATTTTTTTTCTTTTTTATCTGATAAGCTGGTCTCAAGATTCACAGGAGCTGAAAATGTAGGTTGGAAAGAAAGAGGGTGAGGCCGCAACACTTTTGCTTCCCTGTGATATATTTTAGTAGAAGGTGCCGCATCCTCAGATAATTATTTTGGGTCACCGTGTCACAAGACCCCAGCGGGCATCATTTGATGGCATATACTGTGACCAGCGTCCCCCCCACCCCCCCACCCCCTCAGTTCTGCACTCATACTGAGTAAACTATGCTGATTTTGGCTTCAGGAATGTTTGCCGTGTGTTGTTCTGGTAGGAAAAATATTTTCTAATCTTTCATGGCATTCATGTTTTTTTAACATTCACCACAATCTGTAAACCATGTCAGTGCGTCTAACTTTAAACCGTTGTTTTTCATGGACCTTTAATGAGAAATAAAGGCAGGGACTTTACAGACCACAGGAAAGATAACACCCTGTGTAACAAACTTGAAGTCTGAAAACACAGGTTTTCAAATGGAAGGAGAAAACGGGCAACTCAAGAAGGTGGTAGCATTTTGAGCTGGAGTCAGATTTCTTTACTGAATTGAGATTCTTCTTAGAATTCCCCTCAGCTCTTTTCAGCTAACTGGAGATTCTGTATGGAGAATATTTCTTCTGAATCTTTGTAAATCCTTTTTCTAACTCACTGTACAGGGCACAGCTGCATAGAGTGGACAGTAGACATGACCTCATCTTTAGGGGCTTGTTTTAAGTCACAGCAAGTTAATTGCATGCATGTGACAATGCACATGTGTTCATCTTGGAGTGAGGAGGTGCTATCATTTTTTTAAAGTTTATTTATTTTGAGTGAGAGAGAGCGAGCGAGCGAGAGCACAAGAGGGGAAGGGACAGAGATAGAAGGAGAGAAAATCTCAAGCAGGCTCAGTCGGACTCGATTTAACAAACCGTGAGATCATGACCTGAGCCAAAATCAAGAGTTGGACGCTTAACCGACTGAGTCACCCAGGCAGCCCAATACCCGATGCTATCACTTTTTTAAACCCAAAAAGCCTTGATGCACACTAAGAGGATGTACTTGGAAGAATTTGCCAACCAATAAGGAATATGCTGAAAAAAATTTAAAAACAAGTGACTTACATATGTTGATAGAGCAAGCAATGTTATTTAATCACCAAAAATTGCTATTGGGAAAAAAAAAAGGTGATCTATCTTTTCCTCCTAATTTTATTTTTATTCTTTTTCTAATTTTGTCATGAAAATTTGAGCCTTTCTCAAATTTTACGTCTTTTGCAAAGTTTTCTCTACCTCTCCATTCTCAAATCTCTGCCTGAATTCTTACAAACCACATGAATCTGCAGAATTCAGTAATTAAGTCCTTGGGCCGCTATCAGATTGCCTGGGCTGCTCCAACCACTTATAAGCCCGGTCACCTTGGGCAAGCCACTTGACCTCTATTTCCACTGATTTGCTCTCTTGAGAAATGCACATAATAATAGCTGCTTAACATGGTACAGCACATCTAAGCACATAGTGGCAGTTTCTCTTACTATAAACTGCATGTTGCAGTATTTGGTTGTTTGTTGTAATGATTTGCCTTAATTACCTTCTAAGCCATTAATATGTAAATATTCACAAAACATAACCTTCATGTTTGGGTTCTCCGTGCTTGGGTTTCATATACCCAGTTTCTGTTTAGTTGGTTTTCAATTAAAAAATATTTTCAATGTTTATTTACTTTTGAGAGAGAGAAAGACCAAGTGTGAATGAGAGAAAAGACAGAGAGAGAGAGGGGGACACAGAATCTGAAGCAGGCTCCAGGCTCTGAGCTGTCAGCACAGAGCCTGACGTGGGGCTTGAACTCATGAACCATGAGATCCTGACCTGATCCAGAATCTGACCCCTAACGGACTGGGACACCTAGGCACCCTATTTAGTTGGTTTTTAGATATTAATTTTCTAGGTCAGGACCTGTATCGTTGACTGTTTTTGTTTGTAATATATTTTATTTTTCAGAAGAGTTTTAAGTGCACAGCAAAATTGAGTAGAAGGTAGAGTTCCCATTTACCCCTGACCCCACACATCCACTGCCTCTATATCTACACCCCGCCCCCCCCCGGACCAGAGTGGGACATTTGCTGCAATTAGTAAACCTACAATGACACTGCATTATCACCCAAAGTCCACAGTTTATGTTACGGTTCGCTCTTGTCATTGTACCTTCTTGACTGACAAGTGTGTAATGACATGTATCCACCATTATAGTATCATATAGGGTAGCTTTTCTGCCCTAAAAATCTATGCTCAGCCTATTTATTTCTCCTCTGCTCTAGCCCCTGGCAACTACTTATCTTTTTTACTGTCTCCATAATTTTGCTTTTTCTAGAATGTCGTATACTTGGAATTATACAGTATGGAGGTTTTTCGGACTGATTTCTTCCATTTATTAATTTCTTCCATATATTTTTCTGGCTTAGTAGCTCATTTATTGTCAGTGTCAAGTAATATTCCGTTGTCTGGATGTACCACAATTTATTTATCCTTGTACCTACTGAAGGGACATCTTGGTTGTTTCGAAGTTCTGGCAATTACGAATAAAGCTGCTATGGACATATCACTTATTTTTTTTTTTTTTTTACTTCCTATAGTCTCCCGTACAAAGGTAATGATTTTTGGCTCTGAGTATTCTAGATTTTAGGTCTGATAAGGACTTTGAAATAATGTATTGCGTACAAGGAAAATGAAGATCAAGAGACATGGTATCTGCTAAGACTGCTCACATAGTTCATTGTACTTCCTACTGTGAAATTCTCTTCTAAATATAATGAAGAAAAACTAAAAATTAGAATGCCATCTAAAAAATCCTATCAAAGGTTTGATGTGGTGAGAGTAAGGTCTGAGAATTGTTGTACCAAATGGTATCATCAACGTATTTTTTAAGAAGAAATTTAGTAAGTTGGAGCCATGATTTTTTTCTCATTGTTTTCTAACCGCTTACTTACAACTTAATTGTAACTTTGTTGTAACTTTGTGAGCTTTCCCCTAAATTAGGCATTTTGCATTTTCAGTTATCTTTTGGAGAGTTGGATTTTTGAATTTTTCCTGGTGGCCGGTGCCCACTTTGAACTGACCGAGACTTGCTGTTTAACAGGCTGTGGCGCGGAGTTGTCTGGGACCACGGGCACCTTCAGCAGCCCCAGGTACCCTAACAGGTACCCCCCCAACAAGGAGTGCATCTGGTACGTTAAGACAGCCCCTGGGAGTAGTATTCAGCTCACCATCCACGACTTTGATGTGGAGTATCATGCAAGGTGCAACTTTGACGTCCTGGAGGTAGGAATTTAGATTGCTCTCCAGCGCATTCAAAATTTGGGGTGCAACGAGAGATCACTGTGCAAGGCTCCCTCAATTATTTGCAGGGGCCAGTGGTGTTCTAGTTTTAGACATTTTGATGAGTAGAGTATCAGTTCTTTGCGAGTGATGTTTATGGGCAAATGGGATTAATATCTCAGTTTGGGTCTCCCTGAAATCGGTGCCTCTTGAAGGACTTGGCAGAAGGCAGCTGGGCTAGGAGGTGCTCTCAGGAAGCAGGAGGAAGGGGGACAGTGGGAGGGAGGCCGAGGGAGGCCGAGCCAGTGATGGGAGCCTCTGTGGGCCACTTGAGCTTAATTCCACCGGGACCCTCTGAGGGGCTATGAGGACTGCTCATCAGAACCATCCCCCTAAGGGTGGGAGTCTGAGGCACTGGTCCCCATTGATGGATTGCCCTGGGGGTCATGGATGCCCCACACCTCAGTCTGAGAAAGCTCCCTCGGGAAAGGCAGTGAGGAGGCAGAGTGTAGAGAAGGGGCGCTCTTGGGGATGAGATGACAGCTCCAATCTGAGGGGCCAACGTGGTGCAAGGCACAAAACGCAACACTGTTGTACAGGGTTTATCTCAGATAGTTGAGATGACCTTTGAGAATCCGTTATAATCAGCCATTCATTGCAGGGCTCTGGTCATTGGGAACCGGAAGTATTTGCAAAATTTAATGGCTTCCTACAGGCTAAGCTCCTGTCACTTCAGCCCTGGAGACTGCTAGAGCGCTTTATGCCAAGGCTCCTGTATCTAGTAGAACTTAAACTTCAGGAAAGCCTGGGTATCTGTTTGCTTGTTTGTTGTGGTTTTGCTTTCCCACTATACCTGCCACACAGTACCCGGCAGATAGACCTGATGTGTGTTCGCAGAAGGAATGAAAACATGCTAATACCTGACACACCATAATAATGTGCATTGGTGGTGGCTTGCAAAGGGACTTGATGTCCATTTTCCCATTTGGATGTTAAAATAATCCTGCGCGGTAAGAAGGGAATTGTGTCCCCATTTGATCATTGTCCAAACGGAGGCTCAGAAATATTGATGGGTTTTTCCATGATCCAGAGGATACTGGGTAGAAGAGCTAAGAAATGAATTTATCCACTGCTCGGCGCTAGGAATAAGCCAGTACGAAAAAATACAGAGGTGGGCAGTGTGCAAGATATCGAAACAAGCAGCATGGACGACATAGGGAACTTTAACACTTAAAAACTTCACTTGCAAAACAAGTCCTTTTCTTGAAAAGAAATGGGGTTCCCACACTGTGCCCTCACTGAGTGGACCCGGAATCACAGAATTGCATTTAGCAGAAAGGGAAATCAGAGACAGAGCTGATAAGTCCTTAGGTTAAAACCTCTGCCCTGGTCTTCATGGAAGTACTGGGTGTGGCCAAGTCACGAGTCCATCGCAGAAGAGGAACGGGTTTTAGGGAAACAAGGTGGCTTTCGAAATTCACACTCCCAGTATGATTACGAACAACACTCACATGTGAAAGGTTCTGAGGGTCCTTCTTGCCAGCAAGGAATTTTTTGATGGCATAAAACCCCTTAACACGTACAAAGCGCTGGCAGCAGACTTTTCCACAGTAACGTGCAATGTTCCAAACCCTTCATTTTCATGTCCCGAAGTGTATGTGATCATTGCCCACTTGGCAAAATGTAAATGGGTCCATTGTACTTTGCATTTTGTCCCGCCCATTATGTGAGAAAGCAGGCTGAGGCTGCTCCCTGCACAGCAGCGGAGGGACAGGGGGACAGAGCACGGTCTCCGCGCAGCTGCATTTAGGCAGGGTCCTGTGTGGCACCGCTAGATGGCATGAGAAGAGGTTACCGTCACCCTGAGGCATATTTATATTAGGACAAGGTGGTCTCCCATATTCCATCAAAATCAGGCTTTGGGGGAATATCTTGAGCCCCTGAAATATTTTGGGAAAGCTTACCCAAGGCTGAAAGGAGTAACTCCCTTACCTTTTGTTCAAAACCCTTATCGGAGATCCCTGCACATGCTGGTGTTGGGGGGAAAGTGCTGGAATAAATTTGCACTAATGATGATAAAATGATGTTTTCCATCTCTCATACCGTAGCTACTGATAACGGGCTAGGAGTAGGTTTCAAAATGTCACCCCTGGTAGATATATGACCTTGAGATACTGCTGACTTTCTTGACCTACCTATTCTCAGCCTGCATGTTATCCTTTCCCATTCTGAGCACAGCCAAGTAGGACCTTTCTGTGACCAGGTACCGGGCATACCTGGGCTTCTCCAGATTTTACTAAAGAGCCTGTATTTTTTCCCCCTCAAAAAGCTGTGTGCAGAAAGTGGCCAGTTGCATTAAGCAACAGCCGTTCGGTTACTCATAACCCTGGAATGCTGACTTGATTGTAACAATAAATGGAGCTAACAGAGCAGAAAGAAATGTTCAAAACAGATTAAAACCATAGGCTTTGAAATGCTCTATATCCTGAGCATTTGCTAAAAACACATTTTTTAATCTCTGATCATCAGACCCATTCCCCCCTCCCCCAAAGGTTAGTCATATGCTGTAGCCGAATGAACCACACCCTGAAATTCTTTCCATCTTTTTCCTCTTGTGAAGAATCATGCGTTAACTCTTGGTTTTATTTGTGGAAGCCAAAAGTACTGTTCTATTGTTTGGGTCATGGAAACACACTGGCTGATTTTACTTCAGTCTCTGAGAAAGAAGCCTGAATCTGCATAAAGCAGAAAAGGAAGTCCATTCCTTGGTGCAATAAATCAAGACAATTACTTTGTGTGGTCAGTTTACTCCCTTGGTCCCTCTGCCACGGTCCGTCGTGAGCCCAGCCCCGTAAGAGGGGAAACAAAGAAGGTCAAAAGCAGCACTGTTGATTCTTTGGGAGGCTTCGAGGCCCAGCCGACTCATCCCGTTATGTGTGTGATCTTAAGGGGGCCCTGGGCAGGGAAAACAAAGAATATTTTGCCGACGTGCAAGTTTTCTTTGTCAGAACTAAAGCCTTCTGCTCTGTGTTCTCTCCAAATATGTGCTGTTTACTTGGCATGGACGACGAGGGGCACATGCTGTCCATTTCATGCTCTGAGCCCTGTGCTCTGGGCGCGGGGTGGGGGTGTGGGGAGGAAGGCAGATCCTGCAAAAGCCAAAGGACACTGGAAACCAGAAGCAATCTGTTTCTTCCATTTGCATACATGTCCGAGTAAAGGGCCACACAGGGCTGGTCCTGAAGTCCTGCTTTTGATGGGACTTAGGGGGCCACACAAACATAGCTCCTCCTATGAAAATAAGCTTGAAGCCATCCGCCTGCTTCACTCCTTTGCCATTAAAGCCCTTGTGCTCAGGCCTCTCTGGAACAGCACTTCATTCATCTTGGCCTTTCCCCCATGGCTGGGGGGAATTAATCAGACAAAGAAATCATTATAGATTCAAATCACATCCTCCTCACCAAAAGTAGGCTTCTTGTTCTCGCTCTGTGTTCTTCAAGAACACTTGAGTGATTCCCCCTATCAGTCAACAGCTGCCCTGGGGGTGGGCGAGGATCTGGGGGCCTGAGGAATCAGGGAGAGCACATCTAGGTGGGAGGGCTGTGCGGATTTCAGAGGCATGAGGGCACTGGGCACAGATTCACTCAGCACGCTTTCCCCCCGGTAGGGTTTTGACCTGGAGCACAGAATTATATGGCATATACATGTGGGGCAGAGGGAAGCACCCAGATACCATTATGCCTGAAAACTGTTGTCAAAAATAGTGTTTCTGGGACCCCTGGGTGGCTCAGTCGGTTAAGTGTCCGACTTCGGCTCAGGTCATGATCTCATGGTTCGTGGGTTCGAGCCCCGCGTCAAGCTGTGTGCTGACAGCTCAGAGCCTGGAGCCTGCTTCAGATTCTGTGTCTCCCTCTCTCTCTTTCTGACCCTCCCCTGCTCACACTGTCTCTCTCTCTCTCTCTCTCTCAGAAATAAATAAAACATTAAAAAAAATTTTAAATAGCGTTTCTTCTACAAATTCGAGTTTGGCAGGGCCTGGTGGTGGGGGTTCAGTACTGTTTGATTCTTATCTTCCTGTCCCCTGTCCCCACCATGCGAGGCTGAGAACCCCATGGGTGAGGAGTCGGAGACCGGGCCTGGGCTGGGTGCGACCTGCCTGCAGATGTGGCTGTGAGATCCCTGGGGCACTTGCCGGGAGGAATGTGCCACTGAGGCACTGGATCCTAGTCAGATGGATGGGTGCAAACTGGAGGAGCCTAGGAGATGTGAGGACACCTGAAATGGGTCTAGAGGGAACCATCCAGACACTGGGCAGACCCCAGGGCAAGTCCACAGCGGCAGTTGGCTGCTCCTGGTCATGTTCCTGCCAGTGGGATTCTGGGAGTGGGTTCAGAGAGAATCTGGGGCAGTCCCTTCTTGAGGAAAGCACCGAACATGCTGATAGGGTTGTATGTTCACTCTTTCTGAAGAAGCAAAATACTACATTAAATGCCTTGTCTTATAAAGTATTCAGATTGTAAAGGGGAAGATCCTAAAAATGCACTGGGAGATCCAGCCTTCAGAGTATTGACTTTCACAAACAACATGGCCTTATGCTCAGACTTTTTGTATGTGCCCAGAAGAGGTAGACAGCCAGACTTTGTACTGTTTTATCTGCAATGGCTCTGCCAAAGAAAGCAGGGAATCCTGTGAAGATGTGGAAAGAGGAAGAGAGGAGATAGGGAAGGTTCTGGAAGTATCTGTTCAGTTCAGCTCGGTGATTCTGACTGAGAAAATAAGCAAGCACTTTGTGGGTAGTTGAACTTGTGTGTTCCTAGGGCTGAGGGAGTGCCTTTGAAGATCCAGTTCAAGTTTAAAGTTCATCCCCACCCAGGGAGACTGAGATTTCAGTCTCTAAGGATAACAGAATCCAGGAGCTGGTGGTAAACGGAGCCAGGGGAGGGGTTATTTTTGATTAAATTTATCTTTTAATTGCAGTCCTTTTTTCTACATCCCATCTTAGATCTATGGAGGCCCTGATTTCCACTCTCCCAGAATAGCCCAGCTGTGTGCCCAAAGGACATCTGTGAGCCCCATGCAGGTCTCCAGCACTGGAAATGAACTAGCCATCCGCTTTAAGACCGACAGCTCTGTAAACGGGAGAGGCTTCAATGCCTCGTGGCGCGCAGTCCCTGGAGGTGAGTAAACCAAGGAGGTATCTCAGAATACTGAAGTGCAATCCTTATCCATTTTATGAAATGACTGCAGGGAGGGGTGAAGCCCAACACGGTGACAACTTCGTGACTCCTCAAATGGCAAACACTGCCTTGGCATTTACTCTTGCCTAAAAAACGTGATAGAATTTAACTTCCAGAGTCACCTCACATGTGAAGACTAGTCCATGCACGTATGCGAGTCCATAGTGAAAGCAGAAGTGGGGCAATCGGCTAGACTAACTTACCCTCCAAGGGACTCAGGCCCATTCACCGGCCTCAAATTTGGGCATCAGCAAAGTGGTAAATTACTCCATGCCATAGTTTAGATCTTTGGATGCCTGGCAGCTGCCCAGACTGTAAATATTCAGTTTGTGAGTCGCAGGGAATTACCAAGTGTTACGTAGTGACTTTCTTCACAGGGTCTTAGGCAGTCTAAAAATATTTACCTGTTCCAGATTCTTTTAAATAAAAAAATAATGCACCAAATATTTAAGCAGATGTTAACTGATACAGCTACTAAGAATAGGCATGTTTATTGGGTGATTACTCTGAGCCAGGCATCTAGTCTAACTGTTCTATGAGAACAACTTCATTTCATCCTCACGACAAAGTTTACTTACTAATAAGGAAATTGAAACTTAGCCAAGTTAGTGACTTGTCCAAGGTTCCATAGCTAGAAACCGCCAAAGCAGAGATGTGACCCCAGGCTGCCTTATGGCCCCACTTTTGGAACCCTAAGGTGATACAGTAAGTTATATTAGACCTATCCTAAAGTTAATGATGATTGAATTTAATGAGGATTATACATATGATTATATACACGTAGTATTTGGATTACCCAATTATTGTGACTTGTTAGAAAATATTTACATTTTTCCATTATAGGTTTATATTATCATAAACCCAAGAAGTGATAAATCATGGAGATAGATGTTGATAGGTATTCATTTGATAATATCATAAGAATAAAAAGATTGAATAACTGTACCAGGTCCAGAATATTACATGTTAAGAGGCAGATATTAAATTATTAAAAATATACACTACTAAATTCTCAAAATTCTTAGAAGTTGTGTTATTCTTACAGTATATTATATTTTTAGGGAACAGAGAAGAAGCATTTTATGGCTTTATGAGCGCACGATTTTATTTGTGCTTATGTTTGAGTATTTTAAAAATTACTTTTGGCATCAGTATTGGAGTTGTTTGGAGTATTTTCTTGTCATCCTTCTTCATTCTATTGGGATGAATGAATTAATGGTGGTTATTCAGTTCTGCACCCTGTTTATATCATCAACTACATCAAACTGGTGGTCAAAGAAAGCTTCATATCATCTGTGCTACCAGATAATTGGGCAAACTTTATCCATCACGGATTCCTCTCATTTTTGGCCTGGCTTTCCTACTTACAGGTTGTGGTGGGATTTTCCAGGCTCCCAATGGAGACATTCATTCTCCAAATTACCCCAGTCCTTATAGGAGTAACACTGACTGCTCCTGGGTCATTCGTGTGGAAAGAAATCACCGTGTTCTCTTGAACTTCACTGACTTTGACCTTGAACCTCAGGACTCTTGTATTATGGTAGGTGACACAAATTTCAAGCATTGTCTCTCATCAAGCCTGGGCAAAAACATTGCCATAGGAGCATATTTAGTAAATGCATTAGTTATGGATATTTTCAATGTCAAATCATAGGAAACCAGACTATTAGCAACTTAAAATGTAAGGATGTTTATGTTTTTACCTAAATACAAATCAGGAGGTAGATGATCTCAGGGTTTATTTAAGAACTCAGGTTTTGTTCTGCCAACCTTAGTATGTTGATTTGTCATTTTGTGTTTGTTTCCTGTGGTTAAAAAATGGCTTCGTTAGTTCTCAACATCCTGCCTGAGTACAGATGCAGAGAAAGGGAGAAGGAATAAGTCTATTTGTTTCTATTTTGTATTTTTTTAATAAAGGAAGAAAATTTTCACACAAATCCATTTACTTATACCATTGGCCAGAATTGGCTGCAAGAAAGATTAAGGAAGTTATTGTGGAATGAATTTATTATAACTACTTTAAAGCAATTATTATTAGCCTCTGAGGGTTTTCACAGGGTTCTGCTTTTCTTGAGCTCAGGATATCTCAATCTGCTACTTGAATAAATCACCATCCCCTAGGACACAATAGATTTGGGGATGAGGGTGGAGGAAAGAGAGTTATCTATTAATTGGTCAGATGACCAAAGTGTCTGTTACTACTTTAAGCTTTAACGCATTCTCACCTGAAACTGAGGCTTTATCCTTGATGCAAGAGTGAATGAGAAAGTATTTTGAGATTTTCTTTTTGTTTTTAATTTCACTTTTTTGGTTACCTGATTTTTGTAACAAAAGATTTTCCATATTTCATTTGTATTTAGAGACATTTCATTCAAATATAAACCAGATTCTCTTGGCTAATGGATCTTTATATTTTAGTTTCCTGACAGTTTCTTACACAACTTCAACTGACCTGCTTTCAAATTTAACTCAAGAAAACTCAAAAGTTCTTTTACTTTTTTCAAAGTAGTCCAGTCATGTTATGATTTCAGATAGTTTTACAAGATTAAATCAGTATTCTCCTTAAAAGATCAGTTGATTTGTGACTGGATTAGTCTTCTAAATCAGTCATCAGAGTCTAAGTTGGCAAAGCATTGTATAGACATAAATAGAACGTCTACTTTCCATAAAGATAACTCAGACCAACTCTCCTCAACAAGACAATTTAAAATTTGTAAGCTGATATTTAAAAACATCTTCCTAAATGCAGCAAAGAATTGACAAGATAATGTGAAATTTTTGAGTTAATATCTGAGAGAGATGTGAGCCTAGTATCTGCTATAGCTTCTGTCTGTGAGGCATTTGCTGATCCAGAAGGGGTTAGCAGCACCTCTGTGAGCCTCTCAGGGCAAATAGGGGCAAAGTTTGAGGTCAGAGCCAGAACAGGGTGGAAGTCCTGGTAAACCATACCATATCCTAGGTAAAACAATATTAAAACAGCTTTCACAGAGACTATATCCCAGCTTCAGGTTACCTGAATGGCCCCCAAAATCTGAGGGGACCCTGGCTGAGAGGGGACCTTGTAATATTAATATATCCTTGTACATCTGGCAAAAGCAATTTAGAATCTTCTTCAAAGGGAGATAAAGTCATCCTAGATTTTATTTCTACTCATAATTTTTCATATGTAATAGCCGGCACACTATCAAAGATATTCATGTACATGTGGAGGTGATATAACATAAATGAGATACAATATGAGTAACAGACAATGGAAACAAACATACTAATGTGGAAGATTGGTAAACAGTTATGATTACTAAGCTCATGGAGATAAAAGTCAAACTCTCAGCAAGGAACTGAAAACTGTAAAAAGTGACACTGCAAATATGCAAGAGAACCAACTAAACTTTTTAGAACTGGACAAAATATAATAGCTGAAGTTTAGATCTCAATGGAAGAGGGTTTTTTTTTTGTTTTTTGTTTCTTATCTTTTAGACTGATTCGATAGAGATGAAGAGAGAAATAGTGAACTGGAAGATAAGTCAAAGGAATCTATCTAGGGAAAAATCACAGATAAGCAAAAGGATGGAAAATACAGAAGAGAGGTTAAGACACATAGAGAATGCTTACAAAAAGTATAATATATTTAATTGTCACTCCAGAAGGAAAAGTGAGAGATATAATGGAACAGAAGCAATATTTGAAAAGCTAACAATTAAGACGTTCCTAAAACTGATGGAAGATGTCACATTTACAAAAACAAGAATCAACGAAGCAAGTAAATGGAAAGAAAAATAAATAGAAAGACATACTAATCTAAAAAAACCGAAGATAAAAGGAAAATGTTATAATCATCCAGGGGACTGGGTAGGGGGACAGATTGCCTTTTAGGAAATGGCAGAGTAAATGCTGACTTTTCAATAGTGATAATTAGAAGGAGAAAAGTCAGGAGTGCCTGGATGGCTTAGTTGGTTAAGCATCTGACTCTTGATTTCAGCTCAGATCATGATCTCATGGTTCATGAGATTTAGCCCCACACCAGGCTCTGCACTGTCAGCATGGCGCCTTCTTGGGATTCTCTCTGTCCTTCTCTCTTTGCCCCTCCCCTACTCGTGCAAGCTCTCTCTCTCCCTCTCAAAATAAATAAATAAACTTTAAAACAGGAAGGAAGGAGAAAAGACAATGGAATGTTATCTTCAGTCTAAAGAAGGAAAATGACTATCAACCAGGAACTCTGTTCACTCCTAAAATAGTCTTTAAGAATGAGGGTTAAGTAAAGCATTGAAACAAGGAATCTTCAGGAGAAGTTCAAATGGGCCAGAAACAAATTGTTTACCTCATTGATTTGCCTGCAGTGGCCAATTCTCCACCATTTGCTTCCTTTCCCAAAAGGGGTAGTGCCAGGTATAGTGTCTTCTCTTCTCTTTGGTAAAGTCCACAACCCATAGAATTCTACATACAAAAGCGTGTAAACAAAACAAAGCCTAGGTCAAAAGCACACCCAGCATGGCTACATTTTTTCCCTCCTGTGGTCATGAGTAGAGTTTTCTACCTACATGAGATATAAATACCCAGACAGGGTTTTTTATTAACCATGGCCATACCTCCACATGCAACTGGGCTTGACTTAACAAACTGTAGCAGGAGGCATCAGATGGGAGGAAGTAAAACCTCAAATGTGAACTGGTCATAGGCATGGAGACAGGAAAATACACCCAAAGACAGGTGCAGGGAGGAGTTCAGGCTAGCAGATAAGGTCACATAATTGATGTGACAACACAAGTTGTGAGGATGAGGGGATCCTGTGTGAAGTAGTTGGAGTATCTCTGCCACTGGGCAGATAGAGAATTTGGAACTGGATGCCACTAATCACTTGAGCAAGACTTCCATGTAAAAAGTGAACCGCATCAATATCATGGTGCTGTAGTTAAGAAATCTTGCTCTGTGGTGGGTGGACCTGGAGCTTAGCCTGAATCTTGCCATTCCCTAGCTATGTTTCCTTAGGGAAAATTAATCTTATAGCTGCAGTGTCTGTAACTGTGCAATGAGGGTAATATGTACCTGTGTCAGATTCGTTGTTGGGATATTTGAGATATGTAAGTGACCTGCTGTTCATATAGAAGGTTACTGATTCGTGCTAGCCATAATCCTAACGATACTGATGGTGAGTGCTCACAGATAAGTGTGTTCAATGAGCACTGGAAGAGGGGACAGGAGGGAATGCCAGAAGGAACAGTGGGCTTAAGGACCAGTGCTTCCCTTCTGGGCCTCCAGGACCTCAGTGAAAGAACCTGGTTAGGCATCTTTCTCAGAGCACTGCACCTAACATCTCCTGTACCTCGGACTCCATAATGATAGTAATAACCATGAGAAAACAGAAGAGGGCATTCATTTGGTTCTGGAAGCCAGGGAAAGTTTCACTTTGGAGACAACCTTTGAGTGGCAGAATTTCACCAGTAGAAATGTGGTGGTGAGACCAGGAGGGGAAGCTTTGGAAAAATAATAGGGGAAATTGTTTCCAGAGGTGTAAATACACACAGACGTGGGAATAGGAAAGATGTTGTACTAGAATGTAGCTATGAGTGGGGAGCACACAGAGACCAAAAGTCTATAGAAGACATTGTGAGTGGCCTCAGGATTGGACAAATTCTTTTATGCTCTCTGAATCTGAAAATCTCCTATAGATAATATGGGCTGATAAAGGTTTTCTGTAAAACAGAGGAATCATAAACTCAAAACTGTGTTTTACAATGATAATGGGCAGCCATGTGAGGACAAGGTTGGCAAAGGACAAGAAAGATGGCATAAAGGCTATTTGGGAAGCTATGGAAAAATCTTGGCCAGTGGCCTTGAGCACAGAGAAAAAGAGACGTGTTAGAGAACTCATGATGGTTGCACAGTCACCAAAATTTATAGGCTAATGACATGGTAGAGGTCGAAGTGAGTGATAGATATGAAGAAGTTAAGACTATTCGCTTGAACGATTCACTTGAAGAACGAGTGAGTGATGATGCTACAAAGTAAATGAGTAAGGGGGTAGGTACCATGAGTTTGATTCGGGAACTTTTCAGTTTAGAGGTCTACACTCTGTCCCTTACAGAGTTTGACATAAGAGTTTAGTGCTCAGGATGGTATCCGAGCTGGATGTGTACCAATGAGGATGACTTCTGTAAATCTGGGTAGTTGTTAAACCACAGAAATAGGCGTGATCACTTATAGTAGTACTTTCTCAAGAGAAAAAGACCAAGTAAACTCTTTGGGAAACATCACTATTTATGGGGCAAATGGAGAGACAGAGGAAAAGAAGACAGAGAAAGGGCATTCAGAGGCAGGTAGAGAACCAGAGAGAGTGGTGGGATAGAAATGAGGAGTGAAGCCAACTTTAAGAGTGGGTGATCAAAGGTATCAAATCCAGCAGAGGTCAACTAGGAAGCGGACTGAAGCAAAGCTACTGGATTCAGCCTTTGAAGACCTTCTAAGGAGCAGGATGGGTGTGGATAGTAATAGAAGACTCTAGATCACAGCAGGTTAGAAGGGACAGGAGCTTCTTAGCTTTTTCCTAAAGTGATGGCAGCGAATGATACAAGGGGATGAAAGGTTATAACCTACAGGTAAGGCAAGACCAATGGAAAGTTGTTATTCTTTCAAGATGGAGATCTGAAGAAGAGACAAACTGATCCTATAAATTTTATATTTTCAGAATGGGAAGTTAAAACTTACATGGCTGACCCTAAGCTCTACAGTTTTTTTTATTTGCAAATTATTCATATGGAAAATTACAGCAGTCACACATAAGCTCAGTTAATTTTGTTTGTACGATTCCTAAATTACCTTTACAAAAAGATAAAGAAAGGCGAAGAAGGACTATTCTGGTAAATTGGGGTAGAGATCTGCTGTGTATGGTTGCCAAGTGGACCTAGTTATGGAAGAGGAGGCCTGCCGAGCTTGGAAGCGGGAGGGCAATGTCCTGGAGAGGATGGAAGCTTGGCCCCAAGTCACGGTTAGCTGTCCAGGGGTTCATGAAGGCAGGCATTGAGGCACCAACCATCTATCCTTTACAGCTAGATGGACACTGGATGTGAAACGGACCCAACAGTCCAACATCTTACATAATATCTCTGCCGCTTACGTTCATACAAAGCCAATCATTCATGCTGGAGGCTTCAAATTAATGTCTTGGTCCAGTTGCTGCGACAGAGTCATTAGCAAAGAGAAAAATATTCAGCTGCAACGATGCTGCTGGGTAATGTTTGTGTTCATGGGATTTTTAATAGAGCTCAAGTGTTCTATTAAATACTGAGGTAAATTATGGTTGGACGGGACCAGCCATCGTGTTTTTTAAAACTCTTATAACAGTTCGGATTGTCAGAAGCAGAGATATTAATTTTAACAGACATCAGGGCTAATAGTCACAAACACTTAGATATACAGAATGTTAAGGTTGCAAGAGAAGAGATTAGAGATCATTTACTGTCATATCCTGATTTTTTTTTTCATATTCTTATTTAAAAAATAAGAAAAGTGAAGTCCGGATGGTCTGGATCAAGACCTGGTAGAAATTAATAGCAGGGCCGGCACTAAACACAAGCAAGCCAGAAGGAAGAGGAAGTATTCTGGCAAAATATAAAACTTACAGGCTATATGCAAGCAACCAAAATGCAGACTAGGGGACGACCGAGAAATGGGGGAAGAAAATAAAACTATTTTGAATTTTCTTTCGGAGGAACCCAGAGGTCATTGGTCAATATGAGGGAAAGTGTTAGGATTCTAGATATGAGGAGGAAGGTGTCTTTGCTTTGAAGTCAGGTGGTCTGGGCTCTATCCACCCGTTCAATCTTCACTGTCAACTATGTGCCTGACCCTGCCAGGCGCTGGTGCCCAGGCATGGCTCCACCTCTCACTCTTTTCATGGTCAGGGGATCTGAGCTTGCCCAATACAAAATCAAGTGCCTGGGAAGCCCACACAGAAAGCGGATCCAGTTAGGAGTTGTGTCTGTGAGTAGGAAGAGGAGTATAAGGCGGGCATGAAAAAACAGATACTGAGGGTCCCATGACATCAGCGTGGGTTCACTCTAGAGGTCACAGTCAGGTTGGCACAGACTCGCGGAGCTTCGGCTTCTGCCCTGGGGTGCTCGATCTGGCATTGGGTAAGAGGTCATCTCCACACTCCGCTTGCTGAGCAGGAGTGAGCTCTTCCTGTAGTAGGTCTGGTCCCCAGAAGTCCTCAAAGGAGGCAGAGTAAGCCCATGGGGAACCCCGAGCCATCTCTCCGACTTTGTGAAACCATAGGCAACATTTAACAAGTAAAGGAAACGAATGAAAGTTTTGAAATGGAACAGTAATACACAGACTCCAACCCCTTTCATATTAACCAGCCAACAGCAGCAGTCGTTGTATTCCGAGGGCAGCAGTCTGTTTGGTACATGAATTGCTAACCGATGCACAGCTGTGTAAATGAACATGTGAATGTTGCCCTCTCTGTTCCTGCGATAGTCAGTGGTTCTGTGGAAGATTGCGGATGACACATCCGGGGATGTGTGGTGCTGAGTTCACTCCCTGGCACAATTGCTGATACACGATCTCACTGTTTTGAGCCGCATGAGAACTTAGATAACATCGCAGAAGCGCGATTTCTAGAATTTCACGCTGCTATAATGAAAAAAGCGAGAGAAACAGAATTTTCTGACTTCTATTGAAATGGTGGGCATCGCAGGGAGCTAATGAGAAAGCTCCACCGGGCACTCGGGTTTCAGCCAATTTGGTCATGTGTTTGCATTTCCGCCCCATCCCTGTCCCTTCGGAGTGGCTGGTGTAATTAACCCCAGGCTCTCCTGAATGACGCTTTGTGAGTACTTCTTGCTCGGGCAGCAGCGGGACCCACTGGTTGGACATGACTCTGTACGGTCAGCACGAAAATGGCTCCATTATGTTGCCTTTCATGAAGGCTGAGTATTAAAGTGACCTCCAACGGACAGTTTAATTGCTTCATTAGAGTCTCTCTTCCGAGCCTTAAGTCCATGGAGCTCTGCAAGGTCTTATCGATCCCTGAGACCTGCCGGTGGTAGCTCAGTGGGAGAGAGGGAGAGGTCAGTCCCGCAGCCCCAGCGGGGGCCTGGAGACTCCTGCCTCTGGTTTCAGCATCCTCTTAGCTCAGCACAATGGAATGTCTGCCTTGTGAGAAATCAGTCGGAAGCCGATAAAAGCAAGCAGAGCACAGTCCTGATCCAGCCTCTCGTTTGGAGAAAATGTACTTTAGGGCGAACAGAGCCTGGTTCAAAAAAAGGGCACACGATGAGTAACTGTTTTCTCTCTGAAGCTTTGTGCCCCATGGAGGAGAAAGAAAACAAAGTGTGTGATTTGAAGAAAACCAGATCCCCTCCCCCCACCCATGGTGGCATTGTCTGCTTGTTGCTCAGGTTGTTTAACTGTGAGACCCTGGGTGGAACAGAGCAGACACGGGATGCAGAATCCATATTTTGTTTTATTTTGTTTTAGGCACTACCCATGGTGTGCTTCCTTTGAAAAACATTGATCGTTTCCAAAACAGAAAAGGAATAATAGAACTCAGAATAGTTCTGTTACTCAAACAGACCCAGGAATAATAGAACTCAGCGCCTCAAAGAGAAGATGGAAGCGATTCTTTAAATATTTATTGTTTTACAAATCAATCCATGACAAGAATCAGTCTCTCTCTGCCTCCGTTTCTTCCCTTTCTCCCTCACTTTTTACCAAAGAAAGTTCTGTTTCCAGCTGATACTTGAGGACTGTCTCCCACGGATTTCTTTAAAATGTTTTCTTCTCTGATTTGCCTTTGATAACCTGCCTAGCCTTGCAGTGCCAAATTAGTCACCAAAAGCGGTGCCAGTACTTTACATCCCCAAAGCGAAGACTAATTGAATGGAAGCCGCAGTTCTCAATCTGTGGGGCAAGGCTTTGTTTCGTTCTGTTTGCATTTCAGCTCAGCATCTCGCTAAATGCTTGTTTATTTGTGAAAACAAAATGAGCTCCTTGGTTCTCTTTTCCTATCCACATTTCCAGTGATCTCTGAGTCCCTGCTTGCAACAACGACAAATTATTTGAAGTTATAATCTCTAAAAATTGAAGACCGAGGGCAATAATGTAGAACGAAGGAATAGGGGTGACAAAGTCCCGATGTGTGAGATGTGCCCCTGTGAATGGAACCTGGTGTTTAACCTCAGAGGTTCCTCGCTGGCAAACTCCACTGACAGAGGAGCCCCTTACTTCCTTCCCACCCCCACCCCCCCATCCCGAGGAAAGCTTCTATAATGAGTAACAGTTTCATTTCCTTCCTCACATACACTTATGACTTGAACAACTTGGATATTTTCCTAAGGGATTCCCCTCCCTATCACTTAATATTTCCTCTGTCTTGGAGCAGTTCCCATTCCAATGGGAATTCCATTAGCAGCTACACTACCATTTGCAGCACATGAAAATCTTTCAGGGACTCCCATCCTCCAAAATGACTTTTTACTGCGATGTGAACGATCTCTTCTGAAACTCCAAACATCTTATCCTTTACCCTGATAATCTTTAAGGCAATCCAAAGCAGTAGACATGTGTTACGAGGAGTTAAAAATGAAGTAAAAGGTAAAGACGGAGTTGAAAATCAAATTCAGCCAGGGCCCAGGTGAGAGACAAGGCCATGCTAGACCAGACAGGGTGTGGTTTTTTAGACCAGAGAAGGGCGAGAAGTAGATTTCTATCTGAATCTAAGAATAAAACCGAGGGACGCCTGGATGGCTCAGTCGGTCAGGTGTCGGTTAAGCACTTGGGTCATGATCTCATGGTTCTTGAGTTTGAGCCCCATGTCGGGCTCTATACTGACAGCTCGGAGCCTGGAGCCTTCTTTGGATTCTGGGTCTCCCTGTCTCTCTGCCCCTCCCCCGCTTGTGCGCGCGCTCTCTCTCTCTTTCTCTTTCAAAAAAAAAAAAACATTAAAAAAAAAGAATAAAACTGGGTTTAGGAATCAGCATAGGAATTTTAGGTTTATGCATTGGTCCTGGACACTGTGCTCTGTGGTACACAGTCTGCTGCGTTAGCCATGCTGGGAATCCCATGCATGTTCCGTGGGGGGGGATCCATGACAGGTGCCAACTGTTCTGAAATCCGTGGGGCCTCAAATTCTAAAATGCCTCCGTAGGAATGCTTTACTGCAGTTCTAAATAAACGAGACACTTCCATTCTGTTTCCTGAGCTCCCATGATTTTCTTTCTTGGAGATCATGGAAAACTTGATTTTATCTTTTGAGTTGGTTTCATGGTGATTGATCAGATGTCCGATGGACGGGATTCATTACTGACTCTATTCTGCTTAGTGTGTGACTGTGAGCGAGTTCTGTTTTCTGAGCCCCACTTTTACCAAGCGTAAAGTACAATTATAAGGAAAGTTGGAATTTTTAAAAATGAAAAGCACTTAACAGAGTGTCTTGGACAGATAAGTGTTCACTGCTACTCCTAAGTTTTCTACGGCTGTTGCTTCTATTACTACTAAAACTATGTTATAGATCTTATCTTTTTAACAATTGTGACCATAGGTACCCAGAACTGGCTCCATAATCCAAAGTTCATTGGGAACCACCATCATTAGTTATAAAGACTCATTTTATCTTATCGTAAAATATTTAAAAAATTTTTTAAATCTATTAAATTTTTTTCACACATTTTTCACTATATCATCTCAGTGAATTTTATTACCTCATAAATGTGTTATTTTGATACCTTCCAGAAGATTCACAAATGAGTTCAGAAGAAAAGAAGTAGTGGTGCAGAAAATGGCAATAAAAGCATATTCATATACATTTATATCTATTCATGTACATTCATGATTTGTTTGCACAGAAAACTCCATTCTGGAGCTCAGGCCAAACACTGTCATACTTTGTGGATTATAAAACACCCGTGTGTTTTTGCTTTTGAATTAAAATAGTTTCTTCTTCCTCCAGTTTGTAATAATTTTAGCCCACACATTTAGTTAGTTTATTTCCGCCCTGAGCTAGATGAAACTTAGTAAAACAAGAAAATAAGAGATGCAGTAGAAATATTTTCTCACTTCCTACTCTCCAGCACAATCTGAGGGAATATATTCCAGTTTCTGGAGATGAGAATGCAGATATTACTGAGGAAGCTACTGTTCATTTCCCCCCCACCCCTCGATCATATGCTTCGGGCTGTGTGTGCTGACTGTTCCCAGTTAGGTGATCACGAGTCATTCTGGCAGCCAGAGTTTGGATCAGCGGGGAGGGGGCTTCGAGCTCTGGGCTGTGCGCTGCGTCTGGGTCAGACACCTGTTCTTTGCCTCTAAGTGAAGCATCAGTGTCTTTATTTAGTGCAATATTTTAAATCATTGGGACGCTCAGCTGTCTTGTTGAAACAGATTTTACATTTTCTGAAGAGCACCCTACAGGCAGTTGTTTGGAGCCTGAGTTAAAGGGGACCCATATATAGGCAGGGAAAAAGTTCAGGCTGCTGTGGTGACCAAGGCAAGAGGTGACGAGGTCCCACACCCAGAGGAGGCTCTGCAGAGAAGTGGTGGCACGTCAGAGAGAGAATTGGCAGAACACAGATCCATTGGATTTGGGGAGTGCGGGAGAGGTGTAAACATGTTGGCCAAGTGCATGACCTGCTGTGGGCATTTACGGAGGCCATGAAGGAGGGTGAAGGAGGAATTAGGGGAGGAAAGATGTCTTCCGTTTGAGATATCGATGCTCAGGGTGTGTGGGGCCATACGAGCATCAGTGACTGGAATGCACTTGGATAGATGAGCCTAGAGGTCCGAGAGAGGTCTGCAGTACAGGTGGATATACTAGCCAGCTAGCAAATGTCTTGGAGACCTTAAAACAGAACGCGTATCTGTTTAACTACATTCCTGTCAGGCTGCAAAAGGCCAGATTAAGTGGCATTAATATCCATCTGGCTGAGATACTGTGGTACTGGCATCTGAGTAAGGTATTTTCTTGTCTCTGTATGGAGTCATTTATTTATGCGTCTGGCTGCACACTTAACAATCTTAAATATATACCATACTTAAAAGTTTTACATGCTCCTCACGTGAAATTTCTAAGATACAGAAAAGAAGAAAAAAAAAAAAAAGAAATGAATGCCATCCATAATACTGCAGTATAAAGACAACCCATGAAACGTTTTGGCTTATGCCTTACACTTACATGCCTATCCAGTCACACACACGCACATTCACACACATGTAAACATAGGTAGTTAAGATAATACCACACATCACTTTGTATCCTACCTTTTCCGCTTAACATTTAATATGTTTCTCCTCAAAAATAGTTTCTTTGGCTATTTAGTCAACTACATGGACATACTAGAATTCCTTTAACCACTAGCTTATTATTAACTGCTTTGATTACCTCTTTATTATGATAATGCTGTAAAGAGCATATTTATATGTGAATCTCACTCTCCATTTCCTAGTATTTTCTTGATCTAAATGCTCTTTTCTTTACTGAACACTCTATTATGAAATAGTTCAAGAATATAAAAAAGTAGAGACTATGTAATACATGTAAAGTATATAAAGAACAAGCCATCTTGCTGTCTAGACTTGCCAAATCGTAATATTTTCCCATACTTGCTTCAGGTTCTTTTTTTTTCCCCTTTGAAAGAAAAGAATTCCTAAAGAGACAGTGAAGTCCCATGTGTCTCCCACACTGATGCCATTCTCTATTCTCATCACGGAGGAAACTGCTTATCAGATCTTGGGTTTATGGCTCCCACGGCTAGTTTTATACTTTTCCATTTTTTATAGTTTTTCACATGGAGCATATGTTATTTTTCAAGTTTTAAAGCTTTAAGCAAATAATACCACAAATACAGTATCCTTCTATTTGCTCTGTTCACTCAGCGTTCTGTTTTTAACATTTGTTTACCCTGTGATGCATTTAGATCTAATACATTCTTTTTGCCACCATATGATACTCTATTTCATGAGTATACCATGAGTTACATACCCATTCTTCTGTGAATGTGTGTGCAAATTGCTTCCAATATTTGGCTGTTGCAACTCTTATAGCAATGGACATTCTTTTACATATTTCTAAGTGCAGTCATGCAAGAGTTTCCCTAGGGTAGACACACTGAAGTGAAAGGGGCACCTTTTACATATACTCTACATTGCCAAATTCTACTAAATATATATGGATGAGAATTCCCATAATGAATAGGAGAAACTTACCTTCACATTCATACTCTTTCCACAAAACTTCCAACACATTGTCGTACTTGATCTTTACAATGATAAGACAGAGGGAGGAATTCCCCACCCCCGTTTGTAAGATGAGGGAATGATAACCAGAAGCTTCTGAAGTGGCTTTGGCAAGAAAACAAATCCCCTCGATGGACCCAGGACTCAAGTCCAGGTGTTATGACTCTAGGAACAGAGTGCTTCTGGGTGTTCTGACAGTAAGGTCCCTGTGCTTCCCAGGTGTTCTGAATCAAAGGTCAGTGTGCTTCCCACTGGGCCTTAGTGAATCCGATGGGAAATGTCAGATAGGCTGGAGCCTGTGCATAGCCTGTCAGCAAAGGTCACACAACAGAAAGGACGTGAACAGTGTGGCTTGTGCTAACCATGGATCTCGACATCCATTGAGGCTCCACCCGGGAAGTATTTATGAAGCCGTGTTGTGGGGTGGGGAGAGTTTTGTAGAGAAGACGTTTGGGGAGGAGCACAGATTTAAAACCGTTGACTTTCCTCAAGGAGGCCAGATGCTTTATTATCCCCAACTGAGCTGGTACATTAATGGATCCTATCAATTCCTGAACAATTTGTGATGTCCGTGTTTTCCAAAGAACAAAGGAAGAAACAAAGAAAGAAAACAAGGTAACTGGAGTCCCTAAGTGCCTCTCCTGTGTCAGGCAGCACATATTACCTCAGTGACTCCTCCCTAGAGGAGCCTGCTGTTAAAAGAGAAGTGAAGGTGTCACTCTGTCTTCATTTCTCCCCTTTGCACACACAGCTCAGCCCACTCAGTTGCTGTCTGCGCATCATTATGTCCAAACAACTCATTAGGCCTCCAGTGGCCTCCACGTCCCTAAGTTCATGAGTAATTTTTGCTCCTTCAGTCGAGTGTTCAGTGGTTGATCACTCCGGGTGAGGGAAAGGAGAGTCAGGGGATCTAGAAAACCCATTATTCTCCCATAATATTTTTAGGAATTTCTGTGTAGAGAAGTAAGGAGAGGGGAGAGCTGAGGAGAGAAAGGAGGTCAACCAGATGGCCACTTTTTTCTTTTTTCTTTTTTTTTCTTTTTTTTGGTCATGGTTCTCATTTCAAGCCTTCTTTCTCTTCTTATGGCCATTCCCTTTCTCCCTCTCCCTTGTTAAGAGAATGTTGGAATTTACATTTTTTTTCTTAATTTCTCCAAAATACCAGTATCTTGTTGCTCTTTTGTGTAGTAGACTTTGACTAAATATTTGGAGCACTGGCAGGTGTTTACTGCAAACAGCAGCAGCACAGCCAAGTTCATAAGTGATATCAGACATCCTCATCCTTAGGACTCCATTGTTCATTTCTCTCTCAGTTCCTCATTTCACATCTCCTGCCTTAGTTATCTATTGGTGCATAACAAACTTCCCCAAAACTCAATGCCTTAAAACAACAGTGCTGAACATTTCTGTGAGTTAAGAATGAGGGTGCCTGTTACCTAGCTCTTTCCTAGCTCGCTCACATGGTTGTCGGCAGGATTCAGGCTGGGGGCCTCCCTCGACTCCTCCAGGAGGAGGAAATCTCACAGCACAGCAGAGCTTCATCAGGGCAGGCAATGCAGAGTGCAAGTGAGAGGGGCAGCAAGAGAGAGAGCTGATGGGATGGAACGGTCCCTCTTTTGTAACTTACTCATAGAAGTGACATCCCATCAGGCGCCTGGGTGGCTTAGTCGGTTAAGCATCCGACTTTCGCTTAGGTCACGATCTCGCGGTTCGTGGGTTCGAGCCCTGTGTCGGGCTCTGTGCTGACTGCCAGCTCAGAGCCTGGAGCCTGTTTCAGTCTGTGACTCCCTCTCTCTCTGACCCTCCCCTGCTCACGCTGTCTCTCTCTGTCTCTCCTAGAAATAAATAAAACATTAAAAAAAAAAAGGGAAGTGACATCCCATCACCATGGCTCCCACCTGTTTATTAGAAGAAGCAAATCATTGGGTTCAACTCGCACTCCTGGGTGGGGTGGGGGTGGGCGGATTACACAAGAGCATGAATCACTAGGGTCCAGGTCAGGGTTGCCCCCACTGCCCCTGGCCTCCCACAGTCCTAGGTGGGTATTATCCATGGGTTATGCTCCAGCCTCATCCATGTCACTGGACAAACCCCCTCCTCAGACCTCATTTTGTTTTTGCTTCAATAGCTTCCTACTTTTATCCATTTCATACATAGCATTCTACCTTTCTCTTTGTCTCCCTTTTCAAAAAGAGCTAAAATCACTCAAGTACTTATTGTGTGCCAGGAAGTGTTGTGAGGGCTTTGTATCTTTGCATTCATCTAATTCCGATGAACAATATGAGCTATACAGTGGTGTCAGTTACCCTTATTTCTGTCATCAGTAAGTGTACGGGAAAGCAAATGTTCCCTTTATTTTCTCAAATTACATATGTAAATTACCAATGCTTAGGACCCTGACCCCAGGCCTCTATAAATATCATCATAAAGGATTCTTAGTCTCGTACCTGAATGGCTCCCCAGCCCAGTGTCACAGTATGCTGGAGTTGACATGCGTTAACTTTGAAAAAGGATTGATATTTCTCAGCTCTTCTTAAGATTTTAAAGCATCAAGTATTCAAATTCATAAATGTTTGGCTCAGTTCTAACTTCTGGGTAGAGCTTAGAGTATGGAGGGCTCCCAAGAGCGCTGTAATGTCATGTGTTCTGAATACTTTGGGCCTTGGGGACAGGTCTGATTTCCTCTGCCAACCATCTGCCTTCCATGTTCTCTCACAGTGCTGGTAAAAGATTGGCACTGCCAGTAAGAAGGGCACTGGGCAGTTGCGCGTGTGGCATAACCCGTGTCCTGTGATCAGACCCTCCTCCATTGACCGCTGAGGCCAAAATGTAAAAAGCCTGCCCAGAAAGCAGCCCCGATTGACCTCTTTCCCACTGTGAATAGCCTCTTTTACCGACTGTCATGCCTGCTCTGCATTTACACATTCCGATCCATGAGAGAGGGACAGCTATTTCTTAACTCTGGGCTTTCCCTTATTCTTAGTCCTCTGTGCTTAGAGGCCATAGACTCTTACATATGTAATTCCTGCACTCATCCATACATGAAACATTTATTGTCTATTATGTGCCCAAGTCTCCTACTTTCATGTGATAAATATCAGGCATTTTGAATGTGTGTGTTGGTATCTGGAAATTTAACAAAACTCTGGATACTTTTTAGAGACTAGTTAACTTCTTGTAGAAATTAGATTACCACTCAACCAGATGTCTTTGTTTTTAAAGTCCCAGTAGTTGGAGCTTTCAGGAGTGTAGCTACTTTTTCTTTTGTGGATTCAATTTCAAAATGTTACTAATGTCATCTAGAAATGAGTTAATGGAGATGTACAGGTCTTGGTGGGGTGTGGTAATTTCTCTGACTTTTACCACTTCAGTAACAGATTAGAAAACCAAATCTCAGGTCTAGCAAACTCTTGGCAGTAGACTTAAGTAAGAATTATATATCTGTAAGTTTTGTGACTGTTACATGTGTAGCCAATAGTAGCATAATTTGCTAGGTCTGCCTTGGAAACCAAATGGAAATAAAGGAAAGATGCATATTGAAAATTTCCATGACTTTAGAATTTTAAATAAGTGGGAGCAAGGTTTCTCATATTTTCTTCCGTGTAGTTTTTTTCTTACAATTTTGTAAATTGAAAGTTAAATTTATTTCAGGATGCCTGGGTAGCTCAGTGAGTTAAACATCTGTCCCTTGATTTCGGTTCAAGTCATGATCTCATGGCTGTCAGGTCGAGTGCTGCGTTGGGTTCTGCACTAAACATGGGGCCTGATTAAGGTTCTCCCTCCCAATCTCTCTGCCCCTCTCCCCCATCTTGCTCTAAAATTAAAAAAAAAACAACATTAAATTTATTTGGTACTACAAGTGTTAGGAGCAATCTCAAATAAAAGAATTGCTATTTGAAAATATTAAGTCATTTGTTTCCTTGATCTGAGATCCTGTACTTTCATAAAATGACGTCTGGGTATATATAACTTAAAAACTATCACAAGCATTTTATTATTTTTAAGTATTTTTTATGTCTTTATTTTATTTTCCGAGACAGAGAGCAAGTGGGGGAGGGGCAGAGAGAGAGGGAGACACAGAATCCGAAGCAGGCTCCAGGCTCTGAGCTATCAGCACAGAGCCCTATACAGGGCTCTAACCACGGACTGTGAGATCCTGACCTGAGCCAAAGTTGGACACTTAACTCACTGAGCCACCCAGGCGCCCCACAAGCATTTTAAAGAGAAGTGATGCAATATAATAGAGAATGTGGAAAGAGGAGAGATCAGTTCCTGACTCTACTCACTATGTGTGTGATCTCGGAGAAGTCCCTAGCTTATGTTGGATGAGGCAATATGTTAATAGCTAGCAAACTTAAGTCTACTTTTCTTCATCAAAACAAACAAACAAAAAAGTCACATGGTATTGAGGACTAGATTAGGATGTTTCTGGTGGTCTTCATAAAATTACAACATGCTAATCAAATTTAGTGTTTCGCTGGTATATAATTTTGACTCAAGGACATCTGGAAAGCTTCTACCTCAGATCCACTTCCTGCGAAGCAATGCCCAGCCATATGAATCGTAGCCAAGGCCCTTTGATTAAAGGATCTCTGGGGGAGGAGGCCTGAGAAATACATAGACATTCTGGAAGATGTGCCCATTCAAAGGGTCCCCAGGGAAATAGCTCGTTCCATCTAGCCCTAAATTTCTACCTTACTTTTTTGCCTTAAGAGGATTGCAGCCATTTAGAAAAGGAAGGAATGATACCTGCTTACTCACCGGGCCTCTGAATTTGGGGAGTAATAAAGGAAACTAAAAGAGCCTTGCCGTTGTGAGTGTACGGACTTATAAAATTTCTCTCACTGTGTGTGTTGTTTTGTTGGTGGTATTTTTTTGGTGGAGGAGTCTATATACCTCACAGAACCCCAGCGTTCCTCGAAGTATAAGAAATTCTGTACTAAACAAACACATCACCCTGAGAGAAGCAAATAGTCTTGTTCAGATCGTCTTAACCCAGAGTCAACTGGCACATTCTCTAGACTCTTAAGGTGTTCTAGGAAGGTACTCTTTTTTTTTTTTTTTTTTAAATATTTTTTATTTATTTCTAGGAGAGAGAGACAGCGTGATCAGGGGAGGGTCAGAGAGAGAGGGAGACACAGACTCTGAAATTGGCTCCAGGCTCTGAGCTGGCAGTCAGCACAGAGCCCGACGCGGGGCTCAAACCCACGAACCGCGAGATCATGACCCAAGCGAAAGTCGGACGCTCAACCGACTAAGCCACCCAGGCGCCCCAGGAAGGTACTCTTTAAAGCAAGACAGTATTAATCTAACATTACTGAAATCTAAAGATGTTATAGCTGTATAACCTTAGGAAATTATAAAGCCAAGTATACAAAAAATAAAGTTGGGGTGCCTGGGTGGCTCAGTCATTTGGGCGTCTGACTACAGCTCAAGTCATGATATCTTGGTTTATGAGTTCAAGCCCCACATCAGGCTCTGGGCTGACAGTCTGGAGCCTGCTTCAGATTCTGTGTCCCTCTCTCTCTGACATTCCCCTGCTCATACTCTGTCTCTCTCTCAAAAATAAATAAACATTTTCAAAAATTTTTTAAAAAGTCGGGTTAAACCAATGGTGGTAACATTTGAGAGTAGGTTGGAGTATAAATATAGTAAGAGGTTTTGTAGTCTTGTTTATATGTTGTTGTTGTTTTTAATGTTTACTTATTTTTGAGAGAGAGACAGAGCACCAGCAGGAAAGAGGCAGAGAGAGAGGGAGACACAGAATCCAAAGCAGGCTCCAGGCTCCAAGATGTTAGCACAGAGCTCAATGCCAGGCTCAGACTCACAAACCAGGAGCTCATGACCTGAGCTGAAGTCAATACTTCATTGACTAAGCCACCCAGATGCCACTTGATTTATACATTGTTTTGACTATTATTGATGGTGTTCAATGTGTTCAAAAGAAGCAGTCATTGCTAGATTGAAAATATAATTTGACTTTGTGAAGAAAATGTAACTGAGGTATTAGTCAATGTTTAAATGTTCAATACAAATCAGGTTTAAGGTTTTATTTATTGGACATGTAGGTTTAAAATGTGAACATTAAGGGGCGCCTGGGTGGCTTAGTCGGTTAAGCGTCCGACTTTCGCTTAGGTCATGATCTCGCAGTTTGTGGGTTCGAGCCCTGCGTCAGGCTCTGTGCCGACTGCCAGCTCAGAGCCTGGAGCCTGTTTCAGTCTGTGACTCCCTCTCTCTCTGACCCTCCCCTGCTCACGCTGTCTCTCTCTCTCTCTCTCTCTCCTAGAAATAAATAAAACATTAAAAAAATTAAAAAAAATTAAAATGTGAACATTAAATAAAACAATGAAAAAGTACAAAGAAATGGTGTTCTAGAACCACATTTATTTAATGTTCATTATTGCAAAAGTTTTAGCTCCTCAGTAGAGAGTTAAACATATTAATGTTTGATTCATGTGTTTATAATGAACTAAATTGAGAATTGCCTCCCAATCATACGTATGTGTTGGAGAGAACACTGATTGTAATCGTCACTAGATATTTTAAACTAATTTGTGTTAACTTTCCTTGTATCAAATACCCCAACTTTCTATTTTTTTTCCTCACATGTTTCTTAGGAAATATAAATGATAATTTATCTTGGGTGAAGCAGCCATGTCCTAACTTCATATTTTAATCACACTCTGGTGGCTGGCAGTTGATGCATCTACCCTGCTTAATTGGTATCTTGCATTAGACCATATGAGAGTGTCAGTTCTGAATTTTAGAATCTAGCTGTCTGGTTTAACATGACCTGCTCCCTCTTAGGAATTGTGGAAGCTGGCCACACAGTTTTCTCTCTGTGTAGCATTTGTTTTCTTAAAAATGGAAGACATTTGGGGAGGAGGAAATGGAATAGTGTGCATGAAGGGTTGAACGAGTTGCTGGCAGATGGTAAGCACTTGATGAATGGTTGTTATTCATTATTGTTATCATCCAAAGAAAAGGAATTCACTTCCCCCCATTTATGCAGAAGTGTATAAAAAATTGCACACCAGATACACTGAGTTCCAAGGAAATTAGCCAAGTTTCGATTTCACAATCCCGCATAGTGATCTGGGTCCACGTAATGTCAACTCTATTCCATTAGTACACATGAAGGGTCAGCTAAGTCCCAACATAGCCCTGGGTGGACATAGAAGCCAGTACTTTATTATTATTATTATTATTGTTATTGTTATCATTATCATTAATAATAATAATAATTAGATAATTTTCTGGGTTAGGCTCATACCACTATATAATTTGAAAGAACTCTGCCAACCTTCTTCCTTCTTGACCACTATTTGATACAAAGCAGAAAGTTCTGGCAAGTGTTGGGTTTCTGAAAACAAATGGTTACTCATCCTTCTTTCTCATCTGTTTGTTCTTATATTCATTCTTGCAGCAAACAGTTCAGTACCTGTGGACATGGCCCTTGATGGAATGCGCTGAGGTCAGGGGAGAAGGGAGGGCTGTAAAAGTAAAATATCCAGGGATGTAACTGTGGCTCTGGAAGAGGAACTCCCGCTGGAATCCATATACGTTCCCTAAACACAACCAACGATTCAGACGCTCCCATGGACTAGGTGACGAGACAATGAAATAAAGCACTAGATCCAGCGAATGTGTTACTTTCCACCAGCTCACCAATGTGTAGATAGCCCATGGACCATGGGCCCCATAGGTGTAAATCTGACGTTCTGAACTACTATTTCCCCTGCTGTCTTAATTTGTAGGCATATGACGGTTTAAGCCCCACAACCGCCCGCCTTGCCAGAATGTGTGGAAGACAGCCACCGGCCAACCCCATCATCTCTTCAGGAAACAGCCTGTTTCTGAGGTTTCAGTCTGGTCCTTCCAGACAGAGCAGGGGCTTTCGAGCTCACTTCAGCCAAGGCAAGTGCCACATGTAACTGCGTGTGTCGTTGAGGTACCCGCCTTCTGTTCTGGAGTGCCCTTCCTGGTGCTGCAAAAAGAGGAGACCAGTGCTTGGAAATTGGTCCCAGCCTTCTACATAACAAGAGATGATTATGCAAGGAACTATGATTTGCAATTATTTCACCTGTCAATCCTTTAAATTTACTATCGTCTAACAGGTGATGCTAACTTCCTTTGGATCTGCATATCTATCAAATGAGCTTTCCGAATCATATTTAAGAGCATTTTTAATACTAGAGTCACTGTAAAACTGTTGCTCCATATTTGTTCATGAGTAGATAAATTATCTGGCGTTTGTCTAAGATTCTCTGCTGGAATAATTATAAATTACAAGACTTGCTTGTAAAGTAGTGTCTAATGCTCACCCTGAGGTAGCGGCACCCTGAATATTGCCCACCCAAAGAATCGGTGTTGTTTTCCACTGTTTTTATTCTTAAATCACTACTTCTCAGTTCATCCCTCTAGACTTTTTCACCATTGCCTTTAATCTGGCCATTCTTGGAGATTAATCCCTTTTCCCCCTGTCAGGGATGGAGCCCAAGGTGGAAAGAGTTGTCGGTCAGCTTCAATTTGCCTCTCACTTTTACTCAGAGGGTCCTTGTCCTTCCAAATAAGTGTGATCTGTTTAGTCATTTGGTCTGTTTTGAGCTTGTCTGTATCCTACAGTAAAGAGCCCTGGCTAGGGATGAATTCTGGATTGGGGTCTCCCAAAGATGCATTGCAGATTTTGGAGAAAGACAGTGCATAAATCAATCACTCTGCAAAGAAAAGAATAGTGTCTTAACCCATTTCATTTTTCATTTAATTAATTACTTATGGTTTGCCTCATAGTAAACTATGTTCCCAGTAGGTCTCCTCTGAATTATTATGAAGCCTCTTCCAACTCATCCGCTCTTTCCCCATCTGCTTCCAAGGTCGGCTCACCAATGCCCTGGCCATGCCCTTACTCCACCAGTCCATCCTGGCTTTGCATTGCCATGGGGAATGGAGTCCCAGATTCCTCCAGATGTTACCCAAGGGTCCTAGAACCTTCCCCAGTCCTTTTTCCCCCAAGTGTTACTTCCAACACCCCTCAGGAGCCCCACACTTCAGCCAAGTGTGCGCAGTCGCAGGCCTGACCCTCCTCTCTGTCTCTCACTGGACTACTCTTCTTTACTATCACTTCCACCCCCAGCCACTCTCCTCTTGGAGACACCCCTTCCTCTCCCCAGCTGGCCAGCCTCTCCTTTCTGCACCGCCACAGAGCTCTGTGTTTCTCTGATAACACTCAGGCATCTATCCAGTCTTGTTCAATTGACAGCTTACTTTCCAAAAAATAAGTAAATAAATAAAGTTGCTCATAAGCAGATTATCCCTATACCCCTAATTTAGGAGCAGGCAAAGTAAGCGGATCAATACTAGAGTTTCGTTTCGGTGATTCAGGCAGCTTGTAGCCCTTTCATCTCCTGTCCTTTACCACTCCCCACTTACTGTAATTGAAGAATATTGTTACAAACGTACAGTGCACTCCCATTTCCTCACGGTTTATGTGTAGCTTCCTTGACCGAGTACCACCCTGGCATGCGTTTCTGAAATGGGAAAAACTCATCAGTGTTTT
Source organism: Proteles cristata cristata (assembly GCA_017311185.1). Lineage (NCBI taxonomy): Eukaryota > Metazoa > Chordata > Mammalia > Carnivora > Hyaenidae > Proteles > Proteles cristata. The sequence continues at coordinate 1,201,931 of JAESUZ010002067.1, read as the reverse complement.
TACTTACCAAATAACTGTCTTGTGCAGCCAGTAGAAACCAAAAGTATATGACGTGCGTGTGTGTGTGTGTCTTTGTGTTCCCCAGCCTGTGGGGGCTACATCCTCACCGACTCATCTGATACTATATCCTCTCCATTGTTCCCTGCCAAGTATCCAAACAATCAGAACTGCAGCTGGATAATTCAAGCTCAACCTCCATGTAAGTAACAAAGAGGAAAAGGCAAAGGAAACCAGGATGGATGGTGTCTGTGGGAAAGTCCGCCCATGACTAATGCTCCTATCTCCTTGATGGTAACAATTGATGGCCTTCCTCTTCTTTTGTGGGAAGTCCCTTTCCTGATGTGCACAAGAACGAGCACTTCCTAATCTGATAAGAAAGCAATTCTGACTGTTTATTCTTAAGTAAAGAAAAAAAAAATTAAGGTTCAAGACCTAACAAAGGACAAAAAAAAAACACCTGTAACCATGCTGTATGGACAGGCATGTGACATTGGGAATAAGCAAAACTAATCGACAAGTAGTTTTTGACACGTGTGCCTTGAGCGTGGTAGGTGTTCAGGACAGCTGCCAAATAACTAAATGAATAAAAAGAACTGTAAATAGAAAAACTAATAGCTCATAGTTTGGGACTGCGATGCCATGAGCCTATCGATCTTCGATCAAAGTGGAAGCTAATTACATAACCCGGCCTCTCGTGCAATGCACATATTAAAAAAAATTCTAGTGCATGGCCTAGAAGAAACACTTAATGAATGCTTGCATTATTTCATTTTAGAATTCTAGAGTCATATTCTTGGACCACGTAACAACCTGGTGGTAGACTGTCCACATTTTATAGACAGAAAAAATGAGGAGACTCCTCAGGACTCAAAGCAGAGTGATTGCAAAGAGGGACACGCCTGTTTCAGAGGAGCCAGACCCTTCCTTGAGGTTTGCAGGAACAATTTATAATTTCAGACATAATGTAGGAAAGGCATGAGGTCCTTTACTCTGCTTTGTAATTAATGACTTTTGTGACAATAAGCAAATCCACTTAAGCCAGTGAGGCCCTATTAGCTAATCTAAAAAATGATAAGCGTGTCTTAAATATTTTCTAACACTTCTCCTAGGGAAGTTAAGAGGTAACCAAAGAATATGTTTATTGACATACATATGGTTTGGGGCTTGGAAGTAATCCGTAGCCAAAGAAAATTGCAAGCTGGCCAGAAACTAAGCCCTTGATATGGGAGCCTCCTGCCTTGAGCTGAACAGTTTTGTAAGTAAGGGTAATTTCTAATGAGTTGTAAGGCATTTAGATGAAAGATCTCACTGGTTCAAAGACATTAGGAGGAAAGGATCCTATTCTTAAGATTAGGGACCCTGGACGAATAGCAAAAGAAAAACGCACCCAGGCACTTGCTGTTTTGCAAGTAATTCAAAGCTTTCTTTCTAAAGACTCCAAACCTCTAGGGTCCTGGCTCTGGCCTTCACTTAAAACTGAGAGAGCTGGGCCCTGCGTGCCTCAGGTAAGAGCATCTCATTTACAAGTCAACAAAGTACCCTATTGGGAAAAATGCTTCCCAGAGGAACCCAGCTATGGCTGATCCAAAAAGTGTAAAGACCGTATATACGAACAAGACACTCTGCATGGTCTCCGTGGAATGAACATGCCCCAGGGCCCTCTCATTTACCGCTATCTGCATTTCACATTCTGTAAACATTTGCAAAAAAACATTGATTCTGTCGCTCTTCAGAGGAACCAAATACGTTGCTTCCCTGCTGAGAATCTGCAAAGTGAATGATCAAAGGGAAAACCTCCGTCCCTGCATGTTTTGTTTGTCAGTACTTATCAGTCCTCTCTCCCTTTCTTACAGTCAATCACATTACCCTCTCCTTCGGCCACTTTGGACTTGAAAGCAGTGCAACGTGTACACAAGACTTTTTAGAGATTT